>CM062830.1:5771177-6180454 GCA_031772345.1 Himalopsyche anomala
ATTATTTATTATTGCTTATCAAACTGTTATAAAAAACGTAACTCAAGTGTATTATTGAAGAGATTTTTATCTTCGGTGTGATACAAAAGAAATAAAGTTTATCGAATAATTAAAAAAATAAGAAAAATAATATTTTTCCAAAGCAATCCTCAAAAAAAGAGGCTGAACGACTGGCTCTCGTCCTGTTTTCCTTGAACACTTTCATATGAATTACTTTACAATCGTTCTGCCGGTATCCAGGTATCCAGCTTTTCCCGTCAATCAATATTTCCATCAAATATGTTATCGATAACAAACACAAAATGTTTTATGTTGCGAAAATGTTTGTGATTTTTTCCCGTTTTCAAAAAACCTCCATTGGTATTGTTAAAATATCATACGGAAATATTCAAATATATTTCCACGTTTATTTATAGAATTCACATACCGTATTCAATCCCCGCAAATCCTTTTCGAGCCAGGCTTCATTCAAAGAGAAAATGTATTCAACCTTATTTTTCCAAAACAGATACTCGTGGCTTGTTTTAAAAAGAATGTTTTTTTACCAAACAATGCTTGCAAACAATTTTGATTTGATATGTTTAAAAACCTGCGATGTTTTTATTATACCAGAATATCAGTATGTTATATCTGAATATGTTATTATTATTCATTCTCAGTGTATTCACTGTCAATGAAAGGCATTATTTAAAATATATATATACATTTGTACTAATTCCAATATCTGTATAATAAAGATCTGGTCAGGTTTCGTTCATGATGATCATTACAAGCTGATATGAGAATTATAAAAGAAGACGTGTAGAGTACACGTTAAAGTTGTATTCTCTTAATAGTTGACTTAAAGGTATATCAATGTTTTATTTTTTTCTAGCAAATCATATAAACAAAAATAATCTCAGAATTTTGAATTTTGTATCCATTCAGAATACTATAATATACGATAATCGATATAAGTATGGATGCAAATGCTTTAGGCTAGTTATTTTTTTTAAGTTGCTATCTTACACGTTATACGTGTATACTTACTATTTTATGAAATTGAAAATTTAAGTGATTGCGACATGTTTTAATAAAAAGCCATATATAACAATTTTGAAAATTGATTTCAGATAATATTATTTTTAAGTGTAATCTTTGAAATAGATTTTAAATATTCCGCAAGATGGCGGAGTAGAGTATGTTATGAGAAAATCGCCATAAATAAACCGATGTAAATTTTATGTATGTCAGTTCAGAAGTATTGATGTTATATGTATTAGCCAGTAACTGGAACGATTAGAGTTGAAATAATTTGTTAAATGAACACTATAACAACAACCAATATTTAAGAAGGATTTAAGCGGAAGCTTTTTAAAGTAACTCTTTTCTAATTACTCTGTATTTCAAATAAAAACTTTTTCAAACCAAGCCGTAAAATTAAATGACCAACAGTAAATCATCATGTTCTTCTTCCTCATCTTGCTTGCAATCAATTTTAACAAAGAAAATAGTATTTTGACACTATTTACGTATACAGAAAAGGACAGAAATACTTGATGGAAAGGTCGTCGTGTGTAAAATAATTTTATTTCTACGATGTGTCTCGTATATTATTTAGAACTCATACGAATTTTCAAAAATTAATTCTGAACCAAATATCTTTAAGTAATGCGATCGTTTTACTCTCTTTATCGTTTTAGATTTGAAATAATGTTTCCCTTTCTACGTAGTCAAATTAACAATCCGGAAACAAATGAAGATTACAAACTGATATTATTTAAAATTTTATCTACCTTGTTAAACCAATAACCGGAAGATTTGTTTAAAAACAAAATGCTGAACAAGGAATGCGTTGTTTTACATTTGACGTACTTTGTGAATTATTTTTTCTTATTTGAATGTTTATTTATATAAAAATACGATTTTATTCTTTATGTTATTGATTTGTTATGTTAATCTGTTCTCAACATTTTATTTGTCAAATAAATTGCACATTGGTTTTCGCTTGTAATGCCAAGTATTTTCCTCTTCTTTTGCAATACAAAATATTTATAAGAAATAATCAAACACTTTTTGTACCGGTCAGGACCGGTTTTGAATGTTACTATCATTTTCAGCTGTTAAAAATATACAGAATACAGTAAGGTTAATAATAGTGAAACATACTGTAGTTGGAAATATAAATTATATGCAAATAATTTATAGATAATGACACCAAATATGAATAAGTGACACGTAGCTTACTTTAGACCTTTTACAAATAAATGCTACTAATTATCGAAATCATATATAAAAAAAACAACTAAGTAAGAAAGTTCACACACAATATATTCAAAGCTATATGTAAAATAAGCAAATGGGGATTTCTTACAATATAATGTATGACCCCAAAAACAAATATAATAATATCAAAATACCTTTTCTAAGCTGCTCGCGATGAGTAAAACCAGTCCTAACCCTTATAAATATTTGTGTTATAAGTACAAAAAAGTAGACAGCTAGTAGTTGTGAATCGAGTGTAAAATAACATTTTACTATTTTTTAATATAATACTTCCCCACTAATAATTTGACAGCGAACAGCTTAAGGCAGCGGTGGGCTGCCAATACATTAACAAGGGGCTCGCTTAATCTCCAAGCAATTCTCGGTGTTCCGGGGAAGGAGTGAATTTTTAAACACTCCTATGCAATTATTTTCAATATTTAAATAAGCAATCGTAACAATATGCAATTTACCGTAAACTAACCGTAAATTGCTAAAAATGTACTACTGTGTATACTGAAGCTGTCGTATACAATATATACGTCAAAAATTGCAGTTGTACACTAGTTTGATCTGAGAATATTGTTTTCTCTAAAATTAACAAGGGGCTCGACGGCATAAGTCAAATTTAACAAGGGGCTCGCGCGAGCCCCTCCGAGCCCCCTCCAGCCCACCCCTGGCTTAAGGTAAAAAATATCTTTTTTAATGATAAAATAATAGTGAATTAATATTCACAACGACTTGATTATATTGCAAAGTGTATTTTGTACTCGTCGGTGATACTGATATTCTTAGCTCACCTTCCTCGCAGACTTCTATACAAATATATCATATTATTTCTTCGAATGATTTGAATAAAAAGTTGAAGAGTGCGGCGAAGACAGACCAACTCTCATCACGTTCAGTTAGGTGCCAAATATTGAAGGTTATTCTGCTTTGAATACTAATTTTTAACCGTCGATTGTCTGTTTATTCGAAGTTATTCGAGAAAAATCTTAACGTACAACTACCAATATCGACGAGTTATCATTGCCAGTGACTGCCGGGTGTAAGTGACTTCGGTATGTGTCTTGGAATTTTATTGCTCTGCTAATTTTAGACAATGTAAGCTTTTGATCATCGTAATAATGGGTGTTAAGTAAACGTGCGGTGACCATGTGTATTTTAATAAAATAAAGAACAGTTCTACTCAAATATACAGTATGTTTTTAATACACTCTTAACGAAACAAATGAAAGTTGAGCCAATGCACATTTTAAACATAGTTAAGTAATTTTTTAAATTTTAGTAATTTGCGATAGATGCTGAAAATCAAAACAGATGGTGATTATTACTAACATCGTAATATATGTAAATACATAAAAAATATGTAAAATTGTTTACATATTTTGAGTTTTTTTTTTTACCATGTCCGCTCCCAATATGGAGCATATGGGCTCCTAATGGAGTTTACCTCAACAGAAATATTTCTACGAAAACTGCGTGTTACTCAGTTGCTCAACCTCTCTTTTTACAAAGAGAGTAGGAATAGAAGGAAAGGGCTAGGACAGGACTAGTGGTTAGCTAATCGCTCTCGATACGCCCCGTTTATAGGATAGGATGGGTGGGAGGGGGGAATTCAAGACATCACATACATCCATGCCTTTGAACAGAAATTCATAAATCGATTGAAAAATCAATTTATAAAACTGTCCGTACTGGGATTCGAACCCGTGCCCTCCGTAGCGGCAGCCAACGATGTTGACCACTTGACCACACAGGCGGCAGTTTTTTTATGCTGCTCTTAAATCAATTCGGTGTCCGCTGAAAAGTGTGGATGCTGAAAAAAAATTCAGTAAATATAACATATTTGTAACAACTGTATTTATCAAAAAAAAATAGATACATCTAAATAAACATTTTTGTCGTATTTTTCATATTATTTTGTTATTTTTAAATTGTATGTAAATGAATTATATTTTTTTGTAATTTATTGTAGTAAATGATGAAATTAATAAAACTAGACGCTAATTATATCGTAAAAATACAAAAAACAACGTGCTCAATAGATGTTAAAAATACGGGTCTCTATTCTCTAGCCAAATGCTAAAAGACATTTAATTAATTTACTAATTTTTTGTCAAAACGTCTGTTTGAAACCATAAATAAATCTCAAGGCCGTATAACTGAAATAAAAAACTATTCTTTAAAATTTAGGAAGTATGGTCACCGTTTGTATACTATGTATATGACAATGAATCAGGATCAAATAATGTTTATTATCTTATAAAAAAGTAGTATGTATATATGTAAGATTCTATTCGCTCATGTAGCATTGCCGTTTCGCGGTTAACTTTCAAACATACCATATTATATTTTACAAAAGTTTAAAAACGTCAACCACACCTTTGTACTCTGATCGATTGAAAAATCAATAAATGAACATATCCATTCGTGCGCCAGATCGAAAGCTCGTAAGTCCTTACAATTCAGGCACATAGCCAGGATTTAACCAATATGCGTGGACGGAGACTTGAATATGCGGAAGAAAAAAATAGTATTCATTTATCATAAAATTAAGCTAGATAAGTCAATTAAGAAATACGTACGTTAAAAAACAACGAGATAACCCATAAAGTATGTATAATGAATAATTGACTTCTAATTCAATTATTATAACCTTCCTTACCGTCATCCGTGCAACCATTTGCCTACTGGAGTATTTTGTTTTAAATTTCTTCTTAAATTTTAACCTGAAAATTTTTACTAAGTATTTTTATTGATATCTGATTATTGTTAGCGCGCATTCGTTGATCGTCTCTGAATTATTTATTTTTATTACCCATTTAGTTATTAACCTTTCTACGTCTTTGGAATGCCGTTTTTTTACAACATATAGGCGTGGTTGTAGCAAATTATAGAAATTTGAAATCATAATTTAGCGTGAATGAATCTTTACGTTGAAATATTTATATATTGTCTCACAATGATTTTATGGCTCATGATAAATTATGTCTTAATAACCAAGTAGACGTCGCACGCAACAAACGAATAATTTTTGAATTCTTTCAGTGCGTCAAGAAATTATAATTATATGAGATTTTTAAGTCAACCGAGATCAACTAGAGAGTAAAAGATATCACGAACACCCTGACCCATGATGTTGAAAGTATTTAAAAAGCTTTAATATTGACTTTGTCAAGATTTGATAGCATAACTATTGTTTACCTGGGCTGTAGGTACAGCATATAGCTGCAATGCATCACAGTAGCTGTAATGTTGATTCGTATAAATTTGTATGTTGCAGTTGCATATATGACAGCAACATACATACGTTAGTACCAAAGATGATGCATATTCAAAGATTATCTTTAATGATGTCAACCATATGCAATTTTTAATAACAAATGTCCCCCTAAGTGAAATTTTATTTATCACTTTTAGGGTGTTCACTGTCAATACTTGGTGGAAAGGCATTATATTAGTAAAAACACAATATTCCTTTGTACTTCATTCCACTTTATTTTATATGTCAGGACCGGTTTCGCTCATTACGAGCATCGTCAACTGATAAGAAATATAATTTAACCATGCTATTTATACAAAAATGAACAGTTATAAACAACAATTGGCATTGAAAAGAAATTACCAATTACATTAAAAGTGATTCTAAAATAACACAAAATTAAAATGTTTAACACATCTAATATATAATTAAAAAGTCATCTCAGATTAATAAATTTAGAATGGCGAGTGAAAGTAATTACAAACATAATTAAAATTTGGGAATTTTATTTATTGTTAAATAATACATTAAAAATGTATTATAATATTTAAGTTTACTTTGAGTGTAAAAACTTCTTTAGTTCAATTGTCGTGCGTATGTTTACGTCACAAGTAAAACGAGATTTGAATATTAACGAAGAAATGATAAGTCCACAAAAAGATATTATAATAAAATATAAATTCATTTACAAGCGTTTTGCCCTGATGAAGGTAAACAATTATACTATTTTTAGTGTTAGATAAATAATAATTTTAAAATAGTCCCCAGCGAAAATTCGGAGATTTATTATTGTAATCAAAAATATAGTTGCAGAAAACACACATAATTCTGTAGGAATAATGAGAATAATACATTTTAAATGTGCTCAAGAAAATCAGGTATATTTTTGTATATTAATGAAATATTCAAACTTATTTTTAATTAAAATTTAGTTCCTTCCTTAATGATGAACCTTTTCACGTTGCGTGCCAAAACTCTCATATATTATTTACCAACTTTTCAACGTGCCGAGAAAAAAATAATTTTACTATATTTAGCAGAGTTTATTGTAAGTAACATCGTCATTGTACTAAATTGTTCTTATCTTTAAAAAAGCTTGCTATTTATTTATTCAATAATTGCAGAAAACCCTTGAATAAATAATATATTTTTTTGTGCAAAACATTAAATTTGAGAATGTGCGAACAACAACCCTAGGCTTGCCAACCTTTCTACATGATAACAAAACCTTTGATTTTTTAAAACTTTTTTTTTTTAAAATCGGCCATTTTAGATTCAATAATTTTTAACTGACGTTCACTCCCAATGTGAAGCATATGGAGCTTTTGCAATACCCCCTTTTTGGGAAGCGGTTGGGTGGGAGAGAATAAAATCGATATTCTACAATCTCACAGATATCCATGGCTTTAAGTACATATAAATTGATTGAATAATAGAAAACTCTCCGGATGAGCACACAAGAATTTTGATCAAAAGTCTACAGAATTAAAACAGATGTGCTGTAAAACGTAGATTTAATATATTTTTTTATACTCCTCAGCATCAATTTAAAAAAAAATGTTTATCAGAATTATTGTATTATGTTTATATTCATATCTAAATAATAAATTTAAGCAGTCATACATTGTGAAGAGGTTTCTATAAAAGTTTGTGATGTCAAATTGAATAACTACGTCAAACAAATTTATCACAAAGGATTTTTTCTTTATTTATGTTCGTAACCTATATTGTCACACAGACTAGCATAAAATGCACAAACACAAAACTGCGGGTTTTCAGGGAGAACATAAAAAAGATTTATTATTCAATATTTAGCTTCAGAGTGCATCTCGGTATATCGTATTTCATGAATAATATTTCACCGCGTTTGGCGATTCCATGCACGTGTTGCTTTTAAGGCGGAAACACACCCCCCAAAAGGGTTAAAAAATATAATTAATCTTTGTAATTTATGTGAAACGGGAATCATGTGTCTGGCTAAATGATAAATAATTTACAAAGTGACGTTTTAAATATAAATGTTTAAAATATCCTACATTTAGAGCATTTGGTTATTATCAAAAATATGAAAAATGAGATAAGTATTATAATAAGAGTCTTTGTTTGGTTTATGTTACAAGGTGCATTTATATCAGCTTGGAAAAAAACAGCAATTAATTCAGTCAGTACATTAATACAGATTCATAGACATGCCATAGCCCCTGTATATTAGTTCTGAACTTTATTTTTCCATGTTTTGATATTATAATTAGTTATGCAACATAAAACGTTGAAGCTAAATGATTTATCCATAAAGTTAAAATTTTATTTTGCATTTATTTTCTCAGAATATCAACATGTTACGTCCCAACTTATTCCAGCATATTATATTATTGCATTGGCAATTAGTAGAACACCATTATATTGAGATGAAACAATATCTAAGTATTGTAATCCAACAAATATTATATAATATATCGGCTGTGGAAAGGAAAAAGGAGGTAACCCACACATATCAAATTTTACAGGAGGAGCTAAAAACGTGTTTTGATGATTTTGTGACATATGCAAATTATGAATTATACACAACCTTGAAGTGCACGGAGACTTCTAAACTGGTGTTTAATTGACATAATCTAATATTAATTCAAGAATTTGTGTACCCAAAATCTTTATTTCAATCTTTTTTCTAGGTTTTAATTTTTTACAAGGTCATCTTTTTCAAACTTAAAAGCTAAATTTTTGATACTAATTTGGCATTTGCAGCTTGCATCCTTTTGATAGAACGTGTATCAAGTTTGTTACATTGTGATTATCTAAAACAACCTCTTTTTAAAATCTGTGGTTTACGTCCTTTTTCCTTTCCACAGTCGAAATGTAGTTGATAGCTATTTCAGCTTACGCCCTCATCAATAATCATATAATTATAATTTTCCTTGAAGACTACTTATTAATAACGTATTTATAATCGTTCCGGGAAACATATAAAGTCAATTTATTACATTTAATACAATATTTTTCAATATATGTTCGGATATTAGAATATATGTGAAGATCTCTTTCTAAGCCAGTATGTATTATAGCTAAGTTAATGTATCTTTAAAGATCGTTTTGATGAAAGCTTAATCCAAAATAACTATCAAATAAATGTTTGTAGAACTGAAATACTTTGATATTTTTTCACCCTTTCATTAGTTTTATGTCTTACAATTAAATTTTTTAAAAGAATTGCATGAAAGCATTGCAAGTCTATTGAATAAATTCTTATGAAGTGTGCCTGCTAGCCAATATAGTATTATCAATGTGAAAGTCACCAAAGAAATTCACCGTACATTTATTGTATCATATTTTTTTTGCTGCCTGTGGACACCGCTACGGAGGACACGGGTTCGAATCCCAGTACGGGCAGTTTTATAAATTGATTTTTCAATCGATTTATGAATTTCTGTTAAAAGGCATGGATGTATGTGATGTCTTGAATTCCCCCTTCCCATCCATCCTATCCTATGAACGGGGCGTATCTAGAACGATTAGCTAACCACTAGTCCTGTCCTAGCCCTATCCTTCTATCCCTACTCTCCTTGGAAAAAGAGAGGTTGAGCAACTGAGTAACAAGCAGTTATCGTAGAAACACTTCTGTTGAGATAAACTCCATTAGGAGTCCATATGCTCCACATTGGGAGCGGACATGGTTGACAAAAAAAAAAATTTTTTTTTGCTGTAAATAGTGTAAAGCCTCAAGGAAAGGTCATTGAGTAGAACTGATATTAGTCTTGCACGATTCGTTAAAATCTAAATGGGTTAATAAATTTATGGTTATTAAATGTGAATACTTCGTATAATATTATTTACAAGTATGCAATTAAAATACAGGTAGTATAAATTTTATTGTTAGACCAAGACTGATTTTACTTAGCTAATAGATTAATATAAATGAAATCCACTTTTTACCGCCAGTTAATTCAATTTTGCAGGATTTTTGATCAATTCGTCATGTATAATGGTATTTTGATATTTTATCATAAAGCTAAGCTAATGGTCTATAACTGATGGTCCATGGAGTGAATGAAATAAGACGAAGGTGCGATGAAGCCAAGAATTGAAGAACTTATTTCTAACATGCAGTAATAAATTTTACACTTAATAATTTATTTTATTTAACAAGTGAAGATGCAAATTTAAAATATTTATTTTACGTATTTATGTGTATTCGCCTGCTGTGGCCCAGTTGGTTAGAGCTTGCTCTACCGATCACGCAGGTCTGGGTTTGAATCCCGGTAAGATCACAGTGAATTTGAGAATTATTCAATTCAAAGTTGTGATCGAAGACTGGGTGTTTGTAATGTCGATTCACATTATTTCCTCTCCTCCCATCCTTCTGATCATTTAATAACTGGGTGTAGCGATAGACATTAGTTAACCATTAATCCTGTTCTAGCCTTAGCCTTCTATCCCTACTACTCTCTTTGAAAAGGAGAAGTTGAGCGAGTGAGTAATAAACCATTCTCGTAGAATAAACTTTTGTTGAGATACTCCCACTGGAAGGCAATATGCTCTACATAAAGAACTGACATAGATTTGAAAAAAATGTATTTTAGATAACGTCAAATGTAAATTGTTCCTTCAGTTATATATTTCTACGTGCACTATATTTTTTAATCGTAATTATGCATTAAAATTAAATAAATGGTAAGTTTCAATTTATTTCATTCGAAACGCTCGTTGAAGCCTGTCTCAACCACGTCACCATTAATTAAACAAATTAGCCGCAATGAAGAGGTTAAAGCAAATTACAAGAATATTGACCATAGATAATACATTAATTTCGTATTCGAAACACGCATGGCTTTTTATGCGTTGTTTTACAGAACAATGAAACACAACAATTTCTTCAAGGAAATTTTCTGGGCAGACATTAGTTTGCTTTTTTTCTCTACACAGAGATGTCGCTCTTACAAAGAAAGCATGTACATATTATAAAGTAATATAATCATATTATTGTACAAGTGAGATAAAATATAATACTGGCAATTGCAAAAATAAAAATTCTGTATGAATTGTTTTCTTATAATGCTAATAATAATATTAATCTTTGACGTTTCCGTAACCGTAAAAGTAATCCGTAACTTGCAATAAATAAGTTTACAAATCTATATATTTTTTAGAGTGAAAATGTATGGTGAAAAAAAAACATTTTGATATCGTTCGACAATCGTTACTCTCGAAGCGAAACCGGTGTTAGTAGTTAAAGATAAACCCATGTGAAATATATAAAAGGAGTGTCGTTTTGTACCCTATATTTTATAAGTGAAATGTGTTTGAAAATTTGAAACTATACGTTGCAAAGTAAAAACGTTATATGATAAAAAAGTAAATAGTGTTTTAGTATAACATTAGTTTGTTGTATAAATATTTTTTTTAATCACAGAACCATTAATTTTACTGATTGAATATTATTTTATATTCAAACAATGAAGGGTTGTGTTTCATCTTTCGTTTGCTGTCAACATCAGTTATCGTTAACTCTAAATGTGTAATACAAAAAACATTATTGAAACTTGTGACTTAATAGTTATGAAACATGAAATTTTTAGTCAGTAATTAAGTGGTTATTCTGACGTTTTGTTTGTGTTAATGACATTAACTAAGTCATAGTTAGAATAAAAAGAACTATTTATTTTAAATGGAAACGGCAGGCACTAATTGCTGGCTATAATACTGTTTTATGTGTTAATTATAAACTATGTGAAAAGTAGACGCGAATGTAAAAGATTTTCCATCAAAATGTTGAAGTTTTGTTCGCCTGCTGGAAAACGGAAGCAGTTTCTGGTGTGTTTCATTGGTTTACAAATTTATTCCTTAGGGCCTAAATTATTCAACGTTGAACTAACAAACACCCACTTTGATTTCATCCATAAATTATGCCTATATTGCAATCGCATGTTTCATTGTTCAGAATATGACATACGCCGTTTTTTTGTGTTTTAACTGACAGCGGCAATACTGTCAATTTGATCTACACTCTTACATTACTAAAAACAATTCGCCGAAGAATGTATATGAAAGATGCTTTGCTATTTTTTATTTGGAATTAATCAATTGTGTAATTTCTTCCTTAGGTGAACCCTGGCAGAAAAGCAGCGCTGTCAGGCATCAGAGAAGGAGACGTCATATCTTCGATAAACAGCATTCCAACTCGTAATATGACCAATGCTGACGCTCATGCCATGCTAAAGAATTCTGGAGAAGATCTTAAACTTGGACTTAACGAGTGAGTAATTACTCCAAGCTTAATCTATATCAATAATAATGTGAAACTGCTCACTTAACCACAGACTTTTTTAAAAAAATATATACATAGTTTTTTTGAAATGTGCTTAACTAGTACATATTCGAAGGCTTAATTTAAAATTAATCAATTAGAATAATCTCATAATATTCGCAAAAACATATTACGTAAAAGCTTCCACTACGTGATTAATTTTATTATTCATGAGGCTTTGTTGCGTGAGCCGAAATCGTAAAAAAGTATTTGTGAGTTAAAGTGTTGAATTCGAGTACCCAGATAAAAATAATAGATTCCTAATAACTGAATGGTCACCGCTGTTTGGTCATGTTCTAATCGGTAACGGGATTATAGATTCGAGTCCCAAAGTAGAGCATTTTATAATGTATTAGTATTTTATTTATTGGAGGATTATCTGAATCACACACAAAAAATATAATTAGCTTTGTGCTAATACGTTTTTGGCCCATATTTTATTTCTTTCTCCGAGTAAAGTCCTTGGACGGCTGTTGTCGTCTAGTAAATTCTACTATTTTTGTCTATGAGGAGTATACATACATTGTTTATTAATACTTACATTCATCATTTGATTTAGTTAAAAAGCCTGTATTGTACAAATTTAACTCACTATATACGAATCAAGGTCCGCTTTGCTAAGCCAGTTAGAATTTTCAGCTGAGTATTACAGTATTACACAATATAACATTTATTTAAAAATTTAGTTGATAAATTAGTAGTATTATAGTAGTTAGGTTTAAATTAAAAAAAAAAAAAAAATGATTATCCTGGACATTTTAGAAAGTGAAACAATTACTTCAGGAATGAATAAGATTTCATAAGAATTTTGGGTTATATATAGTTGATTATATTGTATGACCTGTGCCTCAGTTTTTTTTTAAACTTTTTCCTCATGTAAAAATGTGCTTAAATTACTTTTTAATAACTGTTAAAAACATTAAAACTATTCCGTAACAAATGGCCGAATGAAAATATAATATTTTGATTTTCATGCCTTAATATGTTAGATACGTTGCCAGTCCGTAGCAAGGCTCTAAGGCAGTCATGCGCAACCTTTATCCTCTAGTGAACCGCATAAAAAAAACGGGTTCGGATCGCAAAAAAAAATATAAAAAAAGACTTTTGCAAAAACTGTTATTTTATTAAAATATTTTTTTTTCTTTATCTGTGCTTGATTTCATTTGAATACTCATATTAGTATAAAATATTAAATGATTATAATTTTAATGATTTTAAAATAATATCAATGTAATTAAGTTCTACAAATAATTGTAGAAATAAAATACTTTGCTATTTTATTATCTTATTAAAACAGAGTTCTATCAAGTCAGTGCCAATTCAATTGATAATAACTATAATTATGCAAAGCAAAAAAAGCACAATTTTATATGAAATCATGCTCAGGCTATGCATTTTCCGTGCAGCTAACCTCTCGTGTTAGAGGTAATATTGGTTGTGTATCCCTGCTCTTAAGAAATAACAAGCATAATATACTCATACTAGAGGTCTGCACGGGCCGAAATTTTACAAACTTACCTGGTCCGAGCCCGAAAGACTCAGGCCTGACCAGGCCCGGGCCCGAGTCTAATACAGCACTTATTACCCGAACCCGACCCGAAGCCCAAATTTATACTCCTCAGCTCGAAAAAGCTAGATTATTAAAAAAATTATGATTCTCTATAGAGCTAGTAATAATTAAAATCTTCATGGCTGACTTTTGACACGTACATGGTCTGAAATATTTTTCTGAAGAAATAAATTCCGGGCCGGGTAGTGGTCCAAGGGCCAGGCTCGGGCCCGTGCATACCTCTAACTCATACACAGTATTGGTATTACCTAACGTCTACGTAGGATATTATAAGTACGCTGTCAAATTATCGTGGTATGGCATTAAAATTCATCTATGCGTTTATCTGTATGTAACTTGTATTGTTCTACTAGATTTTTCGAAAGGAAGTTGTTAAAACAATTTTAGAATTTACAATAAGGCGCACGCCGATGTATTTGATGACAATAACCCATGACAATACGACGTTATTATAATCTATTGTTCATAAAGGTACGTTACTGTTATTTATAGCTCATTTAAATTTATTATAATTATAATAATAAGATTTATAGGATGACGAAGGCTATAATATTCAATGCTTCGTGATAATTCGCTAGTTCGATAACTAGGTTTTGAAATATTCAGTACGTAACCGAAATAAACAATTAAAGTCAAAGAAACGGTCATTAAAACACTGCATACTTTTGAGGTGTAGTCGTACTTGTTTAAAATCCATGTCCGCTTTCAATGTGGCGCATATGCCCTCCTAATGGAGGTATCTCAACAGAAGTTTTCTACGAGAACTCAGTCGCTTAACCTCTCTTTTCCAATGAGAGTAGTAGTGATATAAATATAAGGCTAGGATAGGAATAGTTGTTAATTACTCGCTCTCATTATGCCTAGTTATTAAAGGACCAGAAGGGTGGGAGGAAATTTTTAGAAATCGACCGAAAAAAATGCTGTACGTACTGGGATTTAAACCCGTGAGATCCGGCACGGAAGCTCACAGCTCTAACCTCTACGAGATAGATTAGACCCGTAGTCGTATTACCGTACAAAAAACTTGGATTGCGTTAATAATAAGGAGATTTGAAGACAAATAAATAAGCGATTTCTACTCGACTATTGCATAGCGACGACTAAACGAAGAAGAAAGAATTTTTTTTCTGATAGGGAAACAAAAACTTATTATGCACGAAAAATATAAGACAGTGTTCATAGGTGTATGTAGAAAAAGATTCTGAGCAACCTTCATTTGGTGGCACAACAAGAAGCGCAATTTACAGAATTGGTGATATTACACAGCTAGTTCATAGAAATATTCATAAATCAAATAAAAACTCAGTTAACATTTCCATGCTCATGATGCAATCGTAAATAGTTGAGCAACTAAGTCATTCAATATTTCTCTTAATATTGTCAATAAGTATTTATCATTTTAGGTATTCAAGCATATATACATTTTTTAAATTATTTTATAGCTGCTAACTTAGGTTTAAATACTGTCAATAAACAGTGAAACCAGTGGCGGTTCCTGACCTGAAATCTTGGGTGGGCTAGAGAAAAGCATATTTCCACTTCACCTTATACATTAATCTACAAGCAAATCAACAAATATTACGACACTACTGCAATGCATAAATTTTTATGTAATAAAATCAATGCTAATGTAACTAAGAAATAATAGAATAATAACACGGAATCCTTAAATTCGTCTCTTTCAAAGTGAAATAACAAGTACATACTAAAAGCAGTATAGAACTGTCACTTGCTGTCACTGAAAGTCAATACCTGTCACTTTCATACAATACAACGATATTGGTTTTGTGTTTCAATGCATAAGTATGCGTAATGGGCAGATTGTTTTTAGCCCCCAACGATCAACAGAAGCTTGACAGATTGAAACACTATCCTTTGTGTTTGATGACGTTTCCATACATACAAATACAAAAAAAATCTAACCGTGCTTGATTGCGCCCCAGTGTAAAGAAATATTGCATGATATTGTCTGTGGTTACGGGCTAAATATTGCTAGCCCTTGAGTGGTGTTGCCAGTGACGTAACGTTCCTGTTCCCTGTGAAGTATTTATAGGGTTATTGTTTTTTTATGCCGGCTCAGTTTAAAATTGTAATACAAAACACAATCGAGAATATGATTGTAGGTAGACGTAACATTGTCTTATATTGACAGAGGAAAATTATAACAAAGATATTATATTCATTTGGGAAAGGTAAGTTACGCTTATAAATGTATTTATTTTGTTCAGCGGCCGAATTGCTGTTCATTTTTATTCAGCCATCTAATGTTTTGGGTGAAAAATGCAGGTCGGGCTTAGCCCACCTAGCCCAGTACCTAGAACCGCCACTGAGTGAAACTGAGGTGCCATCATGGCAGGGAACGTGATTTTTTAGGATGGCATGTTAAGGGTTAATACAGATGCCTTGCCTTTGTAATCGAAGCCGACGACGTTGAGCACTCGACCATGGGCGCCGGCATTGTTGGTTTAATTTTCACCACTAAAGAAACAATACAAATAAAGTTGTCTAATAAATCTTTGACGGCTGCGTGGTCGAGTGTAAGCGTCGTTGGCTTAGAACACGAAAGCCACCGGTTCAAATACCAGTGCATTGATTTTTCAATCAATGAATTCTAGCAACTATATTATATAATATTATGTACACCGAGAATAATTAGCTAAACACTACTCCTGTCCTAGTTCTATCCGTTCATCCCTACTCTCTAAGAGAGGTTAAGCAACTGAGTAACAGACAGTTTCCGTAGTTTTTTTTGTTGACATATCTCCATAAGTAGGCCATTTGATTTACATTGAAAACTGACATGGGTAAAAAAATAATTGATAAAAAAACAACTTAAAAGCAACTTGTTCAAGTAATATTTGACGGGGAAGACAAATGTTTGAGTTATCACGTTTAGGGTATTCACTGTCAATACTTGGTGGCAAGGCATTATATTAGTAAAAACACAATATCAACTGAAGATGCTCGTAATGAGCGAAACCGGTCGTGACATATTAAATAAAGTGGAATGAAGTACAAAGGAATATTGTGTTTTTACTAATGTTTGAATTATGTTTATAGGTAACATATTTTCATATTGAAACTACTTTTTCCATCAATCCATTGAAAACACCAAATGCAGCTATACCAAGTTGATCGATCATACGTGCCTTATGAGTAAAATAATACGAATGTTACTTAGTGTACCAATTTAAAATCTAAAATAACCATTACACATCGCAAAATCGTGATATATCAAAAATATATAAATTTTAATATGGTCAATCTCTTGAATCCAGTTTCTGTATAAAGCTATTTGACCGATCAAATAAGAAGGCTTACAAATGAACTACTATTTATTGCGCATGTTATAACTTGATCTAAGTTTGGATAATTCTGCTTTCTTGGGACAGAATTGCAAATGTAATGCCTTTATTGGGCAAGGTTTTCAATTTATGTATTCGCTCAGCATACTCGTTGACAATTGTAAATGGATTGATAAAAAAAATTGAATTGGAATCGATACGTACTGGTTTACGCTATTGATTGAGATTCTAGTCGAATATTCGGATGTATTCGTTTCTTTTTTGACATTCGGATATTCAAAGTTATACATACGGATATTAGGATTAAAGGGTTTACAAAAATACCAAGTCACATAGTGTGGCATTATATTTTGATAAACAAACTATTTTACTTATTTAAGCACCATAATTTATTTTTTTAACCATGTCCGCTCCGAATGTGGAGCATATGAACTCCTAATGGAGTTTATCTCAACAGAAGTGTTTCTACAATAATTGCTTGTTACTCAGTTGCTCAATCTATCTTTTTCCAAAGAGAGTAGGGATAGAAGGATAGAGCTAGGACAGGACTAGTGGTAAGCTAATCGCTCTCAATACGCCCCGTTCATAGGATAGGATGGGTGGGAGGGGGAAATTCAAGACATCACATATATCCATACCTTGAACAGAAATTCATAAATCAATTGAAAAATCAATTTATAAAACTGCCCGTACTGGGATTTGAACCCGTGACCTCCGTAGCGGTAGCCAACGACGTTGACCACTCGTCCACACAGGCGACTACGAAATAAATGTGATAAAATCTTTGCTATGCATAAATAAAATAACTAGTGTGAACGAATTTTAATTATTTTTTCTGGTATTAGGTAAATTTATCAGCAATCATACAATGACAAGTTATTGTTTTTATAGAAATAATATATTGAAGTATTTTTTTCAGAGATTCAACTGGGTCTCCAAGGCGTCGAAGTGCAGGTGGAAAATCAAACGGGCTGGAGTTAAAACGTATGTAATATTATATTTTTTAATGACCGAAGTTCATTGTTTTTATTACCTGAAATTAATTTTTTTAGAACGGAAGAATTATTCTAGTTAGTGAAAATGGTTAAGCTAAATAGAATTTGAAAAAGTTTGTAATGTTCATAAAAAAATGCGCAGCGATTATTTTTCACACGCAAGTTGTTTTAATCACCCAATGCTATTTAAAAATATTAATGATATAATTTGTAAGTATTTGACAAAGCCTCTTAATTACCAATTAAAAAATGTTCTCTGATAAAAATATCTACAAACTATAAATAATGTGTTCATAATCGCCCGCTGTGGTCTAGTTGGTTAGAGCTTGCTCTACCAACCAGGCGGGTCTTGGTTCGATTCCTGATAATATCAATATCAAATTAAGATTTGAGACCTGAGGCGTAGGTGTTTGTGTTGTAAATTTACCTCCAGTTGATCTCGAGTGACTTACAATAAATTCTCATCAAGCTTTCCTCGTATGATCTTTCAACTTGAAAATATTTGACGCATTGGCATTAGCTGTAATGCCATTTTTTATTGAAAATTAAAATATGAAAGTTATAAAATATGTTAAGTAATAGTCTTGAAAGATCTATGGTAATGAGAAATATTTAAGTAGTTTTAAATATTTTTTCTTAAAATCGTTAATCCAATATATTTTTTTACAGGACCGTCGCAGTTGTTGGCTGAAGTTAGGAGTACAAAAACTACAATATCATCACCACTTACTCCAAGCAATACAAATTCTCTTCCAAAGCCTGTTTCAAATACAAAAACAGTTCCTTCCCCAATATCTGTTCCAATAATCATTTCACCAGCTACAGAAACCAGCCCATTTTATATCCCAGAGACTAAGCCCACTATTTCTTTTACAATAGCTTCTTCACCGTCACAAAAATCAAACACGTTAGAAAGCGACTATTCATCATTTTCCTCTACTAAATTGTTAGAATCTTCAGCGTCAGAATTAAAACTATCTCCGTTTTCTGATGAAGTGTCAATGCTGACATCATTATCACGTCCAATGCCAGCGATACGAACGTCTTTTATGAGTGAAAAACCACCTTCATTCACATCAACTGCTATTGCAAAACCTATAGCTCAGCCAGTAATTTCATTGCCTACTATAACTCCACCAAATATCAGTACATCATATAATACGTCTCCAAAATTAGGAGGTCAGAATGGAACGAGCGATGAATATTATTTAGGACCATTTGCTCCTGTAAAATCTTCAAGTTCTTCAATATACGCTACACCAAATAAGCCTCCATTATCTGATAATCATAATAGCTTAAGAACAGGCCCAAGTCCTACACGTTCAACTGGGATAATATCTCCGATGCCAGTCAGTAAATTTTCTCCTCGTTCTCCATTGGCTTCTTTACCTTTTGTTCCAATACAATTAGAAGCAAATTTACCTTCTTCGCAGTATTTACCACTAAATTCACAATATTCTACAACAAAATTATCACCGAATGCTAAAACTTCTCCATTTTCACTAGCAGTTTCACCAACCGTTTTAAATTCAAATCCATATATTAATTCTTCTTCTAATAACACAAATTCTTTGCCGTACTCTGTAAATTCACCAGCAAATACCAGAGCATCTCCATTCTCTAATTTTGTGCCCGTTACGAAACAGTCGTCTCCTTTTTCGCCAGCGAATGTTCCTGTCACAACACAGACTTCACCTTTTACTGGGTCTTATATCCCAACGTCTACTTCATCTCCATATTTCCCAATCAGTACTCAATCTTCTCCGTTTTCTTCTATAAACTTTTTATCTGGTGGACAGCAACCGTTTTCAGCTTCAACCCAAAACTTAACATCTACTCATCAACCTGCATCCTTATCTACCACTTACTTCCCAGCGTATTTGTACAATTCGACCGTTTGTAATTCAACGGATATTAAACCGACAAAATTCAAGTCAACGAACCCGTTTATAACAGAAGAGTATCTGATGTCAAAGACAGAAATATCAGAACATAAACTGACTGAAACCAAGGAAGTCACAACGACGAAGAAGATTTCTTTGAATGGATTTGATCCTGTGCCTTCTCACAATGACCCACCAAAAACTGAAATAACGCCAAGCAGTGCCAGTTTTGGTAAGTGTTTTAATTTATCAATGTCTAATGTCTTGTGTTGTATTTTGACTCTTCAAGATGAAATTTTTCTGATAATTATTGTAAGAAAAAGTATTTTACTTGAAAAAAATATTTGTATTAAAATTTACCGTGCCTAATTGGAGGTAGATACGAGAGAGGAAAAAAAGGCCGAGAGATATTGTTTATGAATACTTTCACTGCCACTGACGGAATTACTGACATCAGTGATAAAATTCTTTTAGTTTATTGGAATCATTTTCTTTTATTCTCTTAACGAATTCAACGACAAACCTGGCAATGATAGTTGTTTTGTCTTCGGTTAACATCCGTACCTTGTCCGTAGGTTGCTTATCCATACATATAATTCGTATTGCAAGAAGTTACTCGTTTATCAATTAAATATTTATTACATTTTTTTCTCGTCTTGCGAAACATTCGTAACCCAAGTTACTTTTACTTTAAAGTAAGAATATATTTTTTATAAGAAATATGGCGCAGCGGTTAGCGTTGTGGGCTTCCGTGTCAGACCTCACTGGTTTGTGTCCCAATACGAAGCATTTTTTTAATCGATTTATCAATTTCTGTTCGAAGGCATGGGTGGTTTGTGATGTCTTTCCCACCATTTCCGATCCTTCAACAACGGTGCCCTTGCATTAACCTTTTATCCCTACTACTTTCTTAGAAAAAGAAAGGTTAAGCGACTGAGTAACAAACAATTTTCGTAGAAAAACTCCTGTTGGGATGCCACATTGGGAGCGGACATGGATAAAAAACTTACTCGATCGAGTTCAAATGTTCGCTGAACCAGGCTGAACTACTTTGTTAGTGATAAAAATAATAATGTCTGTCGAGACTGCCAAGTAAAAAGAAATACTATCGCCAAATTTAAAAGTCTGTAAATTTGTGTTATAGGCACAGAGCATGAAACTTTTAGTGTTTATTAAAACAAATTTATATTTCTGTAAGGTTGAATCAAGATAATCGAAACATAAATACTATTAACACACAAATAATACAAGAAGTTTAATTACAAAATCGCAAAATTAATTGAAGATTGTTAAACTTCGCATTATACTCATCTGATAGTATGTATTCCTTAATGCATATCATTTGGCACGTAGAATATTTGGTTTGACAATAAGACGCCTTGTTCAGCCAAGTGCCTTTAGTTTTGGCTAGAGAACAAGGTGGGAAATAGGTTCCAATTTATATCATTAGATTGCCTCGAGACAAATTTACGATATTGCGTCACTAAATCAACTGTCTAATAAGTAATTAACGATCCGTAATAAAGTCAAAGTTGTTGATTATTTTACACGTTGTATCTAGGATTAAGTAATTACTGAATGAATACCCTTTTAAGTCACTGGTCATGAAGAGACGTTATAACTAGAGCTTCCAATTCCGGGATTCCGTCCAACTTCAGGATTGAGGAAATTTTAGAAACTTATTAACTGACAATTCCGCAAATTCCTTGTTTTTTGAAATCGGAAATCTTTGGAAAGATATAAAAAAAGTTTTCGCGTCTTTTCATTTTAGGAAATCCGTAAATTCCCAGGAGGATTTAAAAATCGCCAAGAAAAAAATTCTCAATCCCGAGTTTCTACACGATTTTATAGTGAATGTTAAATGCCGGGATTGGGAAAATTGACAATCCCGAAATCCCAACGAATTGGATGCAATAGATCGTGTAAAATACTGCGGATGTCTTCTGAGATTCTCTGTCTGCTTTTCTCTTCTTTTGACTGGTGGGATTACGATGTCCTGGATAATCGCAGCTACTATCCATAGGATGTACCCAGCAGAACTGGTATGTCACGAAAGAAGGTAAAGTAATGGGTGAGAGATAAGGAATCAAGGAAGGTTCTGCGTAGTGGCAATATTTTTTACATACGGTCATTGAAAAATATCAAATTTCTTATCAGTGATTGAGTAGAAATTAATATGTTATTTAAGATGTTTGTGCTAACACTCAACCACGACGTTCTGAACCACTGTTTATTCATTGAATAGGCCTAAACATTAAAAAGCAAAGTATTTATGATGTTTTAAAGTTGATAGCTATTTTACACAGTCCATGTGGAAATGAATTCTTTCATTTTCCACCTTGATACAATACAATTCAGCGAAGTAAACGCTATTTAAACCAATAAATAATTATTATCTAATATTAAAAGTCTTAATTTATAAATTTATTTAAAATTACAATAGTAAAATGTGTGCATACCAAATTCCCGAATTCTCATCAATGTACGAAAAAATTACTACTATTAACAATATCATAATAATAATATTCGCTAAATAAAATAGAAGCCTCGTTCTTTTGAAAGTTTGCTTGAATCAAAGTAAATGGGCGCGTTGAAACCTTTAGCAGGTAAGCTTTTAAGTTTAAAGAGGCGAACAAACTAGCATGAGAGTTTCAATGTTAAACTTTTGCCGTTAAAAATGAACATGTCTACTTTAACGTAAAACTACTGTCATCTCTACGACAGTTACGTTTGACTTAGCTTTCATGAAAGTTTGTTTTGAATGGAAAATTTTCATGAATTAATTTTGAGCTTTACATTCACGTTACATTTATTCTCAAATCTTTTCTTATATCTCAATATTATTTTAAGACTAATTTAATTAACGGATTAATTAGGCTTTCATCTTTTACTTACAGCAGTATTACAAAGATTATAAATATAATTATTATTCCTTAATCATTCTAAGCTTTTCAGATTGCCAATGTTTTACTATTTAGAATATAAGGCAAACTTTTATTGAGTAAACTGTCTTATAATTGGTAGAGAAGCATTATATACAAATGTTATATATATTATATTAATCAAAATATGGACCGTTTTTGCTTATCGCAAGCATTTTCAACAACACAACGCTAACCGCCGCCCCATAGGAATAGGACCCAACTATTTTTAATTTTAATACTGGTTTGATTTTAATGGCGATTAATTAATTGAGTGAGTAAACACATAAACAAACACTTCTATAGCTTTTTCCAATTTAACGTGACTATCGAAAAAAGTCATAACATAGGAATGCCTACTGATTTCAAAGGTGGGTATTTTTACGATTTAAGAAATTTAGATTTGTTTTTAAGAATAATTGACATCAATAAAGATATTAATTGGTCGCCTGTGTGGTCGAGTGGTCAACGTTGTTGGCTACCGCTACGGAGGGCACGGGTTCGAATCCCGGTACGGGCAGTTTTATAAATTGATTTTTCAATCGATTTATTAATTTCTGTTCAAATGCATGGATGTATGTGATGTCTTGAATTCCCCCCTCCCACCCATCCTATCCTATGAATGGGGCGTATAGAGAGCGATTAGCTAACCACTAGTCCTGTCCTTGCCCTTTCCTTCTATTCCTACTCTCTTTGGAAAAAGAGAGGTTGAGCAACTGAGTAACAAGCAGTTCTCGTAGAAACATTTCTGTCGAGATAAACTCCATTAGGAGTCCATATGCTCCATATTGGGAGCGGACATGGAAAAAAAAAAAAAAAAAGATATTAACTCACGTACTGTGCCACCCTGACGAAACGATTCTTATTATTATGACCACAGAGAATGAACTACCTGCCCTGGTACCAATTTAGCATATGAACAGGATGCGATATCCAACTTTTTAATTTTTATAGGTTCGAGAATTTCATTCTTTGATTCCTCTCGTTGGATTGCTTGAATTCAATTGTGAGGAAACAGTTTTTTAGCCTCTGAAGAATTGGGCAATGAACGCTCAATCTTTATTGAACACGTCACTGGCTGGTGGTGAGAATTTATCATTGACGTCTAGCAAGCATCTTAAAAATATTAAATTATACAATATTGGTATGCAAAATTAAACAAATTTCATTTTATTAATCTTGAGAGTTGAGCTTAATGTAAATCACTTGAAAGCTCTCAACATCGATCAAAGGCTAATGACTGCTCATTTGCAAATTAGTGCAGACTCACTGCTGCGTCCCATATAGAAATTCAGTAAGTTTCCTATAATATATAATTGGCATTCACGTGATATATATGTAAATAGTGAGGCATTCTATCACAGTCTCGATGCTCTGGGGATTAAAGGCTAACTACCGTATATGTGATTCATCCAGTATGCAATTAAACTGGAATGAATCTGCAGTTTTTTCTTCCTCGTTAAACTAATCACGTCATCTAGGTGAATGCAATTCGGTTCAGGAATTTTTCCGTTTTGATTGCAACAACACGAAAAGTAAAACGGTAACTGCATATCGATCTACAGGGTGGTTTCAACCTGCATGACCTATTTCTTTAAAGCACTCCGCGGGCGTAACCAGCTTGTGTATACCCTTTCAGGAGGAAACAACTACATTTTGAGTGCTTTCCCAAGTCATTTTCACAAACAGTTGGTACCTTTGCCAATGTATCTAGCATACTTACCGTGTCACTGATAAAGAGTCATGCAATGAGCTTTTTATAAAACTATATGCCGTGCTTAACTCTCACGTTAAAAAATGCTTTTATTAAACTGATATAAAATATTTCAAATAAATATAATAATAAATTTGAACCGTTCAAACTATGTACATTCTTACAGATTTTGTCACTAACGACCCGGGTTTCGCCTTTCGACATCTTCAGGCGTTCAAGTGCACGGATGAACTTGAACTCATCCGTGAACTTTAACGCCTGAAGATGCCGAAAGGCGAAACCCGGGTCATTAGTGACAAAATCTGTGAGAATGTACATAGTTTGAACGATTCAAATTTAATATTGAAATTCCACCATGCACCTTCAGTCGAAATCTTAAATACAATAATATTGTGAATAAAGTCACCAAGCACGTTTATGTAAAATAAGCAGCGTTTTTAAATTATAATTATACTGTCCAAATCAAAGATCCATGAATATACTTATTAGAATGGGCCGATCAAAGAAATCACACAGAAAATTAAACAAAATGTACTTTTCTGCTATTCTTTACAATAATAAAATAAATTTCTTGCGAGTAAATGCCAAAATGGCTCATTATATTCTTCTTTTTCTGGTCCTACAATCCTAGGTGAACCTTGGCTGCCTCAATTAAACTCGGTTCTCCGCATTCCTATACCAATCGCTGAACTCCAGCACTTGCAAGACTTGTGAAACTTTTTACATCCAGATTTATTAAATACTCAAAAATAGTAAAAAATAAATAGTGCCGCGCCTGCCTCTGCAAGTGTAGCAGTATTGAAGCCAGCGTTCTTTTCGTCGTTTACTGTAAATACGAAGGTTTTATGGGGACTCAACCATTACTTCAGTTAAATTTCGTACACATATGCGTTGTTTATTGGTATGCTACGATAAAAAAATGGGGAATTGCTCAATCTGAGAGAATTAAAATACAGCAACTATGTAAACAGCAAAATTAATTCAGCTGCTGTCGACTCACTTATCACTGAATAATTTTATTTTTAAAAGTATGATTATTTCACTTTTTATTTTTATCTTAAAATTAATCGTGCTACATGCCACTTAGGGCCTCCAATCCCGGGATACCGTCCAATTTTGTTATCTCAAAATCCCGGAATTGTGATAGTACTAATACTGGGATTTCGTGATTTAAGATAAGATGTGTAAAATTCTCGTTAAGCTTTTTAAAATAGCCAAATTTGAAGATTTTTAGAAACGGGGAGTGAAAATTCTTTTTTGAAATAAGCCATAGAGCTAAAAAAAGTCTCACATTCCTGGGATTAAAAAAAATATGAATCCCGGATTACAAAAAGAGTCCAGGACTGGATGCTCTAATGCCAATACATTTTGTCATTGTATGCACTATTTATTTATTTCATATCAGAACCAGTTTTACTCAGTAAAGTAGAATTTCCATTTCGTCTTATATAATATATTACTTCTTGCGACCCGAGTACTATATGGTTTTTTTGACGAAACAACAATGTGGCAGTCTTCCAAGTACCATTATTGGTATACATTGCTATTTTTGTTTCGTCAAAGTTTTTCACATAAAATCTTGTAGTAATCGGTTCACGATCTGTACTGTAAAAATAAAAAAATAAATCAGGATGATTTTTAAATAAAATTATTATTCGTCACTTATTTTTGTTACTTTAAAATAAACAGTAACGAAAATAAATGCGTTATAAAAGAAGCTATATATAGTTTCGACTAGGGCTTCCAATTAACCGGATTTTTTTCTGACAAATAAACCGGGTAACCGGTTTAAACCGAAATATCATGTATTTTGATTAGCTAGGTATGCAAAAAAAAAATCGTAGAAATTTTTCAATATTTGGCATAACAGCTAATACTCCAATTTCAAACAAAAAACACGACATTTATCTTTATGGGACTCTAGTTACCAACCTGTTTGCTATGGCAAAGTAACAATTACTATTATAACATGTGAAAAAATATTTTATGATAAAACAATATTACATCAAATAAAAAAAATAGATCTTGGTTATAGAAACTCACCAAAAGAATGATGTTTAAATGCATTCAATTTTAAAAAAAAAAACCAACTGGATAAGACAAGAAATTCAATGTTTAGACAAAAATAGAGTAAAATACCAAAATATTCACTTGTCAAAAAATGTCAAATTATTTGAAAGAGTCATTTCTGTTCACAACATGGACAACTTTGAGACAGAAGTAGATTATTCTACAATATATATATATATATGAACATGTTTGTTGTATTTTGTGAATTGTTTCCTATATAACGGAGTAAATTCATTATAAAACATTTTTCTTTTTGTAAAAAACAATGAAAAATAAGAAAAGAGTATTTTTGATAGAACCCGGTTAACCGAGTGAAATAAACCGGTTTTTGGGTTTTTTTCAAAACACGCGATAAACCGGTTAACCGGTTTCGGTTTAAACCGGTTTTGAAGCCCTAGTTTCGACTATAATTTCGTTCGGTCTAACGTAGCGGATTTTTAATTACCGAGATCTTTATGATAAACCAATAAGTTATTTTTGGGTAAAATAAAGTTACAGTACTAATTAATATGTTTCGTTCAATAATTACAAACTCATAAAGTTTCCAAGAAGATTAATTGTTTCAATTGGTTTTTACCCAATAGGAGCCGCTTTAAATTAGTTATTAATCTTGAAAGCTTAATTATTAATTGCCGAGTCAAAAAATACTTCAAAAAATATATAACAGAAGGCCAGCGCAAATCTTGTTACTTTTGGACCGAAAAACTTCAGTCGTGGAAAGTTGTTTATTTATTTTTAGATATGTTCATTGTTTTCATTCGGCTACTACGAAAAACGATGATTTGTACAACAAGACAGGCAAATATTTCTGTATTTTAAAGTGGTATGTATTGTTTGTGATGATGCGAATTCCTTAATTGAAAAAGAAAGGTTAAGTAATCAAGTAACCTGCAGTTATCGTATCTGCTTAGATAAGCTCCATTAAAAGTTTATATGCTCCACATTGAAAGCGAAAATGGCAAAAATAGTAAAAAAAAACCATTGCTTAACACTTCCACTACGGTGCGTAGTACTTCCGATATGTTGCTGGCTCTTAAAGAACCAAGTGAAAAAACCAGGGCTGTGGAGTTGTGTAAAAAAAAAGACGACTCCGACCCCGGCATTAAAATAAAAAAAACGACTCAGACTCCAAGATTTTTTTTTTAATAATATTATTTTAAAATATATATTATGTATATGTATTCCATGAGATCATCTTTAGTCAGCCAAGCATGCAATGGCGACACTTTGGACTATTTTGTTTGCATATAAGTACATCATTAAATATATTTTTCAAAAAAAAATCTAGCCGCTCATTTTTCACGACCCCGATTCCAAAACCCTGGAATGAAACAGGTTTTAACACTTACCGCCCTTTGATGGAGGTCAAAACCTAGGACGTCTTTTTAAATAAAAAAATGTTTTTCACGTGGTCCCTAAAGAGCCAGCAACGTATTTTTAGCACCGTAAGGAAAATGTTATTTAATACCGAATTTTTTGTAACTTCATCAAACATTTCTAGCCCTAGAATTGAAATATTTATAGGCAATTAGTTGGTAGAACTTCATTATAATAGGGTAAAAATATACATTATCGGCAAATAAAAAAAACTTTTAAATTACCTACTGTTTGTGATGTTTTGTTTTTTAGATGATTGAAAATATTATAGTCATTACTTTAATTTGTGTATAATTATTTTTTTTATAATTTTGTGCATCTTTCTAGAATAAAGTCTTTTAAATGTTTTCTTTAGACTATAAATCTAATTAATGTGTTCTTTAATAAAGCCAAGAAAGCACATGCTTGTACTCCAAGTGTGCATGTGACACAAAAAGCGATTAATTCACTCGGGACGTGAAACCGGGTCTCCTACGACTAATCCGACACGTATATTACAGGCTAAGGTAGTAGATAATAAAGTGAACGGTCAATCTTTTTATATTAACTCTCTAGGGTTGGGATTGTACGTGAGTCGTAAATTTTTACTCTTATAATGTCTTTAAACAAACCCTTTGGCATAAGAATTGCGCAGGCTTTTTGTTGTAGAATGTAGAAGGATACAAAATGCAATGAAACGGTTTTTAAGCATACTAGAAAAGCATTTAGTATGGCGGGTATTTAGAATGAATTAGTATAGTTGTCATGATAATGAACTGACTTTCGAAGCTTAAATACTCCATGACTGTTTCCAGGAGGCGCAGTAGTAGGGCTTCCAATCCCACGATCTCGTCCAATTTTGTAATCCCGAAATCCCGGGATTGTGAGTAAAATTTGAGAAAGTTTCTTCTGTGAAGAAATAAAAAAAAGGTTTACTTTGGTGTCGACATTTTTTTTAAATTTTATTAAAAAAATACAATCCCGAATCTCGAATTAATACACGATTTTATGGTAAATGTTCAATTCCGGGAGTGAATAAAATCCAACAGAGATGAAGATCCAATCCATTGGTAAAAACCGGATTTGTTTACGTGTAACCAAATTAGACCGCATTCGAAGAGTTTCAAAACAAAATTTGTATTCCGTCAAAATATCGTACCTGAAAACATTAAATATTATAGGCATCTCACTCCTGGTGTAAAACTTTAAAAATTAAATAAAAAAAGTAGAATAAATGGTATATCCACTTAAATTAATTGTATTAAAAGAACGACCCTGGAAAATCAAGTTTTTTTTTACAATTTTTCGTAATGAATGTGTCTTTTTTCCATTGAAGAAATTAATTACTCAATTAAGGGGCTTTGTAAAAGCATCCAAGATTTATAGAAGTCATAAATCACTCTATTGTATTACGTTCCTATAGCTAAAGTAAGTACCTTAATTAAGTTTAAAAAACTGCTTTCACTTACTACATCAAATACATTGTTACTACAATAAAAAAGCTTTCAGTATACAATTAGCGTCTACAGCTTTTATCAAAGTATCTTTTTATTATATTATTAAGAAAATTAAATGAATTAGAACAAACATTATCAAGCTTCACAAAATATAGAAGTTTCCGTATTTATTGTTACATTAAAGTTGAAAGAAGGTCATTTATAAATGATGCCATGAGTAGGGGTTGGTAATACCGATATTATTTAAGCCAGGATTCCGGTATTCTTGGTGTCAATACCGAAATATCGGCTTTGAAAATCGAAAAGTACCGATATTTTAATACAAAAAATAGCCAAAATAGAGTTGATGATCGGTTATCGAATGTGTAAACGAATAGAAAAAATGCATAAAAGTTCATTACTGTTAGGTTACAGGGCTGGAAAAGACTGATTATGTTTTTGTTTTTTTGTTCATCCTTTTTATAAACAATCGGTTAGAATTTCCGGGGAGTTTTGTAAAACAATCAGTGGGCCATCATGCTATCTATGGCCAACAGTTTTAGTGTTCTGTCAACCGGAAAATAGCCTGCCCTTCCCATTTCTTACGCAAAGCTGGGAATCAGACTAGGAGACGATCAGTGATCAGTTTACTTCCAAAATATATTCGAGGCGGTATTTAAAATGTGCGGTCGATTCAATAATATCTAATGTACCAATTCGCAAATTACTAATTAATATATCGTTTAAGATAATAGAATAACAATCAGACAGAAAAATAAGGGTGTGGCTACTCCTCGTAAATCAATCATTGTTATTTTATGTCACGTGGTAAAGCTGTGACGTTTATTATTTAAATACGATTTTGATTAGTTGTTGATGAATCCATCATAGCAAAATTTGAAAAATATAACGTGACAAATATACTGAGTTTAGTGCACGTATAATTGAATTACATTTTTGGATAATTAAGTGAGTTATCAATAATATGTTTTATTCGTTTATCGTTTATATCAATGTTACAATTTATATAATGTTAAATATGATCTTTCGTTGTAGACGCTTCTTTGTATTTATCGATACAATAGACTGATTTTGAATTGCTTTCTACTCAGGATTTTTTATTATTTATTAACCATTAAAACAACAGTGGATTATTCCCAAAGTTATATATAATCTTATTATAACATATAAAATTGTTTTGATAGTAAAATCATGTCTTAGGTTAACAGTGGGTAAAACATTGATTATATTTGGTCGATTTGTATTCGATTGCAATGATCTTAGTTACTATGGATTACAATTGTTATTCAATTCAATTTAATTGAGAGTCTCACCCGGGAAATATGATATAACATAATTTTATTATTTACAATCGTAAATTTTGTTATAATTTTTCATCATTCTTATCATTTGGTTATACTGCTTCAAATCGAATACTTTAGATGCATATTGATGTGTATACGTAATGATTTGTAATGAGATTGATTGTGCTTTAGACTCTTAAGATTGTATAACTTTAACGTATACATTTGTAAATAACTTTGTTTTATATCAGTGTTGCTATATTCAAATTTTATTTCTCCAGTTGGAAACACTATTACTTGAATATATGTCCAGAATTTATTGAAACAAAGCTATCGCAACATGAAATTCTACCCATGTAACTTCTGCGTGCGGCGGAAATCCCCCGATTTCTATCCTACTTTTACCGCCTCCGAAACAAGTGAAACTTCCGAATCCGAAAACGAGACACTGAAGCTGAAACTAAGTCACGCGAAATTCGCGTTCAACACCTACCCGGCGTCGATAATAAAAAAGAAAAAAGCTGACACGTCGATCGGTCGAAAGTTTGCGAGCGCTTTTCGGAAGCTTGCCGCGACATCTCTGGACTGGAGGCCGAAGAAGCAGAAAGCTAATCCGCTCGTGAAAAGTTCGAATAATAATTCGTACTACGATATTTGTAGCGAATGTCAGAGACTTGCCGCCAGTTGGGGAACAAATGTTTTTTATCCGTTCGGTAAGTCATAATTTTAATTTTTTTTCAATCAATAGTAGCATAGACGAAATAATTAAAAAAATATATTAGTAACAGTAAATAGTAATCACAAGCTTATCCATTTATTGATATATAAATAAAACAACGGCTTAAAATTTTAGCTATAAATAAATCTAAGCTAAATTTTAGCACTAAGACAGATCATAATGTTTGTAAAGATTATCATAGCTTACTGTTAAACCTTATGGAATATTTACGTAATTTGTTAAATGTTTTAATACAATGCCTTTTGAGTTATCTAAGTGAGGTAAATATAAAATAATTATATTTGATCTACAGCATATTTATTATTTTAAAGATAAATGTTTTCAATATTCTTGATTACTTAAATAAATTCAACGTCCTTTAAATTAAACAATATCATCATAAATGAGTTTTAACTCAGTAATAATAAATTTAACTCTAGTACACTTATTTACCAAGAATCAGTTCATCCGTCCACTTTAAAGCCTGTAGAAACCCGGGTCGTTAGTAACAACACGTGTAGGAGTGTACAAAATTTGAGCGATTCAAATTATAGCAAACACTACGTAAATGTTTGTTTTTCTAATTTAAATATTTTTTTATTCAATATATGCTATAAGCATAGAAAATTCAGCGTTGCATATGATACTAAGTTATATCTTTTGTCAGTATGAGAAGTATGACGAGGCGAATAAATGTATGCAAATCCAAGCAACTACATTTAGCTGGTTCGTTCTGTGATAGAGCAATGTACACTCTGGTAATGCATATATAATTTGTCATTCATATTATGGATAGGAGGGCCAAACAGAAGCTATTAGCATATTAAACCATGTGTTACGACGGGACGAGAAACAAGCTAAGTCCTCAGATGCAACACTGAGACACTATAATATGTATTATACTTGCAAAGTATTAGTTATGTTAACTCAAAATTTACGAGAACACTGGTTATACTAGGCCTTTGCAATATAAGGATCGCTGCTTGCAAGTTCCTAAACTATGATTATATATAAAGCAGAAGTAATACATATTCAAATATTTTCGCCATCTCTATATAAAAATACAGAGATATAAGATTTGATTATGGAACAAAAAATACAATTGATATTATGTGGATTAGACAAGAAAACAAATGATACGTGCATAATGAAATTCTAATAGAAATTTTTAGTATTTTTTTTTAACTGTTCTTATATCACCTTGTCAATAGTAGGTAGAATAAAATAGAGATGTCTTGTAGAAAAACTATTAAGAACAATATAAAATTATATTTGATAACTTTGTTATTCCACTTGTTGTGTAACGTTATGTGACTCGTGTTTTGCTTCATATTCTGTAACACAACAAGCGGAATAACAAAGTTATCAAATTTAATTAGAAATGAACTTCCAAAAGTTACCGCCGAATCTATCAAAGATATTTAGAACCAATATAGTACAACAACCAGAACGCAAGCCTAGAATCGTCTGTAGGGAGGTGTTATGACATCAGAATTAACGGAAGTATTTAAGAATTTTCAAAAAACAGATTTTTTTACTATAATAACTAATCTGTGTAATATTGTTTAAATTAACGAGGTATATTTATATTTTTATGATTAAAAGTACTTATATGGGATAGAATATTTCATATTAATGACAAACAATATATGAGCTTTATAAACATGGCTATTTGAAACATCTAATAATTATTTTTTTAATAGTTAAAACTTAGGTTATAGCACGTCATAAAAATATTTGTTGAAATTATGGTCTGAAAACGATAAAATAAAGTTGTAAATTTATTTTTCTGTTTAAGGATAATTATCCGATGTATTGAATGTCAAATATTTTTATTAGCACGTGGGCTGTGCAAGGTTGTAGTTTTATGTCAAATAATTAATTGTTCTTGTGTTTTTAAATAGTAAAGTACATAATAATGCAACCAAAACAGATATCGAAGATCAATACTTTTAATTTTATTTTTTTAAATAATTTCTATCGAGTATCACAATGATTATATGGTATAAGAGTGTTTGTAAGTTTTTCGCATACCACTAAACTACGTCCGGTGTATTTTACACATACGAAATATTGATTTTTTGAAAATTCTCATATAATTCCATCAAACATATTTTTTACCCGGCCCCCAAACTTTTTAAAAAAATCATCCAGACCGTCTCTAAAAAAGTTTGATGATCCCTGCCGTAGAGCCATCGTTAGTTAGATGCGATGCCGAAATAGCTATCAACTAACCAGTGTAATCCTCGTGGAAATAACTGTTTTGTTATGTTGACCTTTTGTAATGGAGTTCTACAAATTAAATACCAATTCAATCTATAAATTAATTTCTTGTTAAATATTTTTCTCAAAGACACGTATATTGAAGCCTTAGCGGCCCATGTAAAGATATGTGTACATATTTTATTTATCTCATCTGGAATCAACATTGTTATGAATGATGTAATGACTTGATTTGCAGCAGACAGATTTATGGCACAGCTGATGTCTGATGATGATATCATCAAAGCGGTAAAATAAATTGATATTTTTTTACATGCACTCAACACATTAATAAAATTCGCGCTTCGAATTGTGTAATAGTTTGTACTATTAATTATTTTTATTGATTTATAACATTAAAGGTTACTTACTTATAGTCAGATGAGATACACATATTAAATCATAAATGTGTCTACGGATTTAAATGTGGTGCGAAATCATTTAGTGACCTCAATCCTGGGACCGTCTGAATACCGCTCCCCTGATGTTGGGATTCGCAATACCTGACCATACCATCTGGATATATCTAATTTAAAATATACATACTTTCCGATTTAAAACTATATCTATTAATTAACCTTTAGAGGAGCGAATAGATCTATACAGACTTTACTTTAATTTACTGCCTTTTTTTAACATGACAATTTTGTGACTTTTTCTCAATGAATATAAGTAATTCATACTTAGAGCATGTATAATATATGCTTACAGACAGACACTCCTGTGTTGAGTTTTAAGTACTTACATACTCATTTACAGAAAAATGGCGCCGACGTACATGTACGTCCATGTATATTTAAAAAAATTAAAATATTAAATTATGGTAGATGAAAATTGTGAATCACAAATGGTTTCGGGATTGGATGCCCTAATATTATTATATTTTGCCCAGCTTTTAACTAGAATACTTGAGCGTATGAGAGGTGAAATGAGCCAAGTGGTATTTTAGAAAAAAAATTAGTTGGATGCGTTATAATATTCCACAAAAGTTAAGTGAGCTCAGTAAATACAAACTGCTATAGTGCTATCTTCCTGAATTAAAAATATTCATTCCACTAAAACAGGGCTGAGATTAATTTTTGTTTTAGGGAGCCACAACACAGTTCAGGGGGGCCACGGGCAAATTGAAGATTTCAAATTTCTCGGTGAGCTAAAAAAAAAATAGGTATGGGAGCCACAGAAAAATGAAGACACTCAAAAGGGGTCACGCTCTCAAAAAGGTTGAAAAACACTGCACTAAAACACCAAGTAAAGTCACGATTGTACTTAAAAGTTCAATAGAAAAGTTTTACAATTTTACTACTTGGCTCACTTCACAACTAGAGGACTCATATATATTACTAAAATTGCGTGCATCAAAAAATATTAAAAATGCTAATACAATCGTTTTTATTGAAATGAATTTGGTAAAATTAAAGTAATGTGTTTAATAATTAACCATTATAAATAAAGGAAGTCTTTTAGATTGTTAGACGCGAAGTTAAGGGTAACTTTTTTGGGCTTTCTCAAATGTACGGAGTCATATTGAAAGAAAATGGTACCTGTGATGTTTTTATACCTCCCCACAAACCATCCCCTGACCACTGCACCCTGACGTCCATGACAACAGTGCGTAAAGAGTATTCGTACACTCTACGTAATTTATGATATAACTATAATATTAAAATCGACTAGCTGGTCGGCTTCATTTCCTACGGGACTAGATATGAATTGGAATGCTTGGACACAGTTTGGTCCCCACTTACCATATATCTGATTAAAAAATGGAGGGTGGGGAGGAGATACAGCGATCAGCTAACTATTAGTAAATTTCTCATCACGTGCTAGTGCAGTGATACACAACCTTTACCTTCTAGCGGGCCGCATAAAACAAATTATCGTGGATTCGGGCCGCAAAGAAAAAAATGATTTAAAGTACGCTCAATCCTTTTTTATACAGAACGTATGTATGTTCCATGTAAAACAGACTTAAAATCATGTAAAAAAAATTAAGTGAATTTAGATAAATGAATAATAGGTTCCATTATATCATTTTGCCCGTGTTATTTCGAAAATAAATAAGCCATGCAAAAAAAGGATTATGAGTACTTGCTTATCGTTTCATTGTGAAATATTTATGTATCATTTATATGGACTTCATAAGTTAATGCATTCTTGGTATTTTTAAGTAGTTTTTTTTTAATTTGACATAATATTTGTAAGCTTGTTTCTATGAACCGATTTACTCTCCTTCATTGAAGAAAAAGCTTACTTACATTTATTAAATAAATGTTTTACGTGAAAGAAACACGTTTGAGTAAAAGATTTAAGGGCCGCTACAAAATTGAAAAAGAGCCGCATGCAGCCCGCGGGCCGCGGTTTGTGCATTACTGTGCTAGTGTGTTACTACTGTCTTCCCTCTTTTCGAAAAGTGAATGTAATCTTTTTTCAGTCAAATTTATTTATGAAGCATTTATGTAATTGATATACAAATAAGTATTGATAGAGTATTCACTTTAACTGTGTGCGATATAAAAACTCGTCCTTGGAGGGTTAAGAGTCCATAGTATGCTCTTTACTGAGAAAGGATGTGGTTAAAAATGTTTTATTTTTAGGAATAAAATTGTCAGTTTGACTTTAATAAGTGAGCACCCTGTGTAGGGCGAAAATACAGTATCAAAATTATTTTGACAGGGATGGAGTTGACACGTTTAATGGTACTTCTGGGATTACAAATTATTTATAATATTAAAGGCTGAGCGGTCGGGTCAACGGTCACTCCCCTAATATATAGGCACGTTAAAATATGGTAATAATATTATACAAGAGGGTGAATGGACGAGAAGTAAAAAGACATTTTCACCCGCCATACGACATTTTTTGTACTATGTAATTAAATATAACGTGATACATAAGTGATCTGAAGTCTTGTGCATAGCTATAGACCAGTGCTCTGAAACTTTTTCTCTCGGGTGGCACACTAAAATTTTCTTTAGATTTCCGCAGCCCACTTCAAATGTGTTTTAATGTATATACATTTATACATAAAAGGGTATATGCAAAAATAACATTAGATATGGACTGTGGAAAGAAAAAAGGACGTAACCCACACATATCAAATTTTACAAGAGGCAAAAAACGTGTTTTGATGATTTTCGGCCATATTTTTTATTTTATTATTATTCCATATCCGCTCCCTATACGGAGCATATGGTCACCACGAAGTTCCTCCATGACTCTCTATCTCCAGCCAGTCTCCTTGCTTCCTCCCAGGTCATCCCAGCGTCCCGCAACTCCGCTGAGTACATCCTGAGAATGGTCATCAGTGGCCTTCCACGACGCCGGTATCCATCCGGTTGGAAGAAGAGACCGGCATGGTTCAGGCTCTCTTGAGGCATCCTTAACACGTGTCCAAGCCAGGACCGCCGCCGCTTCTTTATGCTGGACGTAATTAGAGGCTGGTTAGTCCGCTCTCTAATCTCCGTATTCCTGACAAAGTCAGACCATTTCACTCCAAGCCTTCGCCGCCCTTCATTCTGGGGAATGGCATCTGTTTTCGAAACACAGTATACGGTTACTCTGCGCTTTCGTAAGGTGCCATGATTCGCAACCGTAAAGCAGCACTGTCAAGATACATGCGTTGAACAGGAGGCACTTGGTTCTGACCGAGTACAGCCGTGAATCCCAGACTTTCCGCATTGAGTTAAAGGTTGCTCCAGCTATCCCTAATCGGATCGCGAGCTCTTTACACGGATTGCCATCCCCCGTGATGTGTACCCCCAGGTACCTGAAACCGTCGACTCTTTCGATGTTTTGACCGGCGCTCGTCAAAGGGTAGTGTGGGTCCGGACAGGCACTGTTGCAGAGTACATTGGTTTTACTCGCATTGATTTTAAGACCGATGCGATACGAGTTGCTCTGCAGTTTATCCATTTCGGCCATATGCAAATTATTAAATAAACACAACCTTGAAGTGCACGGAGATTTCTAAACTGGTGTATAATTGACATAATCTAATACTAATTTAAGACATTGTCTAGGAAAAACCTTTTTTTCAGTCTTTTTTCTGGGTTTCAATTTTCACAAGCCCATCTTTTTTCAAACATAAAAGCTAAATTTAGATACTAATTCAGCATTTGCAGCTTACATCCTTTTAATAGAACGTGTATAAAGTTAATTACATTGTGATTATCGAAAAAAAACTGTTTTGAAAAAACTGTGGGTTTCGTCCTTTTTCCTTTCCACAGTCGATATGTGTAACTTAATTGTGTAATATATATTACTACAACTAAGTAATTCTGATTTGATCATTGTTAGTGAAATGAAATTTAATCTTTATTTGATTGACATGTTATATGCATTATCTATATGCTATAATCATTGTTTAGAGTAAAAAAATAAAAATAGTGTTCTGTATAATTGAGAACAATCAAATGATGTTCAATTGATTTTTTTAGAAAGAAATGTGAGCTCATATTCATTAGCTATCTCAAATATAGTGAAAATCAAGTTACCTTAAGCTTTATTTTTAAATTACAATCAAACTCATCATCATAATCTTATTCTAAAAATATGAACAAACGTAAAAAAAACAATGTTAAAGTAAATACTTTGCTACAACCCTTTCACCTACATAAGTCTTTTATACCAAAGTGACAATGTGATAATGTAAATTAAGTTTTGCGGTGACTGATTGGGTTTTCATCTTATTCGGTCGCGAAGTCAAGTGATCGAATCCTCAATTGGAATTTTTCAATCAACTTATTCTAAAGGCATGGTTTTCCGCCAAGGTACCCATTCTTACCGATCCTCAAAAAATAGGCGCAAATATCGAAAGCCGGTAAATATCACGAAGTTCTATTTAACAAGTATTCTATAAAAAAAACCGTTCAGGAAGCAGTGGCGGTTCTAGGTACTGGGCTAGGTGGGCTAAGCCCGACCTGCATTTTTCACCCAAAACTTTAGATGGCTGAATAAAAATGAACAGCAATTCGGCCGCTGAACAAAATAAATACATTTATAAGCGTAACTAACCTTTCCCAAATGAATATACTTAATATCTTTGTTTTAATTATCCTCTGTCAATATAAGACAATGTTACGTCTACCTACAATCATATTCCCGATTGTGTTTTGTATTACAATTTTAAACTGAGCCAGCACAATAACCCTATAAATACTTCACAGGGAAAAGGCAACGTCACTCTGGCAACACCACTCAGGGGCTATTATTTGATCAGACCGTAACCACAGACAATATCATGATTTTTTTCTTTACAAGGGGGCGCAATCAAGCACGAATCGATTTTTTTTATAGTTGTATGGACGGAAACGTCATCAAACACAAAGGATTGTGTTTCAATCTGTCAAACTTCTGTTGATCGTTGGGGGCTGAACTGATTCAGCCCATTACACATACTTATGCATTGAAACACAAAACCAATATCGTTGTATTGTATGAAAGTGACAGGTATTGACTTTCAGTGTGACAGTTCTGTATTGCTTTTAGTAGGTACTTGTTATTTCACTTTGAAAGAGACGAATTAAAGGATTCCGTGTTATTATTCAATTATTTCTTAGTTACATTAGCATTGATTTTATTATATAATAATTTATGCATTGCAGTAGTATCGTAGTATTTGTTAATTTGCTTGTAGATTAATGTATAAGGTGAAGTAGAAATATGCTTTTCTCTAGCCCACCCAAGATTTTAGGTCAGGAACCGCCACTGTCAGGAAGATAAATCTATAGATATAGGTGGCTTGTTATTGATAGGAAAGCTATTTGCGTTTTGGGAAATGGTTCATAAAACTAGATTCATCGGATTGTCTATACGCATACTTTGAATATATAGTAACTCGTAACATGCCATCCTAAAAAATCACGTTCCCTGCCATGATGGCATCTCAGTTTCACTGTTTATTGACAGTTACCCAAGTTAGAAGCTAAAATATAATTTTAAAAATGTATATATGCTAGAATTCCTAAAATGATAAATACTTATTGACAATATTAAGAAAAATATTGAATGATTTAATGGCTCAAATATTTACGATTGCATCATGGGCATGGAGGTGTTATAGTAATTTTATTAATTTAAATCATGTTGTCCGACCTGCAAAATAAAAGCTGCTAGATTAAGTCCTTGCAATGAAATATCAGTATTTAAAAACTGAAAGAAAATACACAATTGAAAAGATTCCATTTTTCCTGAGTTTATAATATTTAAATATCTGACACATTAATGTCGTGGCTTATTCGCCTGCTTTTGGCGACGACTTATTAAGTTAATATTTTCCTCTGGGAATGTGACGGATCATACCTTAAAATTTGCAGAGATCGCAAATCCCTGACGTCCTAGCGCAGGCAGTCAGCTCATCGCAGTTCGTTTTTTTTGTGTGATATAGCGGGGCGCCCCCGTCATCCGTCACGCGCGCTACGGCCCAACCCGTACTTCCTTCCGCTCGACATTTACAACAGAGAATGCCGTACTTTGTTTCTTTTTTCAACACACTCCCGACCAGATGAATAATACAATTTTAAAGCGTTACTTGTCATTAGGGTCTCCAATCCCGGGATCCCGTCCAATTCTATGATCCCAAAATCCCGGGATTGTGACAGTACTAATCCCGGGATTTCGTGATTGAAAAAACTACAAAAATTTGAGCGAGGTCTAAAAAAGAAGGTTCCGAATTTAGTTATTTTTTTGGGAATTATGTAAATTCCTGGGTTTCTTAATTTGCAAATTCTGGAAAAGGTAAAAAAAAAAAGGTCTTACGCCATTCATTTTAAGAAATCTGCTAAATTTCTGAGATTTTGAAATCGACATGATATTGTTTGAAAAATCCCAGGATTTCAAAATTGATGTGCAAAAATTTTCTCAATCCTGAATACCAATTTATATACGATTTTATGTTGAATGTTCAATCCCGGGATCACAAAAAGGGTCCGAGATTGGATGCCCTACTTGCCATCATTTTAGGATTGATCCGTGGAGCTCGCTAAGCGCCGGTTTCACAAAATAAATCTTGATGTATTGATAACGATTACGATATATGAAACCCAATCAGCAGTGTGCGTGCTTAATTTTTTTCAAATATATTTAAAAATTTTAACTTTGTTAGTATAAAATTGAATTTGATAACTTTGCTACTCCACACAGGGGTGGGCTGGAGGGGGCTCGGAGGGGCTCGCGCGAGCCCCTTGTTTAATTAATAGAAAAAAATATTCTCAGATCAAATTAGTACATAACTGCAATTTCTACGACAGCAATATACACAGTAGTACATTTTTAGCCATTTACATTGATTAGTTAATGGTAAACTGCATACTGTTGCATATTTTAAGTGTATTAATTAACAATCGTTTGCTAATTAAAAATATTGCATATAATTGCACATGACTGATAAATTACTTTGATGTTAAGCGAGCCCCTTGTTAACATATTGGCAGCCCACCGCTGACTCCACATGTTGTGTTACAAATTATCAGACTTGCTCGGCCTCTTTGAAAAGCATTATCAGACAGAACATCACTAGGTTTATGAATAAACTAAAACTTGATTTACATATCAAAGCTTAAATCACAAAATGAAGGTAGAAGTTGTTTTCTTTTTTACTAGACGCATATAATAGGTAAGATACAAACATTAGTAGTACTAATTACGAATTAATAACTTATATTAGGGACCTTAAATAAGTTTAACAATGAGAGCTGCCTGTCTTATTTAAAATGATTTTTTTTTTATCCATGCTCTCTCTTAATGTGGCCTCCTGATGGATGTATCTCAACAGAAGTTTTTCAACGAGAACTGTTTGTTATTCAATCGCTCGAATATTCCTTTTCTAAGAGATTGGTAGATATAAGGATATGACAGGACAGGATTAGTAGTTAACTAACCGCTTTTAAAAAAAAAGCTGAGAGAGAATTTGTAGAAATCAAAAATATTCAAGATTTAATTCTGTATTTTTCATTTAATATATTTTTTTTGGAATGGATAATGGTTGTTTCGTGTTATTAATGTGTTGAACGCTTTATTTTTCAACGCAATGTTACGGTATCACCAGAATGGTGGAGTTGAGCGGTTATTTTGCTTACAGAGAGAATTATATAGCGGACAAATAATATCACGGATGTGACGGGACAGAAAGAGTGAACGGTCAATTAAAACCATACAACTAAACACTAATTGAAAGTCATTACTATTTGGCCATACTAACTCGCATTTATATTTATTTTAACTGTATTTTATATTTTGATCATATTTCTCTAATTTAACCAAAAGACCTTTAAGATAGTCTTAGCGATAGTTTAAGGATATTCATTTTAGATGTAAATGCAGTGGCGGCTCGTCCATACACACTGCGGAACTGCAGCACCCCCAGGCAAATTGAAAAAAAATGTAATATTATGTAAATATGTACATAAATTGATATCTTACACCGCGGTTATAATATCAAAAAATGACGCACGTACATTATGAGCAATTTTCCATAATAAAATACAATTCAAATGATTTATTTTTATTTTTAATCTACCGCAGCACCCCCAGATATTTGATCTAAGAGCCGCGTCTGTATAAATGGATATCGAATACAATTTCAGATTTCGACTGAAGGTGTTTGGTGGAATTTCAATATTAAATTTAAGTTGTTCAATTTATGTATATTCACACAAGTTTTGTCACTTACGACCGAGGTTTCGCCTTTCAGCATCTTCAAGCGTTTAAGTGCAAGGATGAACTTGAACTGACAAGTTGAAGTTCAAGTGTTTTTACCAAATCGGTATAATTAACACACCAACTCAGTTAAACAAGACACAATGTATATCCAAGGATCTCATAGTGTACTACTTACTTAAATTTCGTTAAATTTGTGACATTACGATGACGTTATATTATAAATTATCTCTAACACATACACACAGTTCCGGCGCGAGGTTATTTATCGCCCTAAGCAACGGTTATTGGTGCGCCCGGTTTTTTTCGAAATAATGAAAAAAAACAATTCGTGTTTAAACATATATTCATTTAAATAAATATATATCCACATCCGCTTTCAATGTGGAGCATATGACCGCCTAATGCAGGTATTTCAACATAAGTTTTTCTACGTTAACTGTTTGTTACTCAGTCGCTCAACCTCTCTTTTTCGAATCATACGTATGACATACGATACATAATTACAACGAACAAATACAAACACCATAATACATTTTTTTAAATTATTTGTGAGTATTTCAAAATTCCCTCCCACCTCTCCGATCCTTCAAAAATTGGGTGTAGAGAGAGCGATTAGCTAACCACTAGTCCTGTCCTTATCTTATACTTCTATCCCTACTAAAAGAGAAGCTGAGCGACTGAGTAACAAACATTTCTAGTAGAAAAAAGTTCTTTTGAGACTTCCATTAGGAGGTCATATGATCTAAATTGGGAGCGGATATGGATAAATAAATAAAACATAAATCTGAAATACTCCATTTATGCGCTCCCTAATGGTTTGCGCCCTAGGCGGTTGCCTTTTTCGTCAGTATGGTGGCGCCGGCCACGTAAAAAATCTTTCCATGTATGGATTAAAATTTTATTGTCAATTTGAAGACAATGTGTGGCATTTGTGCTGGCAAATTATAATCTTCACACCTCTTCCTACTATTAACTAGCAGAATGTAATTAATAATTATTATCGTCATTGGCCAGAGTCAATTACCAGATGAATAAAAACCACGCCAATTTGTCATACATTCTATGAAAAGAATAAATAATAACCCACGTCAGCCATTCGTAATTTGTGGTTCGCAAATTAAAAATGACCAACTACACAGAGATTAGTTGACACAGAGTAGTCTTTTATAGAAAATGTATGTATTCGTAATGCAGCCATGTGAATATTCAAAGTGATTGCGGTCCTGTTCTGTCAAAACAGGGTAATAATTATTTACAGTGCTTTTTTTTCTAATCCATGTCCGTTCCAACTGTTTGCTACTCTACCTCTTTTTTTTAAAAACAATATTTCAAGCATTAAACCCTTGATTTTGGTCACAGAGTAAGTCTATGGAATAGTATTGTTTTGTATTACTCCATTAACTTGTGTGTGTTACGCTACCCGTCTCATTCAAAGGGAACCTTAGATAGAATAAAACAGCCTATGGTTTCCAAGGAAAAAAGAAAACGTTTTAAAACATTAAAAATGCGGTAAAAAGGTGCCGGCACGCCGTTCCACCGCGTTACATGAGAAAAAAACCCTGATTATTTATATTCAATGTTCGTATCAATTTCTGTCGGAAAACATACAGAAACATAATGAACATAAATATATTTATATCTAATTTAAAATAGTTTAAATTTTGTACATTCACATAAATTTTATCACTAACGACGTGGGTTTCGTCTTTCGGTATCTTCAGGCGTTCAAGTGCACGGATGGACATGAACTGACTTTTAGTAAATAAGTGTATTTTGTAAATGTACAAAATTTGAAAGATTCAAATCGAATATTGAAATTCCACATTCAATCGAAATCTTACATTGAATTAATATTTTAAGCCATGTATGTTCCTAATGTGGAGCATATGGTCTCCTAATGGCGGTATCTCGATAAAAAAAATACCAGAACTGTGGTCAAAGTGGTCAAAGTGGTCAACTTGCTACGCTTCGGTAATTTATGGTATTGGAAGTGTGTGAGGGAATTTTGAGACATCTCAAACACCCATGCTTCCGAACAGACATCCACTGGGAGTCAAGCCCACGAGATCTGTCACGGAAGCCAACGACGTTGATCAATAATAAAACAAAATAGGGAAATAAGGAAGGTGTAAAAATATCTAAAATAACTCTATATTTTCATGATAGTAGTTATAGTTTTATTGTCCTAAGATATTAATGGAGAAAACGTGTTTCTTCTAAGAGCATGAAACATAATATTGTACTAAAATACAGTAACTTTATCCATATACACATATTTGTTAAAAGCTTTATAAGGGTTTCCTAACGGTTCCTAGAATAGTAAACAAAGCGCTTGTTCAAAACGGGAAATTTGCATTTCTCCAATATTGAACTTTAGTCTTCGTATATGAACATTACGTAAAATGAATATCGAATAATACACGTAATATTAATTGAGAGAATAAATTCTTACGAAACAAAGCAAAATATTCAGTGGTTGTTTAAAAGCAGATCATTTGAAATATATTATGATAATACTGTCGACACTCTGTCACAAAGATTTAATCATTTTAATAATCGAAGTTTTAAAATGTTTTTTTTTTAAGCCATAATATTGTCTTGCTGCACACTCATGTTTGTATTTAATATAATGCAGGTTGAAAACCTTTTAAATTAAAATCTGATAATTATATTTATTTTCATTTATCGTTGATTTTTTCTATATTTGAACATTACGCTGTAAAATAATTACGATATTTTGAAGGGGATAGCTATTTGAGAAGAAAACACACTTTTATTATAAAAACTTAGATAATTTTGATTATAATGTCATATTTTGACCCTTAATAATTATATGGAAATTACGTGGTTTTTAGCAATTTTACAAATTAAATTCAGTTCATTTGAATCAGTACTTCAATAATATAGCAATAAGTGAATCGTTGTCTGATAATTAAGGGTTACACTCATTATTGAAATATAAAGCAGGGCTGTTGAGTTGGAGTTGGAGTCAGGAGTTGTGAAGTTGGGTGTTTTTTTCAGGAAGCGGTGTTGGAAAAATCGGAGAAAAATGATTATAAAAGATATTGAAAAATTATAAGTCTTTTTTTCATAAATTATACGAATATTCTAGTGACTAGAATAAGCTGATGGTAAACAGATATGTAATTTAAACGGAAATCAATTCGGAGTCGGAGTCGTTTTCTTTTTACCCGACTCCACAGCTCTGACATAAACATCCAATATATTGTGTTGATTGGTAAAAAAATTACGTGCATACTGATTTATAATTTTAAAACAATTAATTATCGAAATAAATGTCCGACAAGATCTCAGGTAAGATTCTACTAAGAATTGTTGTCTTGAAGGAAACCCAATTTCGTATATTTATCAATTCAGCGCCTTGAAAGCTCAGCTGTTCTATACCGGACATTAATGCTTTTTATGCAAGGTTGTTAAAACTACTATTTTTTACACTTAACAGTTGTTTGTTAATTTTGGGAGATACGTATTAATTGGCTTACTCACACGTTTAGGTGATAAACGAGTAAAACACTTATCATTAACACATAATTTTTTACACAGAGAAAAAGTGTGAATATTTTTTAATATGATATAACTTAAATTGATGTCACAAAAGACTAAGCTAAGAATTTATGCAAGACTAAGACTGCCCTTTGCGGTATAGTTATTAAGAGTTTTGTCTTAGTGACAAAGTGGGTTCTGGATTTCCGATCAAATTAAGATTTATTCAATTTTTAATTGAGATAAAAGAGTTTTATAACGTATGATTTTTCAATTTCAAAATATTTAATGCAATTCGATTAGCTATAATGCCAAAAATTGTCTTGAAAATTATAAAAAAGTAGCCTGAATTATTAATGAAAAACCCGTGTCCATTTTTTTTTGCCACGATTAATATTATAAATGTTTGTATTAAAAGAATCCCTTAAATTAATGTGATTAATGATTCTACATCCTTGTAAAAATTCTGAATGTTTTATATGGTGTAATTTTATATAATTTTATTTTGCGTTTTTTAATTTTAGAGATAATTTATTGTTTCTATAAGATATTTGAGCACTTAATACTTTGTATGATTCACGCTTAAAGACGTTAGAATATAATCTATTATTGAAGAATTAAAGGTTTGCCAACCCAAAAGCACGGTTGTCTGCGATGAATTCATCCCTTCCCACCCACTTTATGCGGTCCTAAAAATGATGCGCCTAAAAGATAGACGAGCATATTATTAGTTTTTCCCATGCTCCATTTTTCTCAACTGATCCTCCCTGAACAAAGCGCTTGAGGGATTGCTGTTCATCCCGTTCTTATTAAAAATACTTAAAATACAGTAGAACTCTGCTAATAAATTTTCCAAACACAGATCTGACTCAAAACTTATAAACGTTTTACGTTAAAAACGCATACGTTTGATTGGTTATAGTATATTTTATATGAAGGCTCTGAAACAAGTGGGCAGTCTCTATGTTTTGTTGAAAATATGTTAGATATGAATGCAACAGTGAGATAAATCGAAAATACTTGTTTTGAGATAATTGATCTTTAATGTTTATGCTGTTCTTTTTAAATAATTAATTCGAGTTATATTTTGTTTCTTTTACGGTTTGCAATAAATGAAAATAGTAGTTTTTAATGTATACTATTATTTGACTAATCTCACTGAAGCTTTGAAGTAACATGGCAATATCAATAATTCTAAAAGTTAGATTTTTCTTTTAAATGGAGCTTTTTTAAAATAAAGTGTACCAGTATTTTATTATATCGGTTAACTTTTTAGCAATCGATTAGCATACATAGGTCACTCAATAAGTCCCGGGCCTAACTAATAAAACAACAACTTTTAGGCAAAAGTCAACTTTATTCATCAAGATACTTGTCTTCAAGAGTGATACATTCTGTCCAGTGCTCCTCCAACTTTTTTATAAATTTTCTGTAGAACGATTTGTCTTTGCTTTCAAAATAGGCTTCAACTTCGGCAATGACTTCTTCATTTGTGCCAAACCTTTTTTCCTGGAACATTTTTTTGAGGTCTGCAAACAGATATTTATCTTAAAATCAGCTTTTTGGTAGGGATATATATGTAAGTATATTAAATTTTGAAAAAAACGTCTTTACCAATTTTAGAAGAATTAAATTCGAGTTCGTAACAAAAACAGCAGTAAACATAGTCATATATAGCAAACTCTGCAGTTATTAAACGGATTTTTAAAACAATGACGATTTTATTAAAAAATATATTAGGATTTTTTATCTATAAAACAACAAAAACGCTTCAATTGATTTGCCAAAATTTTCTCGGGAATTTTCTACAAACTGCTATCTTAAAAAATAATAGTTTTCGGGAGACACATAAATGTACTTTATTCTACCACTATCGCTTTATATCGCTATAAAAAACACTACAATGGTTTTGTTCTCAATATCTATGATAAAGTCATGAGGCAGTAAGCAAAGAAGTTTCCATCCATTGCACTCTCCCGTCATTCCAAACATAGCACAGGACCATATTTTCGTTTTTTTTGTATTAGATTATATAAAGCATGAATTAAAATATACTTTGAGATACGAGTTAATGGATTATGTGTGAATTAAAATTCTGAATTCATTACATCAAAAAATTCAAAATTGATAAAAATTAAGATACGTTCTTGTACAAAAATAACGATGAATTTTGTATTATGAAAACTGTCGCCTTTTTTTCCCGTGTCCTCATATATACCCAAAGACTGTTATTTTCGTCATAATATTACCAATACGTTACACAACATACCATAGGTAACGTTTACTACATCGGCGCAGCACAATAAACCCTACATGCGTAAAATAATGTCGTAATAATATGCATTACGAAATTTTCATTTCGGAAATAACAAGCGAACAATATAGTATGGGCATGGGAGAAGAATTTTCCACAGAGTAGCGTATCGACAATAGCCGATAATGTCGATCGATTCAGCTGCCTGAATAGAGGAATAGAGGTAGCATGGATCTCTGGGCTTGGCCTGATCACAGAGCACCGAGCACCCATTGTCATTTGTATCGGATGAATATCCGATCCAATCAATACACATCGATGTGAACGACACGTAAGTGGTTGCAAACTTTAAAGAAAGACAATAAACAATTAACTATTTAATTCAAAACCACCATATTAATGAATAGTTAAATAGTGCTAATTACTAGAAGTTTTGAGATGTAACTGACCGAAGTTTTGACGCAACTAAACTGAGTTGTGAACAGTGATAATTATTGTTAGTCTCGTATTTTTAGTCAATAATTTTATCAGTCATCTCAATTTTATTCAAATTTATTGTAACGTTGACAGATTCATAAAACAATATTTCGAGCTGAATTCAAATGGAACTGAGAGATTGTTTATATTTCTTTATTTCCATAAGTAATCATCTGCCTACCTAGAAAAAACTATTAACTTTTTCTAGTTGTACTTTTGTGGAGCTAAAGGAATGGTATTTGAATATAATGAGTAATATAACTCAAAACATCAAATTGTTGACATATCGTTCTATGGAACTAGGCCATATGGAAATATGATATTATCATGTTTGCCATCTCTACTTCACGGTGTGTGGATGTAAGCCAAAACTTTATAGTCATATATTTTTTTCAGCATATACGAAGCCAAAATAAGAATTCTACCATTCTTGAGAATGTCAATATTTTTTTTTTCAAAACTGTGGATATGAATTGTTAGTTCATTTGAAGTGTATAAACTGCCTGTTAACCACTGACAATAATCTTTCAAGTATTAAACGGTATCCCAATACCGACAAATTTCATCGACCCTGTCGAAAATTACACCGGTATTTGTCGGTATTTATTTTTTTATAACGTTTATATACATCGTAAAAAAAAACTGTTTTAGCAGTTGAAATTAATATAATAAAAAAAAAATCTTTTTGCCATGATATTTTTTCATTCATTAAGTAACGTACTGATTATCACATGGTAAAATAAAATTTTGCGGCATTTATTGTTTAAACCAATCTCAAATGTTATTTTGCAAAAACATTTACAGAAAGAAGCCGTTGAACTTACCGAAAAAATCTTTTGGCAAATCATTAATAAGTGGAATAAAATTGAATGAAAAACATGAATAATTAATTTGCGAAAAGTTTGTTTGGCTTCTGAAAGAGCCGTATGTATAATTTCGTAATGTTGATTTGCAAATTCGAGCGCCACGGTCTTGCGACCCCTGTGTTATATCATCCGCAAACCGGATGTGCGCGTGGATGGTGCGCAATAAGCAAATTGGCTGGGCGGGGAAGTAAAAATCTCATTGTTCTTTCAGGCGGTAGGTACAGTTTTCAATCAGGCCTATGACCGAATTCTCAGAACACTTGTGCGCCGGTGATGTAATTTGTTCGATCGATCGTCCATTATTATTCTGATTTAAATGTTTATAAAAATAACAATAATCTGAATTGGTATGCGAATACACAATAAATGATGCGAAAGAATGCGTTAATAGTCATAGAATTGTTGTTAATTATTTGTTGAAATATTTATTACTTAATAGAAGTGAGGAATTCAGACATAAGGGAGCGTACAAGACAGCGTATCGTCACGTCAGTGGTTATGGAGAAATTTTGGAACTGGCTGGGTCACGTGCTGCAGATGCTTCCGGAAAGCTTCAATCCTACCTGTCTCTTCTTTCGACTAGTCGGGTTCCGGCGCCTCGGACGTCCGTCGGGTACTATCTATAGGATGTACTCGGCGGAACTGAGGAATGCTGACATGTCATGGGAGGAAGCAAAGCAATTGGCGGGAGATAAAGAAACATGGAGGTGCCGCGTCGCAGCCATATGCTCCACATAATGAGCAAACATGGCCAAAGAAGAAGAAGAATAATAGAAGTGGATCAATAAGGGAAAAGTAGTCTCAAAGGAATTGGAAGTAAAGATGTATTTTAATGAAAATATCGTTGGATTTTAACTTCTCAATAACTAAACCACTAATCCTGTTCTAGCCATCTCCTTTCTTATTCTACTTTAAAAAAAAGAAAGGTTGAGAAACTGAATATCAAAAAGTTCCACTAGCTGAGCCACTGACCCTGTCCGAGTTATATCCTTTGTATTTCGACTCTCTTAAAGAAAAGAGAGGCTGAGAAACTGATAAACAAGCATTTCTCTCAGAAGGACTCATCCCCCCCACCCCTGCTGCGGATTCACACTCTTCTTGCAGGACGTATTCAGCAGCGTAACCACGTTATTCGTGTTTAAACTTTTACCAGAGATGTTCTGAAGTGAAATTCCTCAAATCCTGGTTGCATATTGTATGTAGGGCATTTCCCGGGATTTCGTGTTTCACATTTTTTTCGAGATCCCAAGATTAATTACTGGCAAATAATGTAACGAATCGACAGATTCTCGACTCGACCGTTTTTGTTAGCTCCATCACTCAAAAAAGTTACTTCTGCTGCAGAATTAAAAAATATTTTCATTCTTTGAAAGGAGAAAATGATTAAATGCCATTTTTTCGCATTAAAATGTATTTTTTTGAAACGATCTAGTGACAGAGGCAGTACATATTCGACATATTGGGAGTGAATATCATTAAAAATACGTTTATTAACAACATTTCTTAAACAATAGAAACGATTATTTTAAAGATAACACTTTTAAAAGACAGGTTTTTTTTCTCATAGTGCAGCTTACAAGTGTATGTATGTATCACTATTATTTAGCTTGCTGTTACCTACCTATATTTATTTGTTTAGGGCGTTTTCCTTCCCAATGTAAAAATTGAATTTTCAGACATGGTTATGTAAAATTGTTTTCTCCTGGCATGGGATAATTGAATGTCACGGTAAATATTGTTGTTTATAACCAATTAAGAAGATTATTAATGCACCAAACCTACGCATTTTTTAAAATGACCCGCATGCTCTCCGAATGCGCTTCTCGAAACTTCAAACGCGTGCGTAAAGAATCGTTTACACGCCTGTTTAGTCAATCTAAATCATTTAAATTTTAAACGTTAGTCAGAATATATATGTTTGTCAAAGTTTTGTAAGAATATATGTTGACATTATAAAAGGCAGTGAAAACAAAAAGAATTTAACTTCAACCAAATATTTGATTTTACTTTATTGACATCTTGTACATAATTAGCAAAGGATATATTTAATTGATTGATTGAATTGGCATTTACTTGGTAGAACACCATTATAAGAAGACAAAAAATATCAACGTTTTTAGTTCTACAATTTTTCTTAATTGTAAAACTAAATATAATACGTTGATATTTTTTACCTTAATATATATTGTAGGTTATTTAATAATGTGCGTTAACGTAAAAAAATAGCTTTTCATTAAACTTTCATGAGGTTAGTATAAAAAGAGAGTAGTTTTTAAGTTAATCATTTAAGACTCATTGTTTTGGACATCAAATTGTTCGACCTTTAAGTACTACGGTGCATCGGCGTCAAAGTTCTTCAAGTCTCCTTCATCGCTAATGTTTTGGAAGTTTGTATTCCCTTACCATTGTTGCCAACGGAAGGGCGTGATAGCTACAAAGGTGAGAAATCCTTAGTGAAGCCAGTTCACGGGGATTCTATTAAGCTACTTGTGAACATTTAACAAGTTATTTTACTATTCGCGACCCGAGTACTATAAGGTTCTATGTGAAAATTTTTGACGAAACAGAAGTAACGATTCGGCAAAAATTTTCACATATAACATTGTAGTATGTAGTACTTAGGTCACGTATTCCATTTCTCTGCCCCTGTCTTATCTGGAGAAAGAGAGAGAGCTCATGCGACTAGATTACTACAACTTCTTTTAATATGATGCACATCTAGAACGAAGATAGAAGAAAAAATAATCAATAATATTTTGACTGGTGTGAATGAACCTTTACCTAGACCAACTAGTATACTATTACTATTAGAGATGTGCGTTAAAGATAAAACAATTATAATAAAATAATAATGCATCGATGCAGCGAGCAGCCGACTCTACCTATGCACGATTATGCGCCTACGTTTTTTACCTTGACACAGCTCCCAGCTGTGGACGGCTTCGATTCGATATTATTGATATCAAGGCTGATATCGGCAGCGAACTTCGTGGAAAGCCATGTGTGTGGGAATGTACTATGAATAGAAAATAAATTAAATAACTGTAAATGCCTTGTTTAGCTTAAACGTTGTATGTATTTAAGCTATAGTAACCTATGATATCTGCAAGTATTGTATCTAACGACTTTATTTTAGAGTTTATTCCTATAGATACTGAGACATCCAATCTCGGACCCTTTTTGTGGTCCCAGGATTGACAATTTTTCCAATCCCGAAATCCCGGGAAAGAACATTCAACATAAAATCGTGTATAAATTGGGATCCGGGATTGAGAAATTTAAATAGGCGAATACGTTATTACACATTGCGATGGTGTAATCGTGATATGTGTCAGTTTATCAGACGTTCAATCGTGGTACAGGCGCGTTTATATCTTTGCACAATGGGTATCCGAGTTATTCTGCATTAGACGCATAATAATATATTTTATTCTTGTTCGCTACCAATGTGAAGCATATTGTCTCCTAATGGACGTATCTTACTATATTTTTTTCTACGAGAACTTATTGATATTCCTTTACTCAGCTTATTTTTTTTTCAAAGATAGTAGGGATATAAAGTATGGCGTTCGAACAGGATTAGTGGTTAGCTAATCACTCTTACTGCGCCCGTAATTTTATTATAAGAAGGGAGAAAGAAATTTTTATATATCAAAAACATTCATGCCTACGAACAGAAATTGTTATAACAGAATTGTGTTTGTACTGGGATTCAAACCCTGGAGATCCGTCACGGAGGCTATCGTAGTAGACTATTACGTGACAGACCTGAAATATGTATGCAAATAATGGTGTATTTGAATAATTTGATTGTAGTCAAGCAGGATATGGTTTTTAGCCGATTTTCACAAGATTTAGGCTCGGCTAAGTCGCACATCTATTGAAGAAAAGTACTCGCCGCCAGTCTTTAACAAGTTACTTATACATTTTTTACTGTAACGGTATAATTACTCAGATCTATTCAACGATAAATTAAAGAAATGTGTGGGCTTAACAAGCAATAATTCCGAAGTGCGCGTGAAAAACAGAAAGTTTCAATTCAAATAGTGTGAATAGAAGTGATGTTTTAAGGCTCTATTATCTCGCATTTTGGAATAAACGAACGCCTCTTCAGTTTTTACTATAAAGTTCTAAAAAATTCTGGCCTAAAAATATTAATGACGAAATAAAACAAAATAAATACTGTAGTATGTAATATAATTAACATTTACTATGTTTTTTTTAAAACGGCTAATAAATTCTCATAAACCACATAAATAATAAATGTATTCAATTTGTGTAATACATTTAGTTCGCAAGCTTCTGAACCTTAATGTGTGGTAAAAATAACCCAAAAAAACACAGTAAATTTTCAATAGGTCAAAAAAAGATCGTTGAAAAAAACTGCATAATAATTGAAACAAATACAAAAAAATACAGTAAACTCACTTAAAACTGCACAATATGAAATTATACGGCTATGGTGCCACCTGTCAACACTTGATGTACATGATACATAGACAGATAGAGTGTGTGTGATGCGACTTCTCATAGAAATACAGATAAATCAAGAAAAACGTAATATTATTGGAAATTATTTTGATGACAATTTATTGTTATTTATGTTTTTTTTTCCAAATAATTTCTGTTTGAAGTGGCAAGTAAAGTGTTGGTAATGTCTGAAAAGTTTCTTCACTCTCTTCGAATCCTAAGTAACAAGCAGTTCTCGTAAAAAAGTCTTCTGTTGAGATACATCCATTAAGAAGCCATTCTCTCATCCTTTTGTTTTGTAATTACGCGTTTTAATAACTTAAAAGTTTAAACTCATAAATATAAAACCATACATTGGAACTAGCTTAAAATGATAAAATTATGTTTTATACTTAGAATGAAAAAGATAGTTGTATCACGAAAAATGTAGTTAGAAAATATTACAATTAGAATAAGTGGTTATAAGGTTATCAATCTAATTTTAAGTATACTGTATAATAATATGTTTAATCAATAAATAAATGTATACTTTTAGATGATTGCTAGGGAAACTATCGAAATTACGTTTTAGAGGCCGATAAATTATTATAAAGAATTTGTGTATATAAAATATACTGTACACAAATATTTAAAATTCCGATCGCCAATATGAAACCGGTTTTGTCAGATGATAATCTTGTAACGGAAATATGGAATAGTTTTTATTCACGGAATTCCAATTAATCTAAATTATTATAAATATAAATTAAAGAAAAATATTTTAAGTAGTTTTTAAGATTACGATTAAGATTTCGTGATCATAATTATTTTGCAATTAATGAAATATATGTTGATGATTATTTCACTGGTATATTAAATAAATAAATTTCAGAAATGTTTAAATGTTCTTGGAAATAGTTGACAGATTAATTTATGTTTGAAAACGCCAAAGTTTTTCTGAGGATTTAAGTCACTAAATAATATTATTAAAAAAAACTTCATAGAGAAAATTGAAAATGATAATGCAACTGAGTCTATTTTTACAGGAGTGAGTGCTACGTTCCCGTGTCCAATGTAAAAACCTACCAAGTTAAAAAATATAATTTAAGCGCAGAGAGCTTTCATTCCTTGAAATTTCTTATTTACATTTTTTGATTTTATATATTGCGATATTATTTTTTGTTGTAAGTTACATTAAAATGACATAGTTAATTTATGCAGCTTTCGATTGGAATTAAATTAAATTAATCAGGCTTAAACGTTTGAGAATAAAATATTAAAAATTATTTTGGTGGAGCATGCTGATTTATTTACAGTCCGTTGAAAATGATTACTTGTCTACAAAAATAGGTTGTGAATTCAGTAACGAATTAAGAGTAATACATAGGAAGCAATAACATTTATAGGCCTGTTTTACGAATATCATAAAAATGCCAGAAAATTTAAAGTAAAATAGTATAAATATATAAAAAAATTAACAAAAATTATATGGGTTAAAATATATTGAATAAGCTATTTTTGAGGCCCCAAGCGAGCGCCTCATTTGCTTATAAGGTTATCCGCCACTGGTTGTGATCCTTGAAGTATTTAATTAAAGCCTTAAGGTACCATTCCACCAATTAATAACAGAAACGAATAGAAATTACTTAATATTTGTCAGGTCCGTGTCGTAGTACGGCATTTTTTCAATCGATTTATCGATTTCTGTTCATAGAAACGGGTGTGCGCGTTGTCTAAAAATCGCTTGCAACTCTTCCAATCATAAATTTAGCAGAGCGTAGCAAGGGATCTTAGTTTATCACTAGTCCTATCCTAGTCTTATCTTTATCTTTATTTCCCACTCTTTTCGAAAAAGAGAAGATGAACAATTTAGAAATACTTCTGTTAAGATAACTCCATTAGGGGGCATATGATCCTCATTGAGAACGGACATGAATTCAAATATATAAATGTGTCGATCCTGTAGTCGAGTGGTCAACTTTCTTTAGCGTTCACCCAATTTGATTTAAGTGTCTGCAGGCTACAATGTATGCATGGATAATTTCATACATGGATTTAGTCAATCGAATTCAGAATTAAGTGAAGATTGCATTCCTTCAAGTCTTTCCGTCCCTTAAAACGGAACTGTACGATAAGCTTACTACTACTCTATTTTTTTTTAAATATGGCTATACCCACTCCTATTTTTATATCCCTAAATCATTTACCTTCACCGATAGAGAGAGAAAAAGTGGCTCAATACACCTCGTTCCACATTGAGAAAGAGCACGGTTATAAGTTGATTATCAATATTGTATTAATAACGTAAAAATTATGTTAATTAATTAATATAATTAATTAAGATATTTGGCAGTTTTTTACATAATAAAATCTTCATAAATATGTTCATACGGATGATAAAACCATTAAATAATCAATAAAATGTTTAATGCGTCTTATAATTTGGCAAATGATTATAGATTGGTAGCGAGCAATAAAATGCTTTCATCATCATCAATGTTAACCAATACTGTTTGTAAATAATTTAATCAGTATAAATAGTTTTTATTTGATGACGATCGAAACTCAATAAATATCTCTTGTGTTCAGATGACATTTAAATCACATTAAGCCCGATGTGGAGACATTCAAATTACGTATCACAATTTAGGTAAAATATAATGCAAATTGATTTGGTCCATCGGTATTGTTGTGGTAATAAACTATTTTTTATACGAGTCGACTGGACTAAATACCAATTCAATCGATAAGTTTAATAGCTTCCCACTAATGTATGCTGACATATGAAAAGTTTTGCCGTAAAACTCTGTCCACAATGGACACTTTCTGATTGTAACTAGGATCGGAAATAGTAAATACTGACAATGTGCAAGTGGTGGTGAACTGTCGGCTGCATATCGAAAACACTGTGTTGAGTATCAGCATATTTATACCGGAAAATCATTCATATGTTTATTTTTAAGTAAAAATCGAATTATAATTTTATTAGAGATAAAAATAAAATATATTGTTTATTTTAGATTGAAATTTTAAAGTTTTTTGCGTTATATGTATTTTAATATTATAGTATTAAAAAAACACTTTTCCTTTTTTCAAAAATCCTAATTATACAGTAAATATTGTGATAGTTGTTTATTTATCGTGAAATAAAAAAAAAATATTGTGTTGAATTATGAACGAGCCAGTAATTGTTGTCTTAATTAATAAAACATTACAAAAATCTTTCTGCAATCACATTTCAACTTTTTAAAGGCGATTGAAGACGTAAGCCTTATTTTACAATAATAATAAAACAGCACAATAGCGATTGAGGGGTTATTTACCAAAAAAAAACTGTTTTTGTCGGACAAGATGCAATTTATAATAGAAAAACTTCACACACTCTGATCGATTTGGAGAAAATGTATGTATTACGACAAATTACAATCTTGCATACTTATCTCATGTTCGCCAATTTTATAAATAGTCAGTTTTGGGATTAGTAACATTTATTAGCATGTTTCGTATAATTGAATTAAAAATTTAATATTTTTGAAACAAAAGGAATGATTTTTTGCGACGAAATCTTTGTTTTTTTCCTGCTATATGGTAAAGATAGCAATAAATCTTTTTTCATACGAATTAAACAAATGCAGTTGACAACTATGTATGTATATCTACATCACGCCTTCTATCCTGCGTCACATTTTTTTGAGATTGTGCAATTGTTAAAGTAAGAATAGAATGATAAGACTAGGAAAGAGACTAGTGGTTTGATAATCGTTCTCGATAAGCCCCGTTTTTTTAAATCGAATGGGTGGGAGGAAGTCTTAGTCATCACAAAAGTTCATTCCTTTAAATAGATATACATTATTCGAGTGAAAAATGAAACTTTCCGTACTAGGATACGAACTCGTGAGGACCGTGACTGATGCTAACGACGTTGACTACTCGACCACTGACTTGTGTACTTGCTAGAATAATATTTTGTATTTTTTTTAAATTGAAAATTAAATGACATTAACTACATATAATGTTATGATAATATTGTAAAGTTAAAATGTTATTTGTATACTTATGTGTCAAAACATTGTGGCTTTGTCCGTAAAGTTGATTCGTAGTCTACAGCAGCGGTCAGCAAACAAAGTTTGTCAGTTTGCAACAACTGAAATAAGATAATTATGTGTGTGTTAGTTTAGGTGTATCCGCAATACACGTGTGGAGCGACTGTGACAGGCGGTTTTGTGCATCTCCATGTTTACAACCAATACTGTACAGTCAACCAATAAGATACTGCACCGTGGGAAAAAAAACATTTTTAGATATAATTATAAAATATCGGTATTCTGATAAATTATTTGAGACGTCATTCGTTCCATTGCATATTATGGCCATTGTTAGAAGAGGTGATCATCTGCATTTGATAACATCCAAATACAACACAGTGAAGATGTTTTAGGGCGGAGCGCACTCCGGTACTTAATCAAGAAGTCCTAACATTTTAGACTCGTGTTATTAGTTATGCTTTTAACAGGCGAGGATATCAACAAAATTACTGATAATAAGTAAACTAGACGAAAACAATGAAAAATATTGCTTACTTTTTAAACAATTTAGTGAAGTCAGTTTTTAAGGTGTTTCATCACCAGCCGAAGAATATGTGAGCCAAATAGTAAAATGGTAAAACTTTTTTCTTGTACTTTTAAGGACAATCACGTCGTTATCTGGTGTTTTGGTAGATTGGATATTTTTTTACGGAGATAACACTATTTCAATGTGTATTAACTGAGGTGACTTCACTTTTACGATACTTTAAGACGTGTAAAATATTACAACGCATCTAAATTATTATTTTCTAAAATACTATTCGGTCCACTTCACCTCTAATGGGCCCGTATGTAGGTAATGTTTCAAAGTAGTCTTTCACAACCCAATCGATAAAATACGTTTTCCCCTAACATTCATGGTCTGAGCGCAAAGACAAGTTTGTCACTATTAAGGTGTCCATTGTTAACTATTGGTAGAAAAACATTACATTATTATAAAAGAACACTTTTTTATTACCGCATTATTTATGGTAGATCAAGACGATTTTTTTAATGGCGAGCAACAGTTGGTAGTATAAAAATAATAAAAGATTTTTAGTACTTTTCCCACTTAAAATTTATTTGATCAGGACCGGTTTCGCTCCTCACGAGCATTATCAACTGATAAGGAAAATAAATTAAACAGTGCTATTTATACAAGTTAAATTAAAATAAAAAGGTGTAAGCAATTACTAACAATTAAAAGGATTTACAAATTACATTATAATTACACAAAATTAAAATGCTTAACAATTTCCCAAATTTTAATTGTGTTTATAATTGACATCATTTGCCACTTATATTTATTGATGATTTTTTAATTGTATGTTATAGGTGTTAAGCATTTTAATTTTGTGTAATTATAATGTAATTTGTAAATCCTTTTAATTGTTAGTAATTGCTTACACCTTTTTATTTCAATTTAACTTGTATAAATAGCATTGTTTAATTTATTTCATTATCAGTTGATAATGCTCGTGAGAAGCGAAACCAGTCCTGATCAAATAAATTTTAAGTGAAAAAAGTACTAAAAATCTTTTATTATTTTTATTATAATGCCATTCCACCAAGTATTGACAGTGAACACCTTAAAAGTTGATAGAATGTTAGTATTTACAACATGACACTCGTGTGCTTGAATGATTAGAAATCAAATATATAAAGTTTGACTAGCTCAGCCACTTTAGTCAAGTGATATTAAGTATACTGTAAAAAATCCGTACACGCAATATCTGTCGTTTTAAACGTGTCTAGTGACTATAAGTGAATCTAAAAAGAAATCAAAGTTATGGCGATGTCCAAATAAATTAGCATTTTTTTTCAAATTACTTAAGTTAGTCTCAGTTGAACGTGCAGTCGTGTAAATCGATATATTGAACAACGATGTGCTTTTGCAAAAATGGGAGGGTAAAAGATCATTTGTCGATTGCTGTGATGCAATGTCAAACCTATCCCATCCTAAAAACAAGCGTAGCTAGAGCGATTAGATAACTAATAGTCCTGCCCTATTCTTATCCGTCTATCCCTGTTCTCTTAAAAAAAGAGGTTGAGAAAATGAGTGACAATCAAACTCGTAGAAACAGTTTACAAATGTTCCACATTGATAGCAGATATGGTCAAAAAAAGATATTTGACTTGGAAAAAAGCAGCAACCAGCCAGAACATTAGTTAGGTACACAACAGTTTACACCAGGCGTGGGGAACCTGCGGCCTTCTGGCCAATTCTGTAATTCTGTAAATTTATGTAAATTCGTAAATTTATTACACATTCTTACCGTAAATTCCTGTTTCCGGTCAAAATTTCCCTAGTCAATATTTGCTGCGGCCTTATGTAAGAATCAATTAATCAGAATAATGAATGCGGCCTTTAGATAAGTAAAGGTTCCCCACCCCCAGTTTACACCAATGAATCCTGCTGAACAGTGGCGAATTACCATTTCAGTGAACAAGCCCTCGCTTGGGGCGAATCTTAGGGGCCACAAACATGGATTATATTATATAACCCATATCCATTTTGTCCAGATTTTTATATATTTGAATTATTTTGCATCGATTTTTTTGCTATCCAAAAAACTGGGCCTCCAAATTAAATTGCGCCTGGGACCTCCCATTTGATTAATCCACCTCTGATTCTGATCATCCAAGTTGTAAAAGATTGCTAGTAAAACCAATATGCCAAAATGGATATAAGTGGACGACTCTCAGATAGTGTTTAGTATTCAAATTAGAATTTTGGCATATGTCATTTGCATCGACTGTATCCGGACAAAACTGGCCGCTGCATGTACTTTCATACAGTACGCAGTTTTGTGCCTACTACTAACTACTAGCATATTGTCATCTAATAATTTTATCCGGGCAAATCGGTTCGGCCGCGCCGGTGTTCCGTCGGTCGCAGCAGCCAGTCACTCGTGTCCAGCCACCGAGCGCTGGTGTCACTCGTTCAGCCACTCGCCAAGCAATGCAAATTGCAATCAGTGACATCTGACCGCGGGTAGATGCACCTCGTTTGTTTATTGTTTTCATTTTGAGCCCTTCTGGATAAAAAAAAGTGCGCGAAAGTTTCGAACACAGGTCGTTTTTCGCGGACTTTTTTGACATATTGGGTATGTTGAGTGTTTATAATTATGTGCACATTAATTATTGTAAGATCGACTAGTGTTTTTTATACACAGGAATTTACCACTACGAGGTAAATATAATGGTCAATTATACTACTTATACAATCAACGGTTTTTTATTGATGGAATTAAAATATTAAGATTTTTGCAGTATTTCCTTATACTCAATTTTTATACAAACTCCTCTTATCCACCATCATTGTGACATTTTTTAAAATTAAATAAAAAAAATTGCAGTGCTGTATTTCAGCACTGATTTTCCTACAATATTTTAAGCCACTTTTCACCAGTACCTTTTATAAAGGTCGTGTTTTTTTTACGAACATTTTCATTTTTTTCAAACTGTGGAAAAAACACATATTTTCATTCAAATGAAAATACAAATAATATAAAAAACATAATGCATTTCATGTGACGTATTAAAAAAAATATATGACATGATTACCGAGCATAGAATGCACGTATATATCAATTTATAATTATAATAATAATAAGTGTTGGACATACTATTAAATATAAAATAAAATATTGTTTTTTGAGATATTGGACTAGTGGTAAATATAGTATAGTATTAAATTCATTATTGCAGCAGTAAACGTTAATACAATAAAACTATACAAATAAATAGTACTTTAAAAACAGTTTCGTCGACAACTTTGCTTTGAAATACAATATCAACGTAAAAAAAACAAATTGAAAAATATTTTATTCCACTATAATTGACACGCGATACGCCTCTTAAAGAATCCCCATGTTCAACAAGTTTGGACTAAAAAACAATAAATTGGAAAGAAAAAATCAAATCCACTTTCACTCAAAATTCGTGCACGTTATAGGTCAGATGTTCGTAAAAAATATTCAAATATTACTTGTATAATAACTGTCAAAAAATTAATTTAAAAAAAACTTGAATAATTATTTATCTGCGGAAATAAACTTAATATCTGTATTTGGCGCCTATTACACATATAACAGTAAAATTCGAAGACCATAAAATGTTATTCTATAAAAAAACTAGTTTTAGAAGGACATCTATATATGCAAATTATTTGCAGCATAATGTCAAATATACATATGTATACCAAAATCTTCATTATTATTTAAAAATATTTAAGTCGGTAAACGGGACAGACATTGGAATTGAGATTTTTTAAAATATTTTTAAATGGTTATAAACAAAATATTCCTGAATGTCGTATTTTTTTGCAAATTCAAGAAACATCATAAATACATAATTTAAAATGTAAGGTTAGTGGTGCAGTGGTCAAAGTTGTTAGTATCCGTTATGTGTTTCACAGGTTCAAGCCCCAGTATGAATTTATTTTTAATCTATTTATCGATTTCTTATCGAAGTTCGTGATATTTTTAAATTCGTTCTCATACACCCAATTATAAAAAAATCAGGGAGTAGCGACGGTTATCAGCTCTGGTATATCCCTATCCTTACTCTTCCTAATATATCAATAAAAGAGGTTGAGCAACTGATTAACAGGCAGTTTTCTTATAAAAGCTTGTGTTGAGATAGATACCTTCATTAAATGGCAATATTATCTACATTGGGAGTGGACACAAATTAACGAAAATGCGTGGAGTACGTAAAACTTTATTTTATAAATGAGTGAAAACAATTAAATGAATAAATATAATTCAGTCAAAGGACCGTTTTTAAGAATCTAACCAAAAACCAGTGGTTGCCTAGGTGTATTCAAGAGACAACTTTAAAGAGCACTTATATGTCATGCTCATAAATAATTTATGTCATGTTGCAAAAGCAATTTACTGTGAAATTGTGAAATTAATATGCGGTGTGATAGCACCATCTTTTTTTCGCCATTTTAACTCCATTATAAAAGGTCATGCGACACTAATTTGAAACCAAGTCAATTATTATAAAAAAATATTAATAATAGTATGAGTAGGAGATGTTATATATTCGATCCAATATTTTACGTTGACTGTTTGTATATCAACTCAATTAATCAATATTCATAAAGCATTAAGAGTGTATCAAACATTTCAAAATATTATTACCACGTATCGCCATGTTACACATATAAAATAGTATTTATTTATGAAAACTGGTTGTGAGGCAATTGATTAATCTCATTTTTTCTGAAGAGTGGTTCAATGAAAACGACGTCATATAAAGTATATACAAGTAATTCAAAAAAAGCCGGTTAACACGAAAAGATACAGTTTTATGTTTTTTATGAATGAAAACTTTTCAGAACTGTTTTTCTGACTTTTTTATTTAATTTAAATATAATTACTACTGTTTTTAATTCTTTGGGCTACATACGGATTGTTGTCTGCATAACTAAGCTCAGTTGCTTAAAACGCTTAATTGCGCCTTTCGATGCAATTTGAAAAATAATAAATTTGTGTACAATCAGTTCTCTTTCAGATGAAAAAATATTGTTGGGCGTACGATCAGTTTCCCGAATCATATTTTTGTATATGTAGTTCTATTCTACTTAAATCATTCCCTTGCAATAATGCACCGAGCCAAAAGTGTGATGGTATGAATTTTTAAAAATGTTTTTTTGATCTGAGTCGGAGTCGTCTTATTTCTTCACGACTTTACAGCCCTGGTTGATGGTATATTAATTGGCCCCATAAGAGATGAAGTAAACCAAGTGGAAATTTGGGACAAAATAAGTTAGATAAGTTGTAATATTCTACACGTCTTAAAGTATCGTAAAAGTGAAGTAGCCTCGGTGAAAACACATTGCAATAGTGTTATCTCCGTATAATAAAAATATGCAATCCATCAAAACACCAAGTAAAGACGTGATTGTACTTAAAAGTCCAAGAAAAAAGTTTTACCATTTTACTAGTTGGCTGACTTAACCTCAAGAGGGCTCAAATTATATAAATTATTTTCGGTTATTGTAAAATCGATTTGTAAAATCCAATAAAATGAGTAGCTCCGTATGTGTAATGGATGATGGAGAATCAACTAAATTGTACCAACAAAGATAACATAATTGAAAGTATTGACGATGATTTTGCGATGGATGAGGTGGTCTGACTGCTGCTCACAAAAATGTCGTTTTTTTCCGGTTAACTTAATTTAAGCATAACCTACTTTTAATGTCAAACTAAGCACGTTGTTTTGGCAATGCGTTTGAATCAGTGACTTTGCACCGGAAAACTATATTCAAATATACGTGTATCTGTGCAAATAAATCTAGGACGAATAATATCTATCCACCGCATCTAGATTCAACCAACAAAATATTGAGCAACAATTTAGCATCCGAGCGTTTGCCATTTTCATCGTGTGATGTGAATGCAATTTAGTGGAAAAAACGTTATCTGCAGAAATACACTTTACCGTAAATGTGAAATGTTATTGTTTTTTCTGAATGATGAGAGAAAAGATCAACACAACGACTTTTATTTTGTAATTTATATCATAAGAATTATAATCAAATTTAAATTGTTTCGTAAATGTTATGTCTGCTTCTCAAAGAAGCGAAATATGTGTCAAATTTCGAAACACATTACACGTACCATATTAAAAATAAACTCCCACAAAGTTACCGCTCAATCCATCGAAAATTTTCCTTAATCATATTCGTTTTTTTTTTATCATTAAAAGGTCTGATATGGTTAGAGAAGATTCCACCTTGAAGACCACACCACCTTATCTTTACGATCAACAGCACCGACTAAATCCAAAACCTCAAAATCACACCAAAGAAAAGAAACTGGCTAGAGATTCCAAAAACTCACTGAAAACAGATATTAGAATATCGATTTCAAAAACCTTATAACTTAATAATTCTTTAAAAAATCTTCTTTCTTTGTAACATAATTAGGTTCTTACGAAAATAGTATTACTTATTTTGCAGTCACCAGTGTAGCATTATTTACAATTAATTTAAGAAATGCTTTTTTTATTAGCTGAAGAACGTTTCGAATATTACTTGCAAAATTTTAAAAATAAAATCAATACATTGTTAATGCAGTTTTACTACTGAATATAAAAATATGCATTAGCATATATTATTTTTAGGTATTTTTTTATATTTCTTCATGTATTATTATTTTGATAATATTTATCGTCGTGGATAATATTAACGTATTTTCTAAAAAAATATCAAATATTCGAACACCCGAAAAACAAAAAAGTTGCGAATATTCGATTGAAATTGCTAGTGAAGGGCATGAGGAAGAATATTTAATGTGCATATTGACTGGTTTTATTATAATAATATAAGCGAAAATGCGATAGTAATGCAGAATAAAAAATACATTATATCACCATAATTCCGTTTCAAACATAATATAGACTTAAATAAATATACGAATTTGATGAGAAGTAAGCAGTAAGTAAATAAATATGAATAGGTAAGTAAAGATCAAATAAAATTTTTGACAGTATCTAAATTTTGAATTTCCTTTTTAAAGCTGGTTCGCACTGTGCTTTGAAAAGTTATTCGACAAAAAGTGTTTTCATTTCATAAAATATAAAATTTAATACGAATCTCCGAGAAAAAATAAAAACAAAACGAGTGCTAGGTGAACATTTAATTAAACTTATTCTTTAATTCTAACGTTGACATTTACGTAATATTGTATAATTTCAATAAAACCATTAAAATTAAATACCAACACAGATATTTCATTTTACTAGTCAGGATTCAATTTTAATTAAAATTGTTAATTAATACTAATGGGAAATTAGCCACAAAAACCGTAGGAAATAGGTTGATTTTCAAATAGTCGTTTAATCGAATCAATGATGATTGCAAACTAGGAAAACACACGTACTGCTGTGCTAGTTATAAAATCGCAATGATTAATAAAATATTTATTTTAAAATTATATATTCTATCTTTAAATTTCTGGGATTATTAGTGTCAACGAGCGATTACAGTTCTGGGCTTAAACATAATCTAGCAAAATTTGTCACTACTATGGATTGTTTATTTAATTATTAATTTAAACACAAACGAATTACACAGTGTATCAAATGAGTACTAAAGAAGTGAAATGAGCCAAGTAGCAAAATGGTAAAAGTAATCTATTGTTCTTCAAAGTACAACCACGTATTTACTTGGTGATTTGGTGGATTGCATATTTTTACTTTATGTAGATAAGACTATTATGTATAAGTCAATGCAAGAGGTTAGCTGCGCGGAAATTTCAAAGGCTGCGCGGGCCAATCAAATATTATTTGGAGAACGCGCAACCCGGAATGAGTGCGCGAGGGCTTAAAACTGCTGCGCGGCCTCGTGCGTGCGCAGCTTAGAGGTAAATTTGGTAATAGTGTGTATTTATCGAACTCACTTCATAAGATACTTTAAGACATATAGAATACCATAACGCATGTAGCATAGTTTTTTTTCCTAAATTACCACTCAGCTCACTTCACCTCTTAGGGGCTTAAATTTACTATCATCATCTCATGTAATTCTTTAGCGGTGATTAATAATCGTTAACCAACATTTGGTTTAGTTTTAGTTTTTTTTTGATTTACGGTGTATACATAGTAACTTGTATATAAATTTTATTCAGAAATGGTCCATGCTGTAATTGAAAGCCGAATGATTAATTTATTGTTTTGTCTAAAACAACGGAATACAGAAAAACTATTTGCATTGTCTTACGTAAAATTGCAAAAACGACGCGACAGGTCATCCGATGCAAGAAATATGTTTTCTCTCGACGTCTTCACTAAGCCAGGTGTCGTATTGCTGTCATCCACTATTCGCACATATACTTCTAAAGATTGTTAACCTAAGTCAAGAAAAATTCAATGTCAACAGTTTCCCGCAAGTAATAAATCGATAGCAGTTTACTAGTAACTAGTCTATTATTTGTTAAATTTTACATTCAAAATGATCCGTTTCCACTCTACCCAATCCTCAAGATTTTATGTTAAAATAACATAGCACAAATCAGTCTTTTATTTATTCACAAGTGTTTCCAGAGATGGTCTGATTTATAGGTTGTCTCCGTTTATTCTTACGAAGTGACTAAATTTGAATATTTTTAGGGCGGTCACTGTCAAAACATGGTGAAAATGCATTATATAAAAACAAACACAATATTCCTTTATACTTATTTCCACTTTTATTTACCAATATCAGGACTGGTTTCGCTCATGGCGAGCATTATCAACTTATAAGAAATATGAAGTAACAGTGCTATTTATACAAAACAAATTGAAATAAATAGTTGTAATAAAAATATAAAATTTAAAATAACTTGGATTAGTGAAAGTAAGGTTGCCTGAGGATGCCTCTGAAAGTGGTGAAACACATGCCACAGTTAGTAGCACGTGGAATAATCTAAGTTATGTTAAATTTTATATTAAAATGAACTTCCACAAAGTTCCATCGAAAGTGTAATAAACAATTGTCATTGAAAAGAATTTACAAATCACAGTAAAAAGAATGAACAAGTGACTCTAAACTAAGACAAATTAAAATTTGAATCGTTCAAATTATGTACACTCCCACAGATTTTGTCACTAATACAAGCACCTTCAGTCGAAATCTTAAATTATAAAACAAATTAAAATTAGAATTTTGTTATTACATGTTAGACGTGTTGAACATTTTATTTTTGTTAGTTTATTCACTTATTTATAATTTAAAAAATATTTTCACTGCCAATTGATTATTACACCTCTTTATTTCAATTTGTTTTGTATAAATAGCACCGTTAAATTGTATTTCTTATCAGTTGATAATTTTCGCCATGAGTGAAACCGGTCCTGATCTTGGTGAATAAAAGTGAAAATAAGTAGAAAGGAATATTTTGTTTTTATTAAATTAGAATACAATTATCTTCTTGCATATTGTAAATGTGCGTTCTTTTTTTCTAGTTCTAGCAGATTCGAAACATTTTATAATCGATCTAATGAGATGTGCAAATTATGTATTATTTATGATATATCATCTTAATGGTCTAACAGTTATATTTAAGAAGAGATTCGAAAGCTATAGACTGAATAGACCAATCGAGCAATAAATATGTCTGCTGATGCATTGTGATTTAAAAATTTCAATAGAAGCTACTTATTGGATAATTGAATAATCATCCACATCCGTCCCTTATTTATTTGATAATCAAATCACATTGTAAAAGTTGGCTCTTTGAACCTAACTGTCCGTACGCATTCATCTTCAAATGGAATTATAAATGAATGGCTTGTAACGTTTCACAACAAAATTATTCTAACGCGTTGTAAACTTGCAGTTTATCAAGTTTATCATTTAACCAAAAGCTATTAATTCATAAAAAAATAGGGAATGCACTTCACCGGTTTAACTAATTTATTTTTTCCCCCAAACCAGGACACTAAGAAAAAAATTGGTACTTTTATGCGTCGATTTAAGTGTCTCACACTTTTATATGTTCCGCGGAACACTGGTGTTCCACGGAATCTGAATAGGTGTTCCGCGAACACCTACATAACTTAAAAACATATCTTTTGCAATATTTTTCGATAGCTAGTAAAGATGATTCCAGGGCTCAGAATCCATTTTCTGTGACCGCTTATCCAGTAGTAGAAAATCAGTAGTGATTAAAAAATGTAATTGATTTAATCAGTGATTCTGATTTGAAACAAAAAAAACAAAGATTGGTTAAAAAATTAATTTCTAGATGAGTTTTGCCAAAACTCAACCTAAAAAAAAGCGAAGTGCTCCGTTAAAATTTTCAATCTTTTTAAGTGTTCCATTGCAGAAAAAGTTTGGGAAACCCTGGACTGGATAGTAATGCTTTTTCAACACATATTAGAAATTTTATATAAAATGATGTAAAAAATTCAGTACATATTTACATTGAAATGTATTTATGGATATCCCAAAAAAGAACATCATCAAAGCATTTATATTCAGCAAGCTAAAAAACTATTTCAATAGTAGTATACGCCTCCATAATTTTCTTCTTATATTTCCGAATCATAATCCTAGAGACCTCCTAAGTAAAGTAGTGTAACTTCAAAACCGGAACATTACACGCTTGGTGTAAGGCGAGATTTTGATTTGTTTGCATCGAAATTTAGTATTGAAAATGAATTTGGAATTCTGTGCAAAACGATCGAAACCTCGTATTACATATTTTTTTGACTTTTTGAACCAATCTTCTGCGAAATTATGAATTTCAAGTTACAATACTTTACGTAGGAGGTGTCGATATGTCATGATGTTTTTCTTATTATAAATCAATACATACAGATTAACTTATTATGAATAATTTATAAATGGATTATTCGTCTATTGACTTGACTAAATGCTTACTCTTCTTGAAGTAATTATAGATTTATTTATATTTCATAATTACATGCGTGGGCACGGAAAGAAAAATAATGGTTTATTGATTACATTCAAGGCATTCAAGGTTTTATTTAGAATTATGGTACAATTTTGGGAAGACACGCTGATTTGTCAGACGATGACCATATTTGATCCCGTTACACGAAAAATGAATCCGACGACATTGACCACTTTACTACGTACCCGAGCCGAAGATCGGTATCAAACGTATATTTATAATGTAGTCGTATTTATCTTTAATACTATAGAGATATATTTCGAATAAAAGTTTTGAAATAAAGGGTATTAAATAATTCAAACATTCCCGTTATTTTACAAAAAATACCGAATTGTCATTTTCAACGGGTTTGCCAACCCTGATTACAACAACTTTATAATGTGTAGTTAAATTTATATTTATTGCTTAATTATATTGTTTTGTTTTTTTGACAACAATGACAGCCATACAACATTTTAGCTTTGAATGTCGTGAAGGAAAAAAAACGTATAATCTTGATTGATTGTTTGACATTGTTTCATAGAAATATTTTTCGTGTGTTAAACGCACAAAAACGCGTTAATCTACAGAGTTAAATATTTCAACAAGCATTATAGAAAACAATTTTAATTTAATAACTTCATAAAAGTGTGTCAGTTTCACCAAATCGTATTCGCCAAGTGAAACTGTTTCTGATAATATTGATCTTTACATTTTTTTATGATGAACATATATTATCTACTTAGAATAATTTTAATACTATTGTATAATCGATAAAAGTGGAAACAGCTAAGGCTCGAACTGTTAACTCTTGGAGGATAAATCTATTTTTAATCCATGTCCATGCACCCTGTATAGAGCATATGGCCATCTATTGGAAGTATCTCAACATATTTTTTTTGCTTAGTAGCTCAACCTATCTTTTTTAAGATAGTAGGGAGAAGGATAGGGGTAAGGCAGGAATAATGGTTAACTAATCGTTCTAACTAAGCCTTGCTTTTTTAAGGATTAGTAGGGTCAGAAAGAATATTTAGACATTACAAACACGATTAATCTATTGAAAAAAAGCTGTTCATACTGGGAATCGAACTCGTGAGATCCGTCACGGAAGCCAAGGATGTTGAACACTGAGCTACGACCCGGCATAAATATTATACTTATAAAAACAAAGCATATTTTTAAGAAATATGTTAAGAGTGGAATGGGCATAATAAGGAGAAAAATACTGTATAACACCGACAATGAAATTCACTTATTTGAAACAGAAGGTATAGAGAGGCATGGGCAACATTTTATTGTTAAACTTGATACTTATGAAGCTTGAGCTGTATCATATATGACGATCATGAGATAAAAAAAATGACCAGTTCACTTTGTGAAGAGAAAACACACTTTTCTTATAAATTTTTCATTATATGGTCATATTTTGACCTTAATTGCATGGAAACTACGAGATTTTAGTAACGTTAAAAATTGAAATACATTCTTTTGAATATGTAATAAAATATTATTCCAATATATTTAATTTGATCTTAAAATTGGATTTGAGCGTGCGTGATCAAGCTCCTCATATATATGCAGATCACGGCTAACTTTGATTGCTATCTTCGATTTTTCTTTCTAATCGCCAAACGCAATTTATCCTTTCAAATTTTAATTATACAGAATTTTACAGCAAATATTGGTTGTTGCGAATATATACGGAGTGAGTTTGTGAGGTTCAACTCTTGATCCCATACATATACGGAACGGGCAACGAATAGGTTAAGCAGTAATAAATGAGTTATTTAATTACAAGCTGGAAAGTCTGCGGTGGTCGCTTTTGATGTATTTTCAAAAACGAAATAAGCTCTATACATGTAACGCCTTTGTAGTTAGGGGTTGAAAGCATTCTCCTTGCGAATGAGGTCAAACCAGACAGCTGACAGTCGGCTGACCGTCGGTTGATCGTCAGTTGGAAATTAATTGACGTCGCTTACGCGGCGAATAATGTTCTGATATTTATCGATGAAATGTTATGGAATTTTTATTATAAAACACGTTTCATAATATTTGTTAAAGAATTCTATTATGTTAAATTATAAACCAAATATTTTCACACTTGTTTTTATCGCCAAGGTTGTGTTTTAAGACGTTTACTTACCTAGTTTTTACCTTTGAATGTGTTGGTATATACGTAGCAAGAAACGGTAGTAGAGTTACACATAAGTCCAATGGTACAGTGCCGTAAATGACTATTTAAGTTTTATCAATTTTACGGTATATTGTTGTCCCCACGAATGATATGTTTTTTTATGCACACTACGTTTGTACTTTGTGGTTAAAAAGTATCCAATGTGTTCCTCGGGAGTTACAAAACTTATTTCTGTATTCATTGTTTCAATTAAACTTTTATCAAATTAGTATTTAACGGGTGGCAGTTTCACTTATACAATATACTCGATCAATTAAAGTGAGATAGAATATGTTTGTGTGCTGCATTACAGATAGACAGACAAAAACAAAACATTGCTCGGTAATATCGGAAAATTTTCGAAGGTCAATATGGGCCCTTGAGAGGTGAAGTAAGCCAACTAGTAAAATAGTAAAACTTTTTTCTTGGACTTGTAAGTTCGATCACGTCTTTATTTGGTGTTTGGTTGATTGGATATTCTTATTTTACGAAGATAACAAATACTATTGCGATTTGTATTAACTGAGGTTACTTCACTTTTACGATAATATTTTATTATATCATAGACTTTAAAGAAACAATATTTTCGGCCATATCTGATGCAAATGTAGATTATGTATGTGGACATACGATGCTGTGCATTAACAGAAGTTGTGTTTGAAATAAATAAGTAATACACAAAGAGTAGTTAGAAAATTGTTCTCGCTGCGCCTGTAGTAAAAATCATATATTATATATATTCATGTATCGTAACACAATTCTATGTATCGTTTAAAAAATAAATTCCTTGTACGGATTCGAAGACGTGGACACCAGAAGCGATCATTAGTTGTATCCATTCGGCTATCAGCGTCCTCGTACACGTTTCATTGGCGCACCTTTAACCTAATTAAAACATTTTTTTACTTCGCAATTAATCTTAAGTTTTACATATTAAATTTTGTTTTCATTCAATTAAAGAAACAGCTTTCGTTTGTTTTTTTATATAGTTCCAATATCAAAAGACAATATTTCAAACACAATCCAAATCTTGCTTATCTTGAATATTTATAGCACCGTATTTCTTTGAATACCTTATGAACTCATCTTAGCAAATATTGAACATCTATTATACATTCATAACGACAATCAAACAGGGTACTGTTTGTTCAACATTCACTACCGAGTACCGACTATTCCTACACGAACGTTGGTTATAATGTATGGCAAAGTATTACGTAGAGAAAAATTTACATATATTTTGTATGCCATGTCGCATGATGAACGTTCATTACTCATTCACTTTTTATTGTTACAGGAAAACACTAATTTAATCATTTTTTGCATCATGTATTTTGGTGTATCGTTTTCGTTTTTGGACTGTTTCAACTCACACCACAACACATTGATAACAAATATATTATAAGTATACGAGTGATCACTGACTGTCAACATTTATTATTGATAAAAACAGTATTTTAAATTTTGTTTCGATAAATTCCTCCCATGAAAACACCTTTTGAAGGTTATTGTAAACAGTGGCTGATTAAGCACACGAGATGCCACAGGCGCAATACAATACAATATGGATTATTTAATATAAACTATTTTTGAGGACCCTAAGTTTCAGAGGCCTCAAGCGAGCGCCTCATGCGCTTATAAGATAATCCGCCACTCATTGTAAATAATTGCTTGCGATGCAGTGTATTTTTTAATCTATATCTCAAAGTGAAGCATTTATGCTCCTAATAGAGTTTATTTCAACAGAATAGTTTATACGAGAACTGCTTGTTACTCAATTGCTCAAACTTTTTTTTTTCAATATAATAGAGATAGAAGGAGAGGAGTAAGATAGGACTAGTGGTAAGCTAATCACTCTCGTTACGCCCGTTTCTAAAATAAGATTGGTGGGATGGAATTTAATACATCCATGATTTCCAATAGATATCCATAAATCAATTTATAAATACTGTCTGTACTGGGATTCGAACCTTAGAAGCGCAACTCAGGACTCACGTCAGGTGCCATTAACACCGTGTTTGTTTGCTTGCTAGTGAAATCAAACGCGTTTGATTTGAATTATTTAAATCCTGCAGTTCGTGATTAAAACATCAAACAAGCTGGCTACCCAGTTGATTATTTGACAGATATATCGTCACCGAACTGGCAGAAGTTGGTAAGTTACAAGATGATGAGGATCGATAGTTGTGAGCAGAAAGAAAATTGAAAATTGAAGCATTTGACAAAGCATTTATCAACGATATTTTATGTTACATAGATAATTTGAATACCAAAATATAGATGCGTTGACAACCGATAGAAAGAATATTTTTTATTCGAAACACTGAATTATTCTAAGCACAGAATTTATATCCAAGAATATCATTGTTTACAAAATTCATTTTTATCAATTTCGCTACTTATCGAAGTCTGCCAATAAGGTGACAATATTTTAATCGAAACACATAATATAGGAAATGACAAAGACAATCATAACCTATAATTGTATACTTATTTTTTTTTTTAAATATTTTCAGAATGAACCAATACTAAGTTTTCTTTCTGTACAATTAAATCTTAGTTTATTTTTATTATATCATTTGAACAGATAAATCTAGATGTCGCTGTAAAGACTGAGAAAAAATCGTGTAGCAATAGCTGCGGAATTACAATATGTACATTTCTTTTAGATTGAATTTAATATAATTTACGTTGCACTTACTTAAAAAATGATTCCGATATTGGAAACTTTGAAAAAGCAATGATGGAAAATATTTATGTTACAAATCCGTGAAAGCAATGCATTTACTAAGTTGAGATATTCATTACATTGCTACTCCGTTATTATCGAATCCGGGATCCTGGAAATCAGGGCGTTTTTCAAATACTAATATAGCGGTTTCAAAAATACCGGTACTGAAAATTAAAAATGAAACAAAAACAAGTATCGTACGTATAGATAACATAAAATATTTTATTAAAATTTAATATTGTTTATCTGCTTAGAGTTGCAAATATGTATGTATATTTTAAGAGTGTTCACTGTCTTCTTAAATTAATGATCTCATCAAACGAAAGTGGGAATTAGTATAAATGAGTATTTGTCTTTTTCAATGTATCTACTATTTATCAATATTAACAGCTTCCAAAATAATTGACGAACCTTTCAATGATAAAGTATTATTAGAAGGAACTGTAAGTAATTAAAAAAACAAACACCCATTTATGATGTAAGATATATTAAATTGTGCTATTTATGATTAGGTACAATCAGAATCTAAATATAGCACAACGGTTGATGTTGTTTTCCACTTCTCATATTGAATTTTTACCAGCTTACCAACTGTTCATAATTGAGAATGATTGCCCCGTTTCACGCCTTAATGCAGGAAGTGTGGAGATCAGAAATTTGACCTTACCTATTCGCGAAATATCGATTTAGTTAGTAAACAGACGGTGACTTTTGTCTATTCAAGATTTACCGTGAAAATTGTAACCGTTTTTATTGTTTCACCTTGGTTTGCAAATTCGCATTTTTTTTTCCTTTTTATAGGAAAATACTGCAATTTATCGATTAAACTTTGGCCTATAAAAGAAACAATGTAACTACGTTTCAATTATTCTACTAATCGGCATGGAACCGGATACAGATATAAAATATTCACTTCTGCTGAAGAAAGCCTTTTCTCTTTTACTATTATTTATAGAGGTGTTCATGTCTCAAAAAATTGTTTCATCGATGCTGTGAAATACACATATTTTTATTCTGCTGATTGAACTTATTGACAAATTATATTTAAATGTGTCGGATCTACATAATGAAGAGTATATCGTCGTACATTTCGGTTGTGGTATTCAGTCAGTAAAAGAAGTTTTTTAATCGTTTTGTATACGTAGGCATTAGAGGTCTGCACGGGCCAAAATTTTACAAAACTACCCGGTCCGAGCCCGAAAAACTCACGCCCGACCCGGCCCGGGCCCGAGTCTAATACCGCACTTGTTACCCGAACCCGACCCGAAGCCCGAAACTCCTTATTTTAGCTCGCCGAGGAATTTGAAATCCTCGATTTGCTATACTTTTTCCCAGATTATCTCCGAAAGTCCTTTTTTTAGCTCACCGACGAATTTGAAATCATCGCTTTGCTATATTTTTCCCCAGATTATATCCCAAATTCCAAAGCCCGGCCCGGCCCGAGCCCGACTCCCAATTACCCTTACCCGCCCGAGCCCGGCCCACGGGCCGAGTCGGGTAAGAGCCCGCGGGCCAGGCCCGGGCCCGTGCAGACCTCTAGTAGGCATACATGTATGTGAATCTAAAACTAAAATTCTCTTCCCTTTCATACATATATATCTAAAACTAACAACTAGATTCGCTATATTTCTATCCTTCTATTATGGCTAAAACAAAAAACGTCTTTTGAAAAAACTGGATTTCGAATTCCAATATTATTAAAAACCTGGTTTAACAAGGTGTTTAAAGTTTCACAAAAAGAGTTGGTATAGGTCTGAAAATTTTATAACCCAGTCTTTAAAATTAAAAATAACTCCTTTTTTACCACGATTTTATTTTTGGTTTTTTAATGTGGCGCGACTGCCAAAAGATTTTTCCCACCCCAATTTTGGATGAAAAAAAACTAGCCTCTCTTGGAATAAACTATGTAAAGAGCGAACATGGATTCAAAATAATGTTTTTTCAATTTGATTGATATACTAAACAAAATGAAAGTTACGGGAATGATATTGACATGTTATTTTTAATATATTGAGATTTATTAGACAAGTTTAACTCGTTTTGTGAACATGGTACGTTGTATGACACCATTATTATCATCACCATGGCCGCATCATTAATTTATGACTATGGGAGTGGCGCGATGGGAGTGTCAGCAGTTTACGGATTTGGATAATCCAAGTTCAACTCTCGTAACTAGCTATTCATCAAAATAATTTATGTGGTGATGCTTTGCATTTTACGACCAGCTTAATCAACAGTATTTGCATTTCCTATATATATATATAGTTTGATTTATATTATGGAATATGTACCTAATACAATAATGTTATAATAGTTATTGATAATTGTCAATTGATTTTTCTAATTATCAATATTTTCTTTTCATTTATTTAGGAAACGTATATATTTTTTTTGCCATGTTCGCTCCCAATGTGAAGCTGAAGATATATACTCCTAATGAAGTTTATCTCAAAAGAAGTGTTTCTACGAGAACTGCTTGTTACTCAGTTTCTCAATCTCTCTAGTACTTAGCTCTGTTTGGCGGACTAGTGGTTAGCTAATAGCTCTCGCTACGCCCTGTTTTGAGGATACGATAGTTGGGAGAGGGCAATTCAAGACATCACAAACATCCATCCCTTCGAACTGAAATTCAAAAATCGATTGAAAAAAATATTTGTAAAATTGTTCGTGCTGGGATCGGATCTTATGGGCTCGAGTCCTAGTCTTAGTACAAACATCATTTTTTCGATTTCTGTTCGAAGACATGGGGGTTTGTGATGATGTCTAAAAACTCCCTCTCACCCTTTCCGATCCTTTAATAACACGGCACAGTGAGAGTGATAAGTTAACCACTAGTCCTGTCTTATCCTTCTATTCTTACTACTCTCTTTGAAAAAGAGAGGCTGAGCGACTGAGAAACAAACCGTTATTGTAGAAATACTTCTAATAAGATACCTCCTTTAAGAGGTCATATGCTCAATATTGGGAGCGGACATGGATTAAAAAAAACACAATCAGTGGAATAGCGAAGTTAGCAAAAAAAAATGTTGTTTTAATCGAATGTTAGATTTGAAACCCTACATGCAAACTTTTGAAGTTATTTATTAACATTTGTCACAGAATTCTAAATATAAACCGTCTTTGTATATCTTTATTTATGGATTGAAAAAAAAAGATTTTTCAAGCTATTTTTAAACGTCTTTTAAAGAATATTTTTAGAAAAAACCTTGACTAAAATTAGTATATTATAATTCTGTGACACATATTAGCTCGACACGACAGTGGGTTAAAGCTACAAAGAAAAATAACGTCACATTTCGCTGACAAATTCCCTTTAAATTCTCACAAATTAATTATTGCAAGTTTGAATATTTTCTGACACCTTCTTCTCTCATCTCGTGATTCGGATGGCGTCTAAATGTCAACTCCTTGGCAAAAGGCCATGTATTTATATTATACATGCAGCACACTCAGACTGAGTTCAAATCCGTCAACATCTTTTTATCATTACCTCGAGTTAGGCGTTGAAAATTAGCTGTTATGTCACTTATGAGTTAACTGCTCGTTATAATAGTTTATTTTGATAGTTAAAACATTTCAAAATAGCTCAGGGTCATAAAAAAGATATTTCTTACTGATCTATAGCGAGTTAAGATTTCAAATGAAATTGGTTGAAAATATCAACTCTGTGAGTAAAATCCTATACAGTAAAATAAATTTGTTTCTGATGAATTTCGTTTGCAAATTGGTAGAGATTAGGGTCTCCAATCCCGGGTTCCCGTGTAATTTTTTGATCCCGAAATCCCGGGACTAGTCCTGTGACAATAAGATCGGTCACGAATTGAGGATAAAAAGTGGGAAATTCTCGAAAAAAATATAAATCCGCGTGAGACTTAAAGAAAGGTCTCACATTTTTTCAATTAAGAGAGCAAAATTTTTTAAAATTCCGAATTTCTCCACAACGAATGTTCAATTCGGAAAAAATGTGAATCCCAAAATGCCGGGTTAACAAAAAGGGTCTGAGATTGGATGCCCTGGAACAGGGATGGCGAAACTTTTTCCAAAAATCCTCAAATATTATTTCTCGATTGTGTGGCGTGCCCAAGCAGTATTTTTTTTAACAAAATAGAAAAAAAAGGTTTTTTAAACGATTGTCATTTATCTTGGGAAACATTTGAAAATTAATGAAACGGAATTAATCAATAATTCACGGATTATTTAATCAAAATTTTAATTTTTCAAACTAAAATATTTTTTTTTTAACTTGAAAATCGTTCGCGTGCCATTCAAATTCTCAAACGTTGCACCTCTGTCACGCGTGCCGTAGGTTCGCCATCCTTGCCCTAGTAGATATATTATTTTTTGCTACCTTCTTACTCGATCGATTAGAAAGTACATCGTGGAGAAAGAGACATTTATTTGTTAACGGATTTATTCCCAAATTCCAATATTTACACCAGGAGGCAGGGTGCTCTCATCTTATCTCTGCTTAAAGATATTTGAAACCTAAAATGGAACATTTTGTTAGATGCAGCAAAATAACTTTATTGTAAAGACTGCAATATTGAAAGTATATATTTTTTTATTTATTTATGTCAACACCCAATGTGGAGTATATGGCATCTTTTTTTACGAGAACTGTTTGTTACTCAGTCGCTCAACCTCTCGTTTTCAAATATTATAGTAGAGATAGAAATCTTATGGCGCAGCGGTTAGCGTTGTTGGTTTCCGTGCCGGATCTCACTGGTTCGTGTCCCAGTACTGACAAACAGCATTTTTTCGATCGATTTCTGTTCAAAGGAATGAGTGTTTTTAATGTATAAAAATTCCCTCCCACCCTTCTGATACTTCAATAACTGGGCGTAGCAAGAGCGATTAGTTAATCATTAGTCCTGTCCTAGCTTTTTCCTTCTATCCTTACTACTCTCACAAACAGTTCTCATAGAAAAAAATCTGTTGAGATACCTACATTAGGAGGCCATATGATCCACATTAGGAGCGTACATGTACAAAAAAATAGATAATGAATTTTAATAAATCTCAGTTATAAATTGAATATGAAATTCCAAATAAAATGTCTTAAGATTGCTCAGTTAATGAATATTTTTGTTGGTTCTTTAAACCGTCGTATCGCAGATCAGAAGCACATAACGTTTCCACTTGGCCACAGTGGTCGAGAAATAAATACAGTAATATAATAACGATTTCCGTTAGCAATCATATTTCACTTCCACTGCTATTATTGACCTACGTTTCCGCTTTCTCTTAAAATGTAAAAAATAAACAGAAACGCATTTCAGTATTACGTCAACCGATCAGTTACGACTTACGACTGACGTTGCAACTTTTGTAACGATATAATTAATTTATTTTAGTTTTAGTAAAATAATACCTCATGTGTCACGAATAAAAATCGTGACCGATATAAATTTTCTAATACATTTTTGACATTTAATAGAATTGTAGACAAGTACTCAACAGTAAAAATTGCGGTAAATATGCTCCACGCTAGCTTCCAGATGAGTTATTCCCGCGTGCATACGCTTATTTCAGACAATTTTTCAGACATAGAAATGAAAAAACGTTTTAGTCTATAAAATATGCTATGCACATGGGAGAATTATACAGTAGCCACTAGTGACTAGAGCAGGGTTCCAGTAACATTTCCACAAATCTGGAAATGTTACCAGAACACAGCTTATTTTTTATGTCGGTAATTCATAATAGTAAAAATATTAAAAAAAAAATGTTTTTAAATCACATTTATTAATTAATTATTTTTATTAATCAATTATTTTTAAAACATGTCATATAAAAATATGGGTAAATACAGCTATTAGGGATTCAAAATTTCTGCCCGTACCTAGATATTTGAGGTTTTAAACATCAATGGAGATTCATCATCACTCGATTTTGAATATGAAGTAGAAGATTTTTAAATGTGTTGCGGCGTAGATTTCAATTCCAAATTTTCGCGGTACACCTATATAGGTCCCACGGAACATAGTTTGGGAAACCCTGGACTTGAGCATCCCTGGACAAACCTAGAACCTCTTGTTTTTTTATGTGATGCAAAAACTTAAAATCTGATGGATATAAGTGAAGAGGTGAAGTGAGCTGTGTAATAAAATGGTAAAACCTCTCTGTTGGTTCCAGAATAATTAATTATATGAGTAAAATGAATTCATAATCAGGGCTTTGGAGTCAATCATTAATTAAAATACAAAAAGATAAACATTTTAGATATTAAAAAATATATAGGCTACATATAAAATGCTGCATCTATTTAAATTGTAATCGGATTTGTAAATTTCGGAGTCGGAGTCATTGTTTTTTTCACGTCTCTACAACCCTGTTTATTAGATATATTTAAATACTCAGCAGGGTAAATAATAATATTAAACTCGTTATTGGTCACTATTTTTTTGTTAGCGACATCTGATGCAATTGACCTGATGCGTGCCCACTATTCATTCATAAATTAGCACAGAAACAAACCACTTTCCTACGGTGAAGTGAGTAGTTTTTCACACAAGCAAAAAATCATTACACTATTTTTTAATCATCTAAAAAAATCAAAATAGTTTGGCTCACACTCAATTTCTTCATTGTGTATTATAAATCAATTCATGATCAGCTGTTATGATTTTAAATTAAACATTTGATAATTTATGTAATAGTAAAAATATAATTGTAAAATAAAAAAATGGAACAATAAAAGTAACACTGAAATGTAATATACGACAGATTATTTCGGAGTATGTTGAAAATTAAGATATTTGCATATTACACATATTTGCGATGCGCGTCGTTTTATTTAATTTCGGACTATTTTAAAGAAGAATTACAGGGTATATATATTCTTAATAAATTAATTGATTATGTATTTAAAGATTGTTCTGATAAGAATCGTTTTTATTAGAAATCCATTTTTTGTGTGGTATAATTTTTGGACTTTTGACATTTATATTGAGTATATAGACGTCTCACGTCAACACAATGGTTTTGTTAATATAGGCTAATTTGCGAGGTGGTCGAAAAACACTTTTTACCAACATTTTACTATTCATCTTTTCTTAGAGCGCCACGCACAACAGCTGTAGATTGGTCATTCGTCGTTTTATCGGTGGTTTCCCACCATGTTTATTATTTCACAAGGGTGAATTTATTAATGAGCATTGTAGCCAATGACCATAAAGAAGTTCTCGTATACCGTGTGTGAATGACTGATCAATTGTATGGTAGAGACGTTTGATCGGGTTATTCACGAGATCCTAATCATTTTAATACTTAAAAGCAATTTTTTAACATGGTTTTTATCTTACTGTATCAACACAATAAATAAAAATCATTTTTCTTGTTTTGTTAGAGTAAATATTGTTTATATTTTATTTAATTAAAACTATTTTTTAACTAAGAACTAATAATTCATTTGATTAGGCTGCAAGCTAAAAAGGTGTCTGTAAAAATATTATGCTTCTTCGTCGTTTTCTCATATTTTTCTTCTACTTTTAATATTGTAACTATTCTTTTACTTAACCATCTCTCAAATATTTTTTAAGGGGTTGTCTAGTTTTCTATGCTTATGTTATTTTAGTTTTATAAAGTCCATAATTTACATGACTAACTAATTCCGATTATTTAATTTGTGATGACTTATCTTAAATTATATTAAAACAAAATAAACATAATTTTATTGAATTGAAAAAACAAACTTCGTTAACAGTTTATGGCACGTCATGATATATGGTTTTATTTTAAGGTAAAATACTCATTATCTCTGCAGGCTGAGAGTTCTAAATATTGCATTTTTATTTTATTTGTACTTTTTTTCCAGTCGAAGGTGTCCCGAGCGACAGTGGTCTTCCTCAATATTCTGAAGATCCTTTCGTCCGCTCTCCACGATCTCCCAGACCAGTCCAGACATACTACCCTGAGACAGACTTTAATGCCAAAAGTAAGTGCTTAACCCAATAAACGTTTTAATGTGAGGAATGGCAAATGTCCAGGAAATATTTGGGGAAATTTTATCAGTCATAATGTTTTGGTTTGCTCATTTTCACTTTTACAAGTGATGTAATAAATTTTGTCATTTGGTAATTCAATATTTTACCAAGATTTTATATTATAATTTTGAGACATCTTTGAGCAGTTACCATTTCTCTATGTTTGGTTCCATCCAATCCACGATTTGACTTACTCGATATATTTTAAAAGCAGTAAACATAGTTAGTTATCAGTTAAATAATAATGTCAGCTGTTATGATGAACGTTGATAAGACTAAAAAAGATTATTTCAAATGGAAAATCGTTGTTGAATAGCAAAAAATAAATAGCAAGCTATTAATTAGAAAAATGCGATCTGGTGTTTACTTTGAATATGATATCTAGATTACAACGATCGATTGATACAAATGTAGACCTCGAGTAGTAGAAAAAACACCCACAAAGTGATAAGAAGTCGTTGATATCAAAAGTGGTTTATGTTAAGTATATAACAAAATCCTATTATATTTAATTATGTGTTGTTTAGTTTCAGTGCAATTGTAAAAATGAGCATCTGAAAAATGGATGCGTACAAAATCATTTAAAAATAATGTTGTTGAGAATATTTTTCAAAACTAAATAAAACTTAAACTTTTCAATTAATTTTCTCAACAAAATATTTGGTAACAAAGACCAGCATTGTGGGTGTAAAATATATTTGTATTTTTTAAGTGAATTTTGTGTATTTATATTATATCCTTGATTTTAAGTCGAGGAAGTTAAAAAAATTCTCACTCTTGATTTATTATGAAGAATATTTTTTATGATATAAATAGTAGCACCTCGTGTTTTTCTAGGAATTATTTTTGAATGAATACATTAAGACATACATAATATAATAATATAATGTCTCACAACGAATAAACATCTTCTATTTGAAGTCTTACCAATGTTGACATAATATTTCTGATTACCTTGACGTTTGAACTTACTTAAAATTTGTTAATTTATTTAGTTACTTGATAGATAAAGCAATTTATTGCATTTGTTTTGAACTATAAGTAAAGATCAGTAGTTTGAAATTTTAGTTTTTTATCCCGCATGGTGAGTTTTACAATCCACATAGTATTTATTCCATTTATTTTTAGTACATACAGTACCCTTACTATAATTGTTATATAGTAGTATTTTTTATAACTACTGTTTTCTTGTTGTATTAGTGGCCCAATCTTTAGTCTCCTTTAATGTTTCATTTAAATGCCACCATTAAACACTAATGCGTTTATTTACACGGTAAAAATTTGAGTAAAGGTGTGTTGTTATATTATTTAACAACAGTTTTATAGTGGTATTCAAGACATTTTTTGTAAAACCAAAACTGTGTAAATTTAGGTATTAGTATATTTGATTGCATTGTCATTTTTCACGATTTACATACATACACATAGTCACTTAACAGAATTTTCAATTCATAACAAATATATATGTATATTTAATTTTTTTTTTAAACTCAAGTCGATGTATAATTACAAAGTTCCGCGAATATCAAGCAACTTGACAGTATATTTCATTTATATAATTTATTGTGAAAAATAGATCATATCAGAAAATAGATTTATTCACTTAGTAAGATTTTCTGTTGTATAATGAACGATGATTCATCTTCGCCTAGATGCGATAAGATTAATCGGAGACAGGAGCTATTTCCACTTCAAAGAAAATAAAATATTCATTCAAATCAACATAAACAAAAAACATCATATTTTTTATTTCGAACGGTAAACACTGGTGATATATTTAAAATTTGAACAATCGATTAATACAATTTGAATAAAAATTACAAATAAATTACATTTGGGAACTGGGGAACATAAGCGAACGAATACTGATCTAGGGTGAGATTACTGGTCCTTCTTATTCTTTGGTGCTATAACTTGGGGGCAAAATTAGGCGGCTTAATAAATCACTTTTAATTCGCTTAATTTTTTGGTAAGTCATACGCCAATCGTTGATCCTGTATGTAGGTCAGTGTTTACCAAAGTATAGTACGCGTACCCCCTGGGGTACTTGAATAGCTAGGTTAGGTTAGTTTAGGTTAGGTTAGGCTTAGGGGTACGCGCTGCACTGGGCTTTGGCTGCGCCTGGTGCAACAAGCAGGTTATATTGATTATTTAAGGTATTTTGATTTTTATTAAAGTATGTGCATGGAAGGTACTCGGTGATTCGAAAATTATAGAAGGAGTACGCATGTGTAAAAAGTTTGGGAAACACTGATGTAGGTCACATCCCTCAGTATTTTAATGATCGCTCTTCCATCAAGAGCAAAAGATATAAATCTCTTTGAAGGCTTGGATTTTAAAATTATGTAAAATCTATTTATGCTCCTTATATTATATGTAGCATATGATATCCTAATGGAGGTATCTCAACAGAAGTGCTTCTACGAAAACTGATTGTTACTTAGTTGATTAACCTCTCTTATTTTCGAAGAGAGTAGAGATAGTAAGGATAGGGTTAAGACAGGATGAGTATTTAGCTAATCGCTCTTGCTACGCCCCGTTATTTAATGATATGAATAGAAAAAAATTATAGACATCACCACCAACCAGGTCGAAAATGCTGTTCGTATTTTACCTCACTTCAATTAATTTATCTGAACAGTTAGAAAAATATCTGACCCGTGAGCAATTACTAATTATAACTGAAACAGAATGCACTTACCAATGTTCATTTTACAATGTAATGAAATTTATTTCTCTTTGTCAAATGAGCGGGAATTTCAGTGGAGAAAATGTCGCCATTCTGTAAAAGCTTCGTAACGCAATTATCCGTTCCCAGCGCCTATTTTTTCGCATTACTTGTGTTAGTCAGTATGCCCTCGTAGTAATACCTTCCACCTACTGGTAGTTACTCACTTACAATGAAAGTTTTTTCTTGGACACTGTGTACTCGTTTCATCAAAGTCTATTCACGCTCTTGTTTTTTTAACATGGTGCTTGAACAATGTACAACAATCATTAAAAAATATTTTTTAAAAGATTAATTTAAAACTTTCATTTTGATTAACCTAAATTAAGTTTAAACGTAATTCTGACTAAGGATTTCAATACCTGACGAATATCTCAACACCGGTTGTTCGATAATTATTATTAAAAATACAGGTAAAACAAACAGTTTAAATAAAGCACTTAATACGACCAATTGGGATCTCAATACTGGGCTAGTAGATCAAAATCGGTATTTCGATATTTCATATAAAATACCAACATTAAAAAATGTATCACAATCATAAACGGATAATTTTTATAAATAACGTTTCTTTAAAATAATAAAAAAATAAAAAGAGTCTTTAGTTCTGAAACATATCAAACATATTAACTAATTTTAAATATTTCTATTAATCCAGAAAAGTTTTATTAAAATATGTTATGGTTTCAATGAATTTAAAATTTAGTTTTGTTTAATTTTCAATCCTAAATAACAAAATTTTGTTATATTAAGTTTATTGCTGCTAATCAAAACTAATACAGCGCTGTTTTGACTAGTTAGTTAGTGTTCAATGACCCTGAATGTTTGTTTTTATTTAAAAAACGCTAAATTGGATCATCTTAAATTATATATATCGACGAAATACTAGCGTGATGGTGAAACCTCTACAGAGGTAATAAGGAAAGTAAGGGAACGTAAGAAAATTAGAAAAAATTAATCAGTATTCGTTAAATCAGATCAGGTCCCTTGTGAAAGACGCATATGTATGGGAACGGTGATATAACAAAGCGTTAGTTAAAAAAGCTAGCTTGTATTTATATAAATGCATTACAAAGTTCAGGCGTTTGGCTTTGTTAGACGAATTTGTTCGACTAATCCTGTTAGACTTAATGAAAATAAATAAGAAATAAAAACTTACACTCTTCCTCTACCATACAATAACTACATCGTTAAAAAAAATTATGGCGATGTTTTGAAATTCACATTACAAAAAAACCACTATAAATTTGATTGCAATAAAAGAAAATACGCCCAATTTTCATTTTGAATTATATTTCTTTGTATCTCCTCGAATATACTTTTTCTGACCAATATAGCAAACGAGAGCTGTCTTTGTTTATTATTATATGTTTGTAATTTTTGTATTTTATTTATTTTAATATAATCTCATATTATTTTTATTTTATGACTTCAGTTATATAATATTGTATAAACAAAATATCGATAGTAGAATTATTGGTTGCCAATGGTGCCCTTCAGGCTTTCATTTTTCTAATTTATTTATAAATATCGTTTAGTGCGTGGTATAAACTCTAAAGATGAGTAGTCTGTAGTGAAGTGGTAAGAGGTTTACCGTAGCGATCCTCTGGATTTGTGTTCTCAGCTAATTTAATATCAAATTTAGAGTTTTTTCAGTCTTATTTTCAGATCTTAGACATTTGTGCATGTGATGTTACTTCTGCTCGAGTTGATTAAGAGTCGCGAATAAAAATTCTCATTTTATTTATCTTAAAAGACTTTTCATTTAAAAAACACTTGGCGCGCTTGCAATATTTACTGTAGTGTTAAATATTTAAATTATTATAAAAACCTCCCTTTTAAAAACATAAAAACTAAATTTTGTTACTAATTCGACATTTGCAGCTTAGATCCTTTTGATATGACGTGTATTAAATTTTATACATTGTGGTTATCTAAAAAAATATTTGAAAGAACTATGGGTTACTTCCATTTGCTTTTCTATAGTCGATATCTTTTAAAGTCTTATAATTTAAAGGACTTTCGGTTAGATGGTTTTCACTTATAGTGTAGCTCCCCATAGAACTTTATTTGGCTACAATATTTTATTTTTTAATTACAATAAAATATTATATGCACGAATGGTTGTGATAAAAAATTTAAAATATAAAAAATATAAATTAAATATGTATTTTGTTATATTTTCAACAAAATCAAAATTCAAGTTCACCTGTACCAGTGAAAACCATCCAATCGACGAATGCAATTATTTTAACCCTATTTTAAATACAGTATAAATTTAATTAACTTTTCCGGTTCTAAGCTCAAGAAATGCGACCCCAATACCCACATTTTCTTAAATATCTATTTTGATATGGGTGATACAATGTTTATAATTAAGGTATTCTTATATCATAGTTTTTTGGACCTTTTGTAGTTTATATAAATACGCGATGCGATAACGAGATAAGCGCCCGCTTATCAGCGATCGTTTGTAAGATAACTGCGCTGAACGCGTCAGTTGCAAATTTATATTTGTATTGGAATGATGTCTTTTTTACGCGCAACTTAAAATATGATTATTTATTAAAAAACCACGGATTTTTATAAAAAAAAATGTATGAGGAATGATGCAGAGAGATATTTTAAAGCCCTTAGACTATTATTTTTTTTTGAAATTCATAAGAATAAGGCCAATAATGAGGAAACCACAAAACGACCCCCATCGGCAGAGAAGTATTTTTCTAGTCTCCGAGCCGCGAGAGTTAATGTTGGACAAATGGTTATTGCATTGTGTTTTATCAAATCTAAACAAAATAATGACACTCTTGTGGTTTGGATCGGGTTTTATGTAATTACATTTGTTTTGATTTCAAGACGCATTCACGTGACAATTTATGGTTTCCCGAAAAATAAAAAAATGTCTGTCGTGAAACCGGCAGCTTAGCCAACGAGGTCGCTCACTTGTTTACTCATCGCTGTACAATAAAAATAAATGCAAGAATCTCTTCTCTACCTTAAATCTGTATTTTCTTTTATACTAGTTAGTCACCGTCTCGAAATATCGTATGTTTATGATAAAACCTAAGTTAGAACATAAGTTTTCTAAAGAGATTCTCTCATATTTAAAACAAAGGGATTTTTTTACTACAAATATACCAAGTTCACACTTTTTTTTTTATCAAATCAATGGAGTTCTAAATACTAAGACGCATTAGCGTCAATGTTCTACGAGTCTTCTTCATCGCTGATGTTTTGGTTACTTGCAATTTTTTCCCACGTTGCTAACGGGAGGGCGTTATCGTTTTAGAGGTGAGAAATCCACAGTAAAACCAGTTCACGTGGACACCATTTGCATTCATATGTATATTATTTAATGTATACCTCTCCAAATAATTTACTTACATACATATGCGCATATATATAATGCATACAGAAGTAAACCGAAGGCAGCTATTTTCCCGGTGATAAGGGTCGTGATTATAGGTTTTAGTATTTTTCAAAAGATAAATTAAACTAATTGAGATTCTTTGAGCAGAACTGCTCTCGGCCTTCAACGACTCTTATTTGTAATAAATAATCTACGTTTAATTATGTTGTTTGGCTATCTCGATGTAAAACTTTTGAGCGATTTATCGAACAAACACGCGGATAGCAAGTATTTTTAAATCCGTATAACCGTATAATCCGGTTACAGACGTACCTCTGGGTGTAAGATATCTTCCAAAGAGATTTATTGTTGAACAAAACACCTCTAAACAGATAACTTAGTACAGTGGTACAACCTTTATGTTACTGTGCCTCCCTTTGAAAAAAAACATCCTCGCGCCTCCCCATCCTTTATTTCATATAGTAATAAAGACACGTTTTAAGGGTAAAATAAATATTTTATATTGTTTGCGCCTCCCTTTGCAATGGCCCACGCCTCCCAGGTTGGAAATCGCTGGCTTAGTACTTTCCGGATTATTGAACCAGCCAACTATTTAATTTTTCTTTGTTTTACATTATTAATAAGAACCAAATATGAATGTAAAAATATAATTTTTTGATACTTTTAAATGGGTAGCTAATAAACAACCGGTTCCGTAGTTGAAAGAAAAAGTAAATGCATACATTTATGTGGGTATTGATTCTTTCACGCCTTAACTCTTATCCGATCATAGAAATGAGACAATTGAGTAACTAACAATCAATTCATCATCAAATCATTCTATTCCAACCCTCTTCATTGATAGATTGAGTTAATAACTAATGATTAGTTATATTTAAATACATTTTATTGAATAACTTTGCATATGTAGCTGATAATATGGTTAAGAAATGTATAAAAAAATCCTTAACGTTGATTTAAAAACTATAGAGATTTACCATTGGACAGTAGGTTTTTTTATTTCTAGTCGCTGATTACTAGTTGTGCTGTTATAAAATATATCAATCATAAAAAAAAAAAAAGTTTCGTGATAATATTTGCAAGCAAACGGCGATTCTTATCCTACAGACACTAAGTAAGCGCCAACATGACGTTGAACTAAATAATAAGATGGCGTGAAAAATTGGCCGCTGACTTATGTGTGTCAGGCATCGGATTAAATACCGTTAATTAGGTAATTCGTTAAGTTCATACCAGAAGCTCGCATCACCTCGTCGCTTTTTTCCATCGCGGCGTCGAAATCTGGCAAAGCGTCGCGACGCGTTTTCTATTTCCGGAGATTGCCAGTACTCCATCGAAAGATATCTAATGAAGTTGTATAAGTAAATGTTTATGCATGATTGGTGCAGGAAAATAAAACAGTGTTAGAAAAAAATATTTGAACAAAAACTTTTCCCAATAATTATAATATGAAATAATAAAAATCTCTTGCTTAAGTTTTTTTTTTAGAAAACGTAGTCCCTGACGGATGAAGTATAAAAAACAAAACATGAACTGTATTTGAAATACGTAGGGCAGGGGTTACCAACCCCGTGCCTGCCGACTGATTCCGATGATGCGCCCGCCAACTTGATTTTCAAATTACTCGGTGATATTTTGGGGAAGTATAAGAAATAGAGGATTTCAAATTCGTCGTTGAGCTAAAAAAAACGAGTTTCGGAGATATTTTGGGGAAAAAGTATAGTAAATTGAAGATTTCAAATTCGTCGGTGAGCTAAAAAAAAAACGAGTCACGGTGATATTTTGAGCAAATCGGTAAATTCCTGGGTTTTGAGATTTTGAAAAAATGTGGTGCTTGCCGCCCTACCAATATTTTAGTATATCTATTTAGTCTAGTGCAGTGTTGGCCAAGATGTCGACCGTGCAGCCATTCTGAGTCGCCCGCCTGATGGTTTGAAACAAGAATTGAGTGTGTCTTTTATTATCTGTCCATTTCGTTTTCCTTTCATACGCATTACACCTATTGTGCTTTTAATTATTTCAATTTTTATGACAACTTAGCTTATATGGTGTAAGTAGACCGCTAAGAATAATTTCAGTATGTCAAAAGTTTGGCCACTCATGGACTAGTGGAAAGTACTCACATATAAAAAAAATACCCACAAAATTTCCGTTGAATCCAGCGAAAAGGATTTTTTTTATCTATTTATTATATTAGAAACAAATTAATAACAAAATATTTCAAACCTGGTATGGAACAGCTATCAATGAAAAGAAAAAGATGTCGCTGCTTTCAATTTATATACTATAGTGTAGAGATTGGGAATTTGCTATAAGAAAACTACGTCATAGAAGATTAGGCACCGATACAAAATTTGAAGTTAGGTGATTTCAATTGTATTTTGTGAATTGAACGAAATCAGCAATGAAACAATTTTCATATTTTGATATATTAAATGACCTAGTATTTGGTTCGTTATAAAGTGACAAACAACAACTGCCAAGTTTTTACAATGCACTTATATAAAATACTTATTTATAATTGGGCCCATTAGAGGTGAAGTGAGCCAAGTAGTATTTTAGAAAAAAGTGAGTTAGATGCGTTGTAATAAAGGTTATCAATTTTGTACTTCGAAAACTACTGGAAGCATAAACAACATGGTAGAGACATGATTGTACTTAAAATTAAAAGTCCAAGAAAAAAGTTTTACCATTTTACTAGTTGGCTCACTTCACCTCTCGAGGGCTCATTATAATATAACTATGAACATTATAATTTAACATTGAAAAGCGTTATCTAAAAAAACTTCGCTTTAGAGGGGACCGCCGCATATGCTTAAGGAAACTTCACTATAGGGGGACCCTATAAAGGATTTACTGAATAACCAATCAGAGGAAAAAATCATCCGATAAAATAACTTCATGCTGCATTTTAAAAAGCAGTACTATACAGGTGTCAGTAAAAATGTTTACTCAGTTGTATTTATTTAAATTTGCGAATTTAATAAGTAGTCTTAGTTCGAGAAGTTTATTATTATTTTTTAGCAATATTTTTAACGCTTTCTGCACATTCCATAGCTGATTTTTTTATGAGAGAAAAAAATATGTATTGCTTAAATATTTATAACATGGATGAGTGACTAAAAATTGTTTAAAAGGTTTTCAATTGTCTTCGAAACTACTAAAGCGTAAACAACGTGGTATTAATAGTAACCATGTGGTAAAAATATAAATACTCATAAGAGTCATAAGATAATCGTTCCTACTATCTCAATTGTACAGGCTTATATTGTGTAGAAAAAAAAACATTGCAATAATCCATGCCTGTGGATGAAAATTGCAAATAACAATGTTTGACGAAATAAAACATAAAAAACCTTTTTGATAAAAAGAAAGTATTCATACAACGTCAGTTTCTTTCGAAGATTGCATGTTGTACTATACTTCTTTATCAAGCCCCATGTGTGAAAGTTTCTAGGCGTATTCCCTCGGGAAAACAAAGCTTTGAGACAACTGTCATCTGTATGTCAACAGCTGTTCATACTTGGATTTCCGCAAAAGAAACTTTTGGCAAAATATAACACATTATGACTTTAAAACAATATACCAGTTATCACACAAGCGGGACTATTCTGACATTTATTAGAACGTAGACATTATTTAACGTGTAGTACCTAATATTTGCCATGGTTTTTGTATTATTTTTAATAGTTGATAAAACCTGAATATATACTCTACTCTTATATATTATTTACAATTAATTGGTTTCTATTTTGTGCTTAATATATAAAAAAAGCTCAATCTATCGGGCCAATCAATTATATTTTTTAACCAATTTGCAGCATATAGAAACATACATGTCTAAGAAAACATCATAATAAAAGTCACGAGAGAAAGATGCATGGTGTCATTCCATCTTTGTATAGGGACGAGTGGAACCGGGCTCCATTTCCCTTTCATCTGGGGCAACGTTCCCTCTAAGCCGAAGAGTTAGCTGCGTGGAAATTTCAAAGGCTGCGCGGAGACTGCGCGAACCGATACAATATTAATTGAACAGCCTGTCTTGTAATGCGCGCCAACCCGGAATGAGTGCGCGGGGGCTTTCCAACTGCTGCGCGGCCACGCACGCGCGCAGCTTAGAGGGAACGTTGATCTGGGGTATAGTTTTTTTTATGTACTGGGCCTATTTTTGCATACTAGTTTTTTGTTTGGGTTTTGCTTGATTATTTTATATTATAAGTTAAAGGGTTTTACAGTATTACAGTACAGATGAAAGGAAGGAAAAAAAACAATAATAGTAAGAAAACAGTAATACAGATTTAAAACAAGAAAATTACATAAGGAAACATACAGTAAAAGAAAAGTTTAACTGAAGAGAAGTTAAAATAGATTTTATATTATTTAATGCATCTTTTAGAGAAATTTCATCATACACACACACACTAACACTAATATAATATCATAAAGAATTTTAATGTATATTATCTGAAAAATACACATTCTCTTAGGATTTTAGAATCAAAGATGTGACTGTAGAATAGATTTATAAAAAATCTTTGTATCATAATAAAGAATACCGAAACATAAAATCTAGTATATTATATATATAAATAATAATATAAATCCATTTTTTTGTAAGTAATTGGATTATAAATATGAAGAAGAGCCGTGATAACTGTACTGTTTTGAGAGATATTGTATATCGTGCCGAAAAAAATGTCTTATTCGCCATTTTTTTTAACATAAGCTATTGAATTTCTCGACCAGTTTTTTCTTATTGTAGCAAAACTGTTTAAACTGTTAAGAATGTTATTTAATATTGTATTCGTTTCGCCACAGATTCATTTATTTTGAAGGGCATTTGTCTCTCATTAAATGTGCGTTTATATTTATCGACCGAAGCGTGAAAACAGACAGACTCTGATTTTAATATAAAACATTAATCTTGCAGAGCATATCGTGACCTGAAATGAATAACTTTAAAGTCGAATGAAAGTTTGTTACTTAGTGATATTCACATACAAACGTAATGATGGATTACGTATACTAGTGCCTTTTTTATTTCAAGTATGGTGTCCATATAAATATATTGTAACATACTTCTATACGGTGTAAGTGTTTTTATATCACGTTAATGACATTTTAAAAATGTGGCTTAAGGACCTTCACGTATTTAAAAAATCGCTCCTTATATATTATAATTTGAAATTGCAATACTGAACGAATGCATCAATACCGGATTACAATAAAAGTTTAATTTAAGCAAAAAATACTGTCTTCAAAATACCGGATGAGTATAAAGAAATCGGTTTTTCAGTATTTCAAATAAAATATTTACTTTCATTAAAAAACACATTATTATATTATCATAAACGGCTGATTTTATACAAAAATAACTTACGGTTTCTTAAAATAATAAAAGACTCGTCAATTCTGAAACCTGTCAGTATTGATACGGCTTTTAGCACTTTTAAAATATTTGAATCTATCGCGAACAGTTTTATTTAAATATGTGAAGGATTCGCAACATTCAATATTCGATTTTGGTCAATATCCAATACTGAAATACTGTTTTTTTCAGTTTTGGAACCGATTCATAATTAAGAATTCCGGAATCGCGGTTATTGTAGTACCAGTCAGTGGCGGCCGGTTAATGTGACATTGGATCAATGCACCCCTTGTATATGCAGGGGCGGTTATATTTCATGAAATAATAGTCAAACATAACATTTATACCATTCACTCATTTTAAATTCTTCATGTATTTATTATCCATTTATTATAATTAAGAATTTAAAATGAGGGAATGATATAAATGTTATGTTTGAATATTATTTCATAAAATATAGCCGCCCCTGCATATACAAGGGGTGCATTGATACAATACCACATTGACCGACCGCTACTGGTACCAGTATTTACATCCCTAATTTATATAATACTGCTTCTACTATTACTATTATTACAATTAAATACTAACTGTTAGATTAATGTATAAACTAAAAATTCTTTACTATTTTTCCTTAGTTTGAAAAAATAACGCAATTTTTTTGTTATTATATCTTTAAAAAAATAATTTAATAATTCCAATACAATACAAAAAAAATATGTTTAAAACTCATCCTACATCAATTATTGAAAACCGATAGAAAATTGGGTTGAATGTTATATTATGTTTGCTTTATAACCCAACCCAATAGTTCAAAACGTTTTTAGAAAACATACCCCTCCCGCAGTTTCACTTTGTTTTTTTTGATTCATGTCATGAAATTATTAAAATATTACAGCGGTTCATTGAAACATCTTAGCCCCCATTTTAAACAGTTGAATATAGAAACCACTGAAACCACTGAAACTGAAGGTGAACTAATGCATCATTAATTTTCCAATACAAAATTTGCTTCCTCAAATTATTATTACTCATATAGGTTATCTATGAACGGTTAAAAATAATCAATGATTATTTGACCTTTCCAATAAAATATTAATTGCTTCTATAGTATGATCATGATTCACATTGATTTAATCAATACGGAAAGCATAATAATGTGCATATAAAAACTTTCTCTTTCAAATAATTCTTGATATTCCTTAAATGCATGATTTTCTAATTTCAAATAAAAAAAATATTTAATAAATACAATGGATGATTGCAGGACAAATAATGATTTTCATGCAGTTTATAAAAAGTCAACACAGAATACACAATCAACTATAGAATACTCAATTAAAATACCTAACGCTATTATGATGAACGAAATTCCGGTTTCCGGCTAAAGATTCCTTAGTCAATGTTTACTTCGGCCTTATGTCGAATCAGAAAAATGAACGCGGCCTTTAAATAATAAAAGGTTCCCCATCCCTGGTTTAGCACGTGTAGACAAGACATATATTGAAATAATATTTAAATTAAATATATATTTTACCATTGGGTATGAAAATAAAAGGTAAAAATAGATAAACACAAAAATAAAAAAAAAACATTGAACATATAAGAGTGTAAAAATAGCAACTTACTGTTTTTATAATATTAATTAATAGCTATTTCGGCTTTCGCCATTGTCAGAACTATGTTTAAACATTTTGCTAAACTATCTATACTGGCTCTAAAGAGATACACAATACATCTTGCTATTCAAAATCCTAATTTATATTACATTTATTAAATATGACATTAGTGTTTCGAAGAACGACAAGCAATATGAGATTTTTCAAGGTAAATTAGGATAAATTAAACTGATATTTATTATTAATTACATTAAGGGTTTTAGCAACGGTCTTAACCCCTAATGTATTTACCGGTAATTTCAATTTTACGGTAAATTGCAAGCCCTACTAAGAAGTCAACCTGTTGGCTTGATGATATTATAATTCAAAATTTTATTTAATAATATTGTAGTTTTTAAATTAAAATATATTCAATGTTCGCCTGCTACTAAGCACACTTTTTGTTATAATGATCCATTAAAAGTCCATATTATGCTACAAAGTAGAAGCAAATATATTTTCGTATTGAAATATTGAAAACTTTCCGTATTTATATTTATGTTAGACACAAAACTTTGTATTTGCTTTCATGTGCGTACTAAAAACGTATCAATAAACTTATCCAAAAAGCGTTTTGAATTAAATTTCATTTCCATCTTCAGTGTTTAGTGGGTTCCGTGAGAGTTATTTCGTATTTACTGAAAACCACACGTTGTTTGTAAAACTAAAGTGTTGAGAAGGGAATTTGTACTCGGGGACCGCTAAGTAGCCGCGGAGTGGTGTGTGCTTAATTTATACAGCATTTAGGAAAACAAACATACATTTTGTAAACACACTCTCGTTTTCTTAGTTTGTTTTCACGTTTCGTACAAATATTTAATAGCTCCATTGTAACAAGGAAGCGATTAAACCTTATTATTCAATGATCCCTTAGTAGCATTATATTTACTTTGTTTATGTTGCCCCTATGACCTATTTCAGACAAAACAAAATAATATGTTTTTAGGATACTATTTTACTATCATGGATAAAATAAAAATTAACTAAAAAACCTGTATAAAACTGCAATCGCAATGACGTATGACAAATCAACACGAGAAATTTTTTAAATATTAAATATCAACTAAGGATAATTCAATTTAAATTAAAATATGCACGTGAAGCATTCTCACATTGTTATTTATATATTTCATCACTATAAATCGTTCTTTTGACGTTGAATGCAACGTTATTTCAAGAAATTAAGCAATTATTATTGAAAAACTTTCACGTGGGTATTTCATTTTAATCTTGAATGAATTAACTCATCTTAATTGAGAACTGGAATAGAATTTACGTATTTTTAATAAACAAACGATAAAATTTTCTTTAATTAATTTTTTGACTGAAGTCTCAGTAGTTGAAGCATTCGTTGCTCAGAATATAGAGTTTTCAGTAAGCTTTTTTAAATTCATTTTTCAGGAAATATAAACTTTCAACTAGTTTTACACTAAATAATTTAGATTACACTCATCGTTTTACAGTGAGCCTTTCATACATGTAATATCATATCAACACTTCCATACCACAACTTGATTTAAAACGTTTTTGAGCTAGTTATTTTCTTGCAACAAAATTAAATTGACAATTATTTGATTGTTTCCAATTATAAACAGCACTATTATTTATTTTCGTTTAAAGCAAGCTTAGCCTAAGTCAGTGGAGGTGAGCCTGCGACCCTTTGGCTACTCTGATACGGCTTTTTAACTTGATCAAAATATTCAATTTGATCAAAAAATTATACGCAAGCGTTTGGAAAAAGAGCGTCATCAATCCATTATATGCTCGACAGAGGGGGGTGTCAACGTTTTCATTACTGCAGCTTTTTGAATGTGGTCTTAAGAAATGTAAAGGTTCCCCACCCCTGGTCTGAATAAATAATGTTTTAATTTCATATTCCCAACAACGATCAAGTGAGAGTTACCTGGTTGTATAATATTGAAATGGCGATATGAAAATATGATTGCAGCTATTATTTAAAAAAATATTCAGTTCGTTTTAAAATATCGACTCGATTGAGGGGCAGAAAAGTGTTAGATGCTACATTTATTTGCGAACACACTGTATGCAAATTCTGTTTGAACCACTCACTCTACGTCTTGCGTGTACCACGTTAACTCGCACTTCCTCCAAGATGTCGGATAATTGCATGCCATTGTCACCGGTACACTTAACTCGCACAGAATGCGAATTGCTAATATGTACGAATTACATAATGTTATGGATCGAGTGCGACCGACCCGACGGGATGATCTCTGCCCCGATCTTGCACATTTAAGTGATATTATTTCATAATGGCCATCGCGGCGGATAGCGCAAATTGAGACCACTCGAAAATAAACGGAACACATCATAAACAAAAGCGCGTCATTATGAGGCACGATTGTCAAAATCATTTTGTGCTCGAAATAAACACATATTCGTAATGAACGACCTGGAATAGATATCAAGTAAAGAAACCGCATTACAAGAACAATTTTGTTATCTTGTTTATGTATTGGACAATATTTTGTTTGTATAAACGATAGTATTAGAAAAGTATCTCAATCAGAAGTGGGGAAGCTTTTCATTTATAAATTTCACATTTATTTATCTGGTTCAAGGTCGCAGCGAAGAAAACGTTAACACCCTCCCCTATAAACTAAATATTTTATGGCCATTGTGAATATATTGCATTATAAAATTGTGTATTTATTTAAAAAATATACCGACTTATTTTTTTTAAAATGACACAACTAAAAGGCCGCAGGTTTCTAACCGCTGCTCTGGATAGTAGAGCGGTAGTGAGTTCAAATGTCAAAAATCAATGCAGCGTATTCCTCTATTATTTTTCAATAATGTTAATATTAATTAAGAGAAATAAAAGAAATTAACATTTTTTTTAAAACATTTATATAAACAAACATTCATTTCAAGTATAAAAGTTGATAATACAAAACAATAGATCTGCGTATCTTATCTATATTATGTTTATTTTGTATTGTTATTGAAATTAAAGTTTTTTAAATTTTATTGTTATTAATGCACACTTAAATTAATATCATTTTTATTTATAATTAATTAAAATAATTCCAAGCGCTCTTTATAGTACTATTAATTCGTGAAGATAAAATTTGAAATGAAGCAAATCTATTGTAAAGGTAAAAAACGTTTGCATACCATTGATAGACAGGCATGTTTGAAGTGATAGATCAGAAAAAAATGAGTAAAAAAAGCGACAAATGTACGTAACGCACAAGCTGAAACACAGAATGACCTTTATCTCACCTTTCGTCAAAGAATCGGAAAATTATCTAACATGTAAAACATCGTATTAATGATAAACAATAGAATTCTTCACTTCGATGGTGTAATGTTCAATTATTCATTTTGAATATTTAAAATATAACCTAATGATACGATAAATTAGTCATTATTCCACAATTTCAGAGTTGATAAAAAATACTTTATAGTACACCTACTATCGCAAATTATTTATGAATCTAATCAAAATATATATAAAAATCTTTCTGTGAGTATGATTTGTTGTTTTTATATTTTATATTGCTTTTGAAACCAATAGAAATTGCCAAGAAAGTCAACAGAGTAAGTTCCGACAAAGTCTACGCTATTAAGTAACAAAATAGTACTCGTTTGAACTCACTCAAGTTCACGCAGAATATGTCGATATCTTAAAGAATTAAAATAATTTTATTGTCGTAAAATAAAGTCAAATGTAAATTGAATAAAAAGCCGTGTCAAATGGTCAAATGCCGAATAAAAACAGCAACGAAAATTTAGTTTACAAATTGTACTTATACTTGAATAATCGGAATCGGATGTTGAATGTATTCTTTCGATTATTTTATTTCATACAAACTAGAAAAACGTAGAGGAAAACTATTGAACTGCTTGGCTTGCCTCACGTTTGATGTTACAATAAATTAGCGACCGCCTTATCATTAAATGAAGATGTTTATGGACTACCTACATAACCATGTAGAGTTTGCACTCATAAATTGTTATTTCCAATCACAATGCGATACAAGAGTGACGCAAACATTTTGAAGGTTAATATCAACGCTTTTCCCTGTGATAATATTTACATGACATAACCTTTTGTATAATACAATTTGAAAGCTCGCTATAAATGATGCTTTTTCAAAAGGTCAGAACGATTGGTGAACCCTCTGAACTAAAATTTATAATGTATTATATTGGCCTTCTTATCCGTTATGGAAGTCAATAGGAAATATATTTACCTATACTAATATCTAAGCAGGCTATATTTAGTATTCCAGGCACGGCATTAGCTGTCGATTTGTATTGGAATGCTGACGTCTGTGTCGGATGTAGCCCCATTCATATCCCACTTGAGTCAATTTCCGCACGCGTTTTGTAATACAAACAAACTGCAAGCTAATGTGGTTATTAGCAATGAAGTATTCTTCACGATGGTGTATATGTTAAATACAACAACGGAATAATAGTGGATCTACGACGGGAAAGTGGTATGTAAACCTTTTTAAGTATCGAGCCGGTAAGGGTATAGGAGTATATGATTTATGGAATTTGAGGCAGTGTTGCAATCGTTCTAAATATGCCGACACATTTTTACTGACATTAATACCATTGATATATGTACATACAGTGATTAGGTAATAGGAAAAGTGACTACAGTAGTACCCCCTACTGTGACGAAAAAGGGGTCACTGTATGGGTTGTCACTATAGGGGGTTAAGATTTTCAATTGGATATGAAAGTAGAAAAAATATTATCTTACTTTATAGTTTGAATACTCCTCGTCGATGAATCACCGTCTATGAATTCCCGGATGACACGTCACATACGTCCTTCAAAACCAACGAAAGCAGAGCTACTGAATAGTCGTCGATACGCAAACGTATTTGTAGCATGAATGCTTACGATATATTTAAAAAAAAGTTTCGATTACGGTTTTGATTTTTTTTTCATTATAGGGGGTAATGTCACTGTAAGAAAAAGTGTCGCAAAGATAGTAAGGGGGTTATAGTACGGGGTGTCATAATAAGGGGTTCTACTGTATCATTTTGTCTTTCGACCAAGTACGCTTGCAATATGGAGCATTTGGAGTCATAGTGATGCATTCAAAGAGATTTTTCTACCATGAACGATTGTTGAGCCTTTTAACGTATTATTTTTTCAGAGAGTAAAATACGAATCATGTGACTAGAAAAATACATGTAGTTATTCACTTTTAGGGTGTTCACTGTCAAAACTTTGTGGAAAGGCATGATAATCATAAAATAGAATACTCATTTTTACAAATTCTACTTATTAACTATGATCAAAACCAGTTTGCTCATGACAAACAACACAAGCATTTTTTGATCAGGTAGTAAGATAATACCTCTCGCTATTATTCGTTTTAAGAACTGAATAGGTTGAAAGAAATGTAAACAAAACATAAATCTATAAAACGATGGAAACATCAATGTATGAGAGTGTTCTCACAGTGTATAAAACACAAATGAAGAGGATGTCGATAATCATTCGGCTACAGATTTCACAGGCTTGTAGCACGATTACATACAATTACGTGAAGTCGGATTTTTAAAAAATATTTTTTAATTCGTAGGTATGTATGTTAGTTTGGTATGTAGGGGTTAAAACATCACAGTCATCAATGAAAAGCTATGTTAAATTAGCTAAAAGCTATACATAGTTATTGCATGCAAAGATTTTACGTTGTTATATTTACTAATTATTTCAAATTATATCTTATTTTTACGATTGATGGAAAATCTATCTAACCTTTTAAAATCTGTAATGGATTATGTAACAAATATTTTTTTTATTACTAACCACTTTTAGGGTGTTCACTGTCAATACTTAGTGGAGAGGCATTATATTAAAAAAATAAAATATACATTTGTACTATAATTCCCACTTTTATATTATATATTAAGATCAGGGATAACACTGTAAAATGTTATTATCTTATCAGTTGATAATTCTGGTAATGGGTGAAACCGGTTTTGATCTTAATAAAAAAAAATGGAAATTAGTACAAATATATATTTTACTTTTTGAATATTTTTTTACTATGGTTTTCTACAATATTAATGAACACGATTACCCGAATGTTTTGTTTTTGTAACGTAGATCATTGATATTACACTAGCAAGTCACGTCATGTAGTTATCTTCATATGGTAGACGCAAGTATAAGTGGACGGGCATGAAAATAAACAAGAAATGCCGCTGAAGAATTGTCTGCGTTTATAAATACGTATGATGTGCGAGCATCAACGTGAAAAAATAAATTTATGCGAACTTTAAAATAGCGTTGCAGGTATTCCGTTTCGGCGACTCAGCAGTCAACGAAAACGTAATCTATCTGTCTTAGTTTGAAGCCATATAACATCTCTTCAACAGGCGAAGACACACCGTGCTTACAGTATTGATGAATAACATTATTGTGTGGCATTCAATTCGATTCTCTGTATTGAAATAATTATATTAATTGAATATACAATTTCTAACCACGTCCGGTCTCTGAATTTAGCTCGCACAGATGTTCGGTTTGATAAGGCTGCATCCGAAATTGATTATTGGGATTGCAACAAGCACATAAAAATAAGTATTGAAACTCGGTGGAGAGCAATAATATGCCACAGTGTGACTATTTCTTAGTTTACGGTGTCAAAGAATGTAAGTTAAAGGAACGGGTCATATCGCCTTCTTGAGAAAGTTGAGAAGAGCTTTTTCCTAGCGATCAGACCGGATGATGCTCAAGTTTCAGAAAGTTCACTATTCAAATAAGATTTCATGTTTGTATTAATTATGTATATTTTCTCTTCAATGTGGCTGCAATGGTGTTCCTAACTAAGGGACGTCTCGTGGGCATAGGCGAGGGAGAAGTTCTCTAGGGCGGTAAGTCCTAGGAAGCGGCAAATGATCAGTTTTCTTTTTAATTACTCAATATTTTGACACACGAACTTGGTTGAGAATAAATACTATGTCTCAATGTCTTTGATAAAAAAATACTGATAAAAAACATTTTCAATAGTAATAATATTATGACCGATAAGTGAACAATAGTTAAATTTATCGCAAAAATCTTCTTTTAATATGAAATTTACCGATCTCAGCACTATAGGTAATTTAAAAAATAATATTTAGAAAAATAGAAAAAGCGATATTTTAAACTCTGCCTAGGGGCGGCACATAGCCTAGTAACGTCACTGTGCTAACTGCGCCGTTTTTTTTTAAATATAAGATAGTTCATTGAATAGTATATATTAAAATAAATACAATAGTAATATTTTTGCTAAGCTACTAGATTGTCACGGAAACCAATGCCTTTCCATTATCCTTGATTGACACAATCGCTACAGTGGCAAGGCTAGACGTGAAACCATTAAGCTCGGGATTTGCCAAGTTATGATAAAACTTGAATTTAACCATTTCTTTATTTGGTTCAACCGATCCGTCTAATAGAGATTGACATGGCCGTGCAGAATACTCAATTGATGGCACTGGATCCGTAGCACTCATAAAAGTCAACTTTGACGTTGCATTTGGTAAAAACCCAGAATTATCTGACATATACAGTTTACATGAAAATGAATATCAAGTTTCCCTTTTCAAACTGTCCTTATCATTTGGATTGTATGAATTGTTAGTTCTCGATTGAAAGACAATAAATATATGTATTTTAAGTTGATATATAGTTTCTTTAAACAGTGGGTCCTTCTTTTTCTTATTCTGTCTCTACAGTCCAGGGTGAACATTGGTCGCCTTAATTAATCTTCTGCAGTTATCTCAGTTCTCCTCTTTGTTACGCCAGTCCTAAGTAAATCCTGTGACATTCTATCCATCCAACGAAACTACGATCTTCCAATGCTTTGTCTTCTTTTAGGATTGTCATATTTGAAACTTTTTGTAGATTAACATTCTTCGATGTGTGATATGTATCCGGATAGTAACAATCTCAACCTCGGGTGTCAAATATTCAACGAGGATTTGGAAGACATTAACTTAATACAACAAAAGAAATAAACTGCGCACTTATTCCTCTGTATGTAAGAAATGCCATAATCGGGAAACCAATTATTGATGAAGACATCACATTTTGTTTACACAAAAAAAAACATATTGGGTGTTAAGTAAAAAACAGATTAGACGCGGAAAATGTGTCCGAAAATAACAAATCTAACCTTGAATACCTAAATGAACGTCGTTATGAGCGCACCAAGCAAAAAAAATACTGCATGATTTGATGTATTATTATGATGTATTTTTGGTACTGCGTCATTAGTAAATTGGTAATATAATTTACCGACCTATACCTAGATGGTGTTAAAACATAGCATAATTATTATATACGAGGTGGTTACCATGCACTTCATTCGGAACCTAGTACGTTTTTGGAATATGTGACATAGCTAAAAAACTGTGAGTAAAACTATGAAATAATTGATTAATGAAAAAAACTTTGAAATCTATCGCCTGAAATATGGAATGAAATATACAAATTAGAATCAGTGATACTTGAGTGGGAAATTATATAATATGTTGTCTATACATATTTCAATGCTGCTTTAGAGTATTAGAGAGAAAATCTAATATTATCTACAGTTATATCGATTTTTCCTGTATTTAAAGTATAATTTCATTTCAAACGAATCTCAAGTGTCTGTAATAAATTAATCAATAGTATCTAATCTAATATATAAAAATGAATGTTTGTTCGTATTTTATGCGTTGCCACACCGCTCATCCGAATGCAATAAAACTTTTTGCTTGCACTTTCGGGAAGATTATAGGCATAGTAAAATTAACTTACAGTAGGTCTTACGTATAAAAATAAATGTTTGTATGTCATTTTGACAACGTATACTTGCACTTGCGCGAAGGTTATAGTACAATTTACTTACTGTAGGTGTCGCGTGTGTCGTACCAAAGACAATCAGCAGTAAACGTCAAACAGACAGAAAAAGAAAACATGACTTCAATAAACACACAAACACTTTCTTTCTTTGAGTGACATTGCAACACTTGCCGGGAACCGGCTAGTATAATATAAAACACGATTGTAGCTTTGCTGAACATAATGTATGAGTCCAAACATTTTGAAAACGGAATCCCGGTATTTTTTTGTGGTTTTTCAATACTGAAATACCGGTTTTTATGATGCAAAATACCATTATTGAAAATCAAAAATTGAATGTAACACATATTATATTTCAATAATATTTTACTTGATTAATTAAAATATTTTTAATCTGCTTAGAGTAAAAATATAGACCGGTTTCAAGCATAATGAACCTGTCAATGCTGTATTTTTTAAGGAGTTTTTTTTATGAAAATCACCCGTTTATGATTGTGGTATTGTTTTAATTACGTTAATTTATATGAAATATCGATATAACCATTTTGATTGGATGACTGGCCTTATTTTTTTTGCATTAAAATATTTTTATATAAAATATCAGTTTTGATATATTGGCCAGATATTTAAATTACTAATTGTTATGACATCTAATATGTTTTGTTGTGAGAATAACTTTTCATATAAGATTTAAATCTTTAATTGTCGCCAAGAACGATAGTCATATTATAGTATGAAGAATTTTCCAAAGCATTACGCTTGCAAATGCGATGTTGCCAAAATTATTAATAACGATATTATGACATCTGGCATTCCTGAAATATTCCATATTTAAAAAACTGCAAAGAAGTAAAAAATGGCGAATAATAACAGCAATGCTGATTATCAATTTTCGTAATAAGCTTGTTCGCAAATCGCATTAGTAAAATCATATTTATAGATGTATTATAGATATTTATTTTAATAAACAATAAAATTGACTCTGCTTGTATTATTACACAATTAAAAATTGATGGAGAACGTTTTGAATAAGCAAAAGACGACGCATAGCAAAATTAGATTGATTTCTATGAACTGTAGTCATCAGCTAGCCAATAAATTCGGGGAAACCCAACCTTTGATTGATCGATTTACAAAGAGCCCTTTATATATTTTGATTGGATAGGACGATGTAAGGAAATTACATTGAAGTACTAATAATTCTACGAAATGTGTTCTGCAGCGTCAGAAGTCGTTTTCGCGTTTTAAACGTAAATCTTATTTAACGGGTCAAATAACACACTTTGAACCGATCCTTCGGCTTTACATATAGAAGTTAGTGGATCTAGAGATCAAAATATCGGTATTACCGAAACCGCATTCCCGGTATTGATGACAATAGAAAAAACCGGGAATTAAGATATTGAAAATTGACAAAAACAGAATTTTTGACATATTGAAATTTTCACATACATATTTTAATTAAATTTAAATATTTTTAATCTGCCAAAGTTATATAAATTTTGATAATATCTAGAATTGATAACCTTTTCCAATGGTGTATTATTATTTTAAGAAACCGTTTTTTTTTTTTTAAAGATTTATCAATTTCTGTTCGAAGGCATTGGTGATTGTGACGTCCCACCCATACGATTCTTCTATAACTGGGCGTAGCGAGAGCGATATTAGTTAACTTGCCTTATCCTTCTATCTCTACCAATGTTCCCTCGAAGGCAAGAGGTTAGCTGAGCGGAAATTTCAAAGGCTGCGCGGACCGATCAAAAATTTATTGAACAACTGTCATGTAGTGCGCGCCAACCCGGAATGAGTGCGGGGGAGCCTCCCAACTGCTGCGCGGCCGCGCACGCGCGCAGCTTAGAGGAAACGTTGATCCCTACTATATCTTTTAAAAAGATAGGTTGAGCGACTGAGTACCAAAAAGTTCTCGTAGAAAAATTTCTGTTGAGATACCTCCGTTATGTCCGTTCCCATTGGGAGCGGACATGGATACAACATATATAAATTAAAAACTTTTATAATAGATTATAAGTAAAAATAATCATTACAAGATATGAAATAATTACTTTAGATCAGGCGTGGGGAACCTGCGGCTTTTTGGCTATTCTAATGCGGCCTTCTGGCCAATTCTGTAATTCCGTAAATTTATGTAGATTCGATAATTCCTGACTTATTCTGACCGTAAATTCCTGTTTCTGATCAAAGATTTCCTAGCCAATGTTTACTGCGGCCTTATGTCGAAACAGACAAATGAATGCGGCCTTTAGAGAAGAAAAGGTTCCCAACCCCTGCTTTAGTCTCTTCTTATTTGTGAAATTATTGATCAGTGCGAGCGATGATACCCATCTCCTCGTATTGTCTCCGCTGGAAACCCCCATTTCAAATTACAATAAATGTTTACGTAATATTTTTGATCACAATATCACGTGGGTGTTTCTCAAGTAACCAAAAAACGTGTCATGAATATTAACAACAGATAAAATAATCGGTTTTTGTGGGTAAATAAATAGCCACAATTTATTAGTTAGCCACAAAACGACTGCTTCGATACAACGATAATTATATTTAATATTTAAGTGAATTTAAAAATTATTCACTGGACATGTTTAACCCAGTTCAATATAAAACTATCAATTACTTACGGTTTCTATTCAGAAACATTTTTGGTTCGATTGTCAAGCGTTGTGCATCGCTCTCATTTAAATTTCTTGGCAACATCAGTTACGAGAATTCTTCAATAAATGTTTTTTCAGATGCAGGAATGTAGAGGGCGACAATTTTTTTGTTGTTGTAAAAAATGCACTCTGCTTTTGAATTTAGATCTATTTAGCGCATTTTGAATAACAATAACAAAAAAGAACACAGATTATCACAATTACAAAAACATAGCTTGAAAGATTTTTTGAAGGATTAAGACCGAAATTTTTTAAAAATCAATTTTCATTGTAACGTAGTGAGTTTTATTGATGTCAGTAAATAAAAATAATAAGAAAACATTTATAAATATAAGTTGTAAAGCGCAACGGCCAATATTTCATTAGAATTTAAAAATAACATTTTTCATTGTTTTTGTGTATAAATGAATGAATTGAGATAATACGGCGCTTAGGATATGGTTGACAACCAGGCCGAATACCAATCTTTTCTGTTACAAGTACTGGTTGATCCACTATCTACCTTCATATGACTGAAATGATTAAAAAAATGATTGATTTACAAGTCACATTGCGGTGCAGAGCTGAATGAGTATTTATATATATGTATATCAGCAAGGAATTTTACGATTGCCTTTCCTAATGTTTATATATGAAAAAATATCATTGTGTAGAGACGCCTTCTTAATTACTCTTTTGAGAGATTATCTTACAACTATAAACATGATCCACTGTTGAAATACCTTAAATATTCCATTTAGTGATCGCATATCGTCGTTGCGCTTTCAAAGCCGGCTATATACATTTTTTCAAGAAATCGGATTGTTGCATTAAAAAATTACAATAACTCACCGCACCCGCGAAGAAAAAAAAGATTATGATATAAGCGTTCTCGAATTGAAGTATGTCTGTCGATTTTGTCAATGACAGACATTGTTATTCGTACTGTATTTTAACATGTTTTGAGACTACAACAATGTTTTGAAAAAAAATACATACAGGATTTTTAATTTTTAAATTGTGCCCGCTTAGTGTATGAGTGAATACAAATATTATGCCAGAATCGAAAGTCTCTGGCATGTGGATACTGATCAAGACATATCCCAGACGGGAGTTTTCCTTTTTTTATTTGATCTTTACAGGGCCGAACTTTATGATCACTTCTTTCGATACGAAGTTCAAGATAATTAATTATAAATAATTGTTTGGCAATTTGCCGCACTGGATAAAACGCATTTATTATCAGCCTTTGATTCATACTTTTATATATTATTTAATACTTTTTCTCAATATGAATAAATGTATTTTATCAATTTTATTCAGTATTTATGTATAATCGAAGGAAAATAATAAAATTTACTTAACATATAATCTCGACTAACCAGGAAAAATAATTTATGAGAAAATTTGTTACAACTGAGCAAAACAGCATTTTTATGCAACATACTTGTTATATTAAAAACAGTGACACGTAATTCGGTTATTTAAGAAGTATCCTTAGTCTATATATCATATAATGAGTCACATCGAAGAGTCATTAGTGGAAAAGTAAAAATAGTAAATAATATAGGTGGATCACCATTGTTGAATTTATTTCAATTGTATTTTTCCACACAAAATAAAAGTAATTAGTTTCAATTGATACTATCAAAGTTTGTATCTTACCTGCTTCCTGCGTCCAGTAGAAAAATACAAACACTGGAATTATTTTGTAATTTATATCGTCACATTTGAATCAATTTAGCTTATTCGTAATTTTTGCGATAGTCTGTCTGATGATGCTTCTCAAAGAGGCAAAACATCTGTCACAAGTTGTAGTGTTACCACAAAAAGTGGAGTATTACAGTTATCAAGCATATTTTTTATTGCAATGGGAATAATTTTAATATTTTCTATTGCCTTAATTATTTTGAAAATATTATTTATTATTAACTCGATGGAGTATATATTTTGTATTGTTCTTTGAGCGATTAAGTGTCGATTAAAAAGTCATGATTCTATTAAATATTCTATACAAAGTATATATTTTAAAAAAATCAGTAAACCAGATTATTATTTTAAACCACAAAAAATACAGTATTCGAATAATGCTCAATACAAGGAAACTTAAGACTGACAAGCAATCGTCGACTATGTAACTGACAGCGTATTTTAATGGTGACATAACATAACAATTTGCCTTTCTATACGTATCAATTACGCAAAACAAAAAAATACTTGTTTCAGACGTGAATCAGCAGATTTTTTTTTTACAATATTTGGCCTTTCCTCGATCGGTCCTGTGTTACTAATTCAAATCAATGTGCAACGCTGTAGACGAGATGATGTCTGGTGCATCTACACACTTTAATAGTATTTATACAATTAAGGAGACTTTAATTTTGTTTATACTGTTTAGTGCCGCTCCTTCGTTTCGTAATCTTAATTAGTTCCCTGCTTTCGGTGGTAGTGGTTAGACGTTTATGAAACGTCATCGATTCCAAGACTATAATTCAGCGATTGAACGAAAATCAAAGTAAAACGATGCGTCCCGATTAAACGATAATCAAAGTTAAACGTCAGTGATACGAAGACGATATACCGCGATTAAAAAGAAATTTAAAGAACCGCAATCACGAGTTATAATCTGAATTGCTATAGTTACAAGTTGTATTTAATTTAAAAATGATTACGTGAGTTTGGATAAAAAATGAATAAAGTCCATTATACCTTAGTCATTATAAAAATTGAAAGATAATAAAAACTTTACTTTATCTTTTACCTGTTCACAAAAATAATAATAAAAATCTTGACGTACAAGTGTCAGATACAACATATGTTTAAATATTTATATAAACAAATCGCACACTATATAAACATTTTTTTTTGTATAGTTCGTACCAAAACATATTAAGTGTTATCATGAAAGTAAAGAAAAAATAATTTACAGTAGTAATTTAAAGTTTTTAATTGTCTTGTCAAATTAATTGAATTTATAAACAATTTATTATGATTATAAATGGATAATTTTTCACAAATATAAATACATTGATAGATTACAATAATAATGAAGAATCGTTTATTACTGATTGTTTTACAAAATGATTGATTTATTAATAATTTGATATTATGGCTGAATGTTTGATGGAAAATAATCAACCAGTTGGTAATAAAAGTCATTACAAAATCGAATGTTTATGTGCAGTAATTTTAAAGTATGATTTTCGGTACGTGAAAAAGATATCACGCGATGCAATACGGTCACGATGAAAAATGCGTCACGCCTTTTATCGATGTAAAACTTACGTTTTTCACATCGTAGACTGCAGCGAAGCAAACTGTTTTCGTGCATTGACCTTGTCTAACAAAAGATATTTGTTTGATTAAAAAATGTAAGTTTATTAAATTTGTGGTCATTAATCACGAGTGGAGATAAAAGAGATGCGATTATGGAGGTATGCAGCGCATGCGGGTGATCAATCGTTTGTAGACGGTGCGGCGTAGAAGGCACCTTAATTGAGTGTAATGAAATGAGTGCAGGGGTTCGCCAATGTCATATGCAAATGGCCATTTGTTTCAACAAGAAGAAGATTCGCTACGACGGCGATAAAGAACATACGGAAAACCGCTCATTCAATAATAATAATATTCACAAATAGATATGAATACGAGATGCGAGTACTCGTGCGATATGTAGAACGGCACAGCGGGCTTCGGTCGGCTGTAAAAATAAACGTAGTCGAGTGCCGGTCGCCGTAGACCGTGGACGACTCGCGATATCGAATATTTTTATACCAGCTTACGCATCGTTTCCCGCGAAAACAACGCTTCATTACCCTCGCCGAATAATCAACTGACTTCCTGTCGTAATCAGATTTACGTTGTGCATATTCCTCGTGTAATTTTTGAGTGTTTTCGGAAAGTGTTTTCGACGATAACCGTTATCAACGTCACGAGCAGCTGTTGTGTTGTGGTTTCGCGGGCCACGTGTCTCCGCGACGCACGTCAGTCGACGGTGGACGTCGGGGCCGGCGTCGCGCGTCGAAGCGTGACCTACGCTACACAGTGAATGTTTTCGCATCTCCGCGCGACATTCAAAATTCATATCCGCCGGATTGTTATTGTAAATATTGATTGCCGCGACAGGAAGCGAGGCATTTGACGTGAACGACCCGCCGCGTATACACGAGCATATAATATGTCGGATAACGCAAAGTCGCGACGAAACAAGAGGAGTAGGAACAACAGAAAGAAAAACAAAAATAAAGACGGTGGCCAGGGTAGTGTTTCGCAAGACGATCTCAAAGAGATCCCACGAATCGAAATCGAAACGCCCGTTCAGCAATCGGAAACGAGTGACGTTGAAGAAGTCGCTGTGGATTCAATAGAATGCAACGGAATAAAAGTCGACCCGCCTTGTATGGAAATGAAAGACGCAGATTTGACTGCCGACCCTGAAATAAAACATGTTTCTAGTTATGAAAATGTTACGGATATTCAAATTACAAGACTACAAAACTACACTGTACAATCACCAGAGAGAACCCCTGAACGAGTCGATAAAAAGAAATTAGTTCAAAGCCCAAAAAGTAAAAGTCTCGATCATGATGATTCAATTGTTCTCGATATTATAGAAGTGACTGAGCTTAAGTCTGACGACGAAAGAAGTGTTGAAAATGTCGCAATTGTTTCGGAGGCGGAATCGGATGCGGAAATAATAGATAAAGTTTCAGAAAAAAATAATATTTACGAAGATGTTTTAATCGTCACTTCGTGTCCTCCGACCAAAGTTTTTCCTGAAAACACTGCTCCAATAACTCCGGAAGAAGAACATGACTTACGCCATTTTGTGCGTAGCTTAAATCTCACGACAAATTCTAACGATGTGTTGTCGAAGAATCTCCCAACGGTCCCGGAAGTGAATACAGAATCCGATAAAGATACTGATGAAAATGATGAAGATGATGATTTAAAGAAACGAAGGGCGCGAAAAAAAGCCGCTCTCGAGGAGCATTTCTTACCCCAACTTTTATATCCTCGATTTTTGGATGTTATCGATGAGGAAGGGAGTAATGAGTCAGTGGATGGTATCGGAAAACGCAAACGTGATTCTCTCAAACGTTATGACGATGGAGACGATGACGTTTTTATGCCAGATAAGAAAGTTAAGGAGCCTAAAGATTTCTTTCCCAAAAATAAAAATTATTCATTTTGTAAAAGTGAATTAAAAAGACAACAAGAATGTTTATTGGTCGGAGCTAAAATTCTTGAAGCCGATTTCGAAGAAGGTTGTGGTGACTGGACTATTGAAAAGACAGAAGAAAAACGTGGGGCTGATATAGTTTATTTGGATGATTCTTCAGGTAGTACCAGTGAGGTAGAACTTACTGATGACGGTAAAGATATACCATACGCTGACGAAGATGAAAGAGTCACAATTAAAACTCCTATTATTGAATTTGATACGAATTACCATACGAGTGGTAACAGTGTGTTGCTGCCAATTCTTTTAAATATGCAGTCAAACGGAAATAATAAATCACCCGATAATGTTTGTAAATTAAACGGCAACAGTCGACTCGATTCGCGTAGGGTCACTTTAACACCCCCGCCTTCTCCCGAAACCGGACTGTCGTCCAGCGAGGAGACAGTTGAAGGCTTGGAGACCTTGCCACTACACACCCCGGTCCCCGTTGCGTGTAATGAAGTCATCATGTTGGCAAACGACTTCGTGGATGAATTGCCAGTTGTCACGGAACTTTTAAAAAATGGTGAAACCGAAAATAAACCTGAAATAAATAAAATTATCTTAAAAGAACCAAAGAAAATCGAATCCACTGACACAGATTACGCTTCCTCTGGTGAAGATCCTAAAGACTTTTCACGACAAGACTCATCCGGTAGTGTGTGTTCATCTCATAGCACGTCTCACAGCACCGCTAAATACAATCCCTCGAGTTCATCCCTCACAGACATAAACGCCCTGTTGCATGACGATTTAGTGAGTGTACCCGAACCCGTTGACAGAAAGGTTGCCGGAGGGGGTTCTAATCTTTCTCGGAATTTTTCAGGTACAGAAGAGCCGAACCAAATCACGGAAGCACCGGAAAAATTGAAAGATTTGTGTGTTACGAAAGTTGCTTCGCTGCCATACGGTGCAACTATTTTACAAGAATTGGCGGCTGTATCTGAAAGCTTAGAATCGCTCACAAATAAATTAAGACCGCACAGTAGCGTTGAAACTCAAGTAAAACAACAAGAAAACATGTTTTCTTATGCTTCTGAGGTAGGAATGAAGAAGACGCACGTGATGGACATTCACACAAAGCCGCCAACGCCGACACCTGAAAAGGTTCCTCCCCCCATTGCCCCGCGACAGTCTTCGTTCAGATTGTCGCGTGAAGAGCTGCCACGAATAGGGCTCAGATCGCGAGTCAATCCCTCCGTCGTCGCGTTGCTTACTCCTTCGCAGAAAGATCAAATCGAAAGAAAGTGGGACACCTCCCAGGACGAAGCAGGAGAGTTAATAGATATGCATAAGAAGTACATTGAGAGAAGAGGTTATCGGGAGTATCATTCTGATTCGGAATTGAAAGCGTCGTCGTCTAATAATATCGGTGATAAAGTGCCGATGCAGTCTCCGATGATGAGGAGGAGGGTAAGCGGGACGGCGGGCTACGGCGCCGCCGCCGACGCTAATAGACCGCTGGCGTCTGTCCGAGATCGCGAAGTTGTGCTTAATGTTACGAAAAATGCCGATGATGTGCGAATTCCGATTCCGGACCGCCTCCGGTTTGCTGAAACGCTGCGGTCCTTTGAAGATCTCAATGAAAATGTTCTGGATGGCGAGAAACGTACTTTCTTCACCAAAAAGATAGATGGTGGAAACATAAGCCTTGATATTTCAGAAACTGTTCGATCAGATAGTCGACTTTCAGCCAATATTAAAGGTGGTAATACTGACGACACTGATTTTGGCCTTAAGTCATTAGAAGCTCTTATTGAAGGTCTTGACTCTAAGACACCAATTCAACCGTTGGTGAACGGAAATAAAGAACCAAGTACAAGCAAAGAGCGTATCATAAAAATATATCAAAATCACAGTGATTCAGAAGACTCCAAAGGACACGTGCAAAGATTACACAATAGGAGGGCGTTTATATTAGATGATCCAATTTTCGACACTAAAAAGACAAATAATACAGAAATGAAAAAGCCAATGCCTTTTGTTGACAGTGGAGAGCCCAGAAGGAGGAGATCTCTTCCAAGAGATATACAGGATCGTCAAATGGAATACATCATTCAAAAGGAAAGAGAAATTGAAGAACAGATTAAAAGCTTAGAGCGAGAGAAGTGGTTTTCTACTTACGATAACTTAAAAACGTCGGAAGTTAAGATAGATGCCAATAATAAAACTCCTGAAAAACCTTTGTTTGTTTCTGAACAGTTTCGCATATCCAAACAAGGTGACGTTGCTATAGAAACAAAAGAAAATGGTGTCAAGATCACTAAGCCTTTGGTGTTCGAGAGACCAATCTCTCAACCGCCGCTTTTAAGTGAACCCAGTCAAGGGGAGAAATTCAGAGATAAAATGTACAGTGAATATATGGACAGAGTTGCTGAACGTGAAGACAGAAAGCATCATAAAGTTATAAAGATGACATCTACTAATGGAACTGAAACAGTTATACCTTCACGTGAAGGTACTTTGGAGGAAATCAAAAAAGCTTGTGGAATGATCGAAGAAGAGTTCATAACAAAAGCTAAACAGCGCTGGGATAAGTTGGGTTTTGGTAGTTTCGATGACGAGATTAAGAACCCGTCGCCGAAGCCAGGGGATCCGGCTTCCGAGTCTAGGCCTCTTATCATAGATCATAAAATAAAAGTGCTAGACGGTAATGAAGAAAAGGACGTGAAAAAATTGCCGAGTCATCTTAGGGAGTTTGTGCAGTTCACGGCTGGTGGTGAGGGCAACGACGCTGGTGAGTTGACCAAGAGGAAAAAAGAGCGTGATCCCTCAGTGTTTGTTACAGTGTGTGCCTTGCTTATCCTGTTGTTCACTTTTGGAAAAAGCTTCTGGACTGAAAGAGAATGAAAAACAATAACATTATTAATAACTAACAATACAAAGTCATCAAAATTTATTTAACATTCCTGGTATGAAAATTAACCGATTCACCATTTCTGCTTACATTAGTGTTGTCAAATAGTGTTGTTATGAAAATATTAACACAAATTAATGATGTATATTTTGTAATGAATTTTAATTAGCTTTAAAGTGATTATATACTACCAATAAATTTAACATTCCATTTAAGGATTACGCCACTACATTTCTTTGACGGCCTTTCTCATTAAATTAATAGCGATTTAATAACATTTTGAGATCAATGAATTATCATGATCGGGTTATGAGCATTTATACAGTTGCAATTTTAACCAATAATTCGCAATCACGAATTGGTTAACACTGTGTAGTTTTATTTAAGTCAACTATTATTGATGATTGATGTACATTTTTTTTATTAAGAATTTATAAGTACAGTGAAAATTAAAAATGGATTTCTATAGTGGTGTGCTTAATTAAAATAGTTTTGAAAGACATGATACCGTGTAAATCGATGAAGCGTAAAATAAAAAAATTGCGACCATTGTCAAAGAAATGTTGTCGTAAAATTCCTGTAAATATACACTATTTTAATTATTAATAATTTATTGTATTTATTATATATAATACTATTGCACTGTATTACTTTAATTAACAAATATAACCTAATTTATATAAAAAAATATTCCATACATTAAAATACTCGAGTTGTACCGTTATTGTAAGTTTTTATTGTGAGATTATATTACTGTGATGAAAATATTCGATTAAATAAATTTTCTTTAGTAAAGATAATGGTTTTTATCTTTTGTATTTCAGCAATATTCATGAATGATAGATTAATTTTCGTTTGCGTAATTTTATTCGAGTATATTATGCGGGTCTGTAAAATAGTTCATGCATGTTTAATTCATTTAAATATATCATATGTAAATCATCGGAAATAAATTACTCAAAATATACCTACTTTTCAAAATATAACTTTGTGTAATATGACAAGCATCATCTTGCGATGGAAAAGAAAAACTCTGAGGTTAAGATCTTAGATAATACTGCTAATGAATTGATCATGTCACAGATGGCGCGCATGTCAATTTACAGCGAACTCAATATTTTTACATAAAATTTCGAAATTATCACACAATTTATTAATTCTTTATGAAATTTCATTTCATACAAATGTTTTAATTTATTAAAAAAATATTCAATCATAAAAATAAAGTTAGGTAACCTGAATTGATTGAATAATACATTTTATAGGAATGATACTATTCATGTTATGTAGTAACTTTTGATAGTACAATATAGTTTTTTTTTAATACATCATATTAACAAAATGTCTCGAGATTCTTATGGGACAGAGAATAATTCTACCAAAATGTCTATATATTTATATATATATTTTTTAACCATGTCCGCTCCCAATGTGGAGCATATGAACTCCTAATGGAGTTTATCTCAACATATGTGTTTCTACGAGAACTGTTTGTTACTCAGTTCCTCAACCTCTCTTTTTCCAAAGAGAGTATGAATAGAATGATAGGGCTAGGACAGGACTAGTGGTTAGCTAATCGCTCTCGACTGTACATATATTATTTTAATTGAAATTCCTTGATGGAATTTCAATGTAAAATTTTAATTTTTCAAATTGTGTACATTTCGTTCATTATATACTTTTTTTCACTCATGATCCGAGTTTCACCATTTGGAATCTTCTTCGGTCACTTTAAGTTCATCTGTGTACTTGATGCCGGAAGATGCCAAAAGGCAAACCCTGGCTCATTAAACACAAAACTTATGGAAATGTAGAAAATTTTATATTAAAAAAATAAAACATTCGTTTTGTACTACCACATTTATTTTATATGTGTAAAATTAGTAAACATAGTTAATATTATATGTGAAATTAGTAAAAAAGTGTTTTATTTTTTAAAATATAATGCCCTTTCACCAAATATTAACAGTTAACACCTTAAAAACGATGTATTGACATATTCTTTAAGTATCGTTATTTGAATACGACTATGTAAAAGACATTATCAGTGAACAAGCTGTATATTATGAATTATTAAATACAAAGTTAAAACTGGAATATGGTACTCTATTAACGGGCTTTTTTACTAATTGGTCTTACGTTGTACGATTCTATTATGTGGCAAAAAAAAGCCTTGTTATCATTGAACCTCTTCGACGTTGTATTTTCTTGAAAACTGGGGCTTTAAAATCGAATTTAAATATGGATGAAACATAATATAATATAAGATCAGGTTTTGCTATCCACAAGCATTTTCAACTGAACTAGATTTGACTCTAAAGTGTTTTTATTATTTTGTTAAATGTAATCGCAGGTGATATGGTAATGCCTTTTTATTTACGTATTTTTTAAAGTGTCTACTGTTGATATTCTAATACAATTTTAAACGTGCTAAGTTTTATTTGTAATAGCTTCGTTAAATTATTTTCAAGCTTGCCACGTTACAAGCAATAAAACAATTGCAAGCATGCCAAATTCTCGAAAAACAATGCATTTTCCTACATGCATATTTAAAAATAGCACTCGACTAACATAATATTCTAAAATAGACTATTTTATTTACCTGATACGAGAAAAAACATGTAAAAACTGCGACAGGCGTCTTGGCATTGGGACAACTTGTTTTTTTTCGCTTCCTTTGTGAAAAGTAGAAAATGTAGTCTACACGTATGAATATTAATCAAACATTTCGGCAATAAGGTTAATGTTCAACAATATTCTTTAATGATGTTATAACTTATGAAATATCACCATAAATGGAGCAGCGAGGGGTTATTTTACAAATAAAAAGGCTTAGGCTGTTGTATATTGTATTACAAATCGTGTTTTAACTCAACCTTAGAATCACTGAGCTGGACAATTATTATAACAAACGATAAAGAAAGTTAAGAATGAAAAAAAAGTTGAATAATAAATCTGCTGAAGAATAAATCAATATAAGTATTCGATACTTTATATTAAATATCACTATATTCTCAAGCCAGTAGCTTTATTTATGATATTGAGAAGCAAACATTCAAAAAGTGATTTGTCACACAAGTAAGTACAGAGCTTGGGAAATGATGATAAGAGTGTTGGAGAAATCACGACGTTTAGTGAAGATGTTTCTCAAAATATTGTATTGCTAAATAGTTGATATTTGTACAAAGAATTTTGCAGTCAAATGATTTTTTTAAGGTTACAGTAGTCTGGGGCCTTTCAATATAAAAAACACATGCTCCAGATTGAGAGCGGAAATGGATCTTTTTTTAAATAGAAATATCGGTTTGTATCTTTGTTTAAAGACGATTTAAGAATTGCAATGTTTTTAATTAACTGTATCATTAAAAACGTTAAACATATTTTTTAATGTAGGCGTCTTACCTATGTTTATATCAATATATTATCACGAAACATAAATCACTTTTGAGGGGTGCAAGGTTAAATATAAATCTGGAATAAGTACAAGTTTTTTATTATTTTTAACAAAAGATTATCACAGTAATCGATTTGATATAAATTATCTTCAGAATATAATTTACTATCTATCTATTAATATTTCAAATTAATCCCTCAGTTAATTTGCATAATGATACATCATATATATAGGTACATTGTTTCCCACGATGATTTTTGGTTATCAATCTTCAAATAATATTATTAATAGAAACTAAGCAGAATACTATATTTATTACTAATTCGAATGAAAGAAAAGCTTACGCCATTGTAAAGATGTTATTAAATTTATCAATGAGTAGTTTATTTATGACGAAATAAAGTTCTATTTCAATCGGCTTTATTGGAGAACTACTAAAGCAATTAACTACTTTGGTAAAAGCTCACGGAAGATGTTTAAGTAATAACTATAAACAAAATTATGATACGTCATATTTAAAACCGTGTAAATCATATGTATGTAAGTTGAATAATGTCATTGTATTTATTTAAAAATATTAATACATATACATTTGCAATACAAAGTATATAGATCAGTGGTAAGTAAACTGGAGCTGGCAGGCACCTTAGTGCCAGGAAAACATATTAAAACTGCCTTCTATATATTTATATAAAAGTATGATTATACTGAAAAACTGACTGTTACATCCTAAAATTAAGTAAATACTACAGCAGTGTGAAAAATGAAAGGCCTAAAAGACAACCGGCCCAAGCCCAAAAGTAAAGTTTTGAGTAAATTTAATTAGCATTTGTAAGCATATTTTACTAATTCCACTTCCAAAAGCTCCTGATTTGTATTGAATTTTTATTTATGATGTCTTTCTTTTAATATTTTATCAACTGAATACTGTAATTGCCTTTATGAAATGTTTTTATTTTACGTTTGCATTATTTTATTTAGATTGTTTGTGGATATATAATGAACGGGTGTATTTAAGTGTATCGTTGACATCGCTTTATTTTGTATCCGTATGACTAAGTCAAGTAAAAAAATAAGTCGCCCAAGAAACTGGCACCTGTAACGATTCCATCCTATATCTCATAGAGGTTCGTCCGAGTTATATTTAATCGCGGGCCGAAAGTAAAGTAGGGCAGGAGAGTCGAACTGTCATTTTCTTCACTACCATTCGGAAAAAACCGGATGACTTCGTCGCCCTTCGGCACTTCTATCACACCGACGTCCACAAATATCATTTTACAGTCGGAATTATTGAAATCACGGTTATGAAAGATCGCCGGCGTCTACTGAGACGCGGCCGTCGCGACGCCGATTTTCGACGATGAAAACCAAGTTACGAAAATAAAACTAACGGTTTCCCGTGTGACGTATATTAAGTGTTTTTTTAGTCATCGAGTTATGCCACTGGTTTAATTTGTTTAAGTAATTAATAAGTATTTAAGGCGAGCAATTTTAATTACGTGATTTATATGAAATTTCCTCTCACAATGTTGTTTATAGGAAGTTTCGTGATATTAATGAATGGAAATTCAAACTTTTGGTAGTAAGCTTAAGAAAACTTATTTATCCAGGTGGGTCAAAGTGGCTTTTATTAGGTAACGTAAATGAAAGTTTTCTTCCGAGTTGCTTTCATAAAACAACTCTTGAACAGTTAAAAGATATATTTACTTTTTCTTGTTTTCAAATATAATACAATATTTTACCCTCATATAATACTTAAAAACTCATTAATGTTTTTACATTTTGTCATTTCATTAAGAAAAAATCTGATTTTTCTGTCGTATTTTATTAAATAAACGAATTTATAAACACTATAGATGTGAAGGATAAACTAATACTGATCCAATAATAAGCTTAATTATTTTTTCTATTTCGGTCTTCTTTTTCACTAAACATAACATTATTATATTATTAAGATAATTTTTACAATATAATGTGACTTAAAACAGTTACATATATAAAAAAAAAACCAATAATCGGACAAAACCTTGAAATTTACCTTTGTTTACCATTATTTTTGAACTGTTAAAATTATATTAGTAAAAACACAATATTCCTTTGTACTTCATTCCACTTTATTTAATATGTCAGGACCGGTTTCGCTCATTACGAGCATCGTCAACTGATAAGAAATATAATTTAACAATGCTAAATATCAAATAAAGTGGAATGAAGTACAAAGGAATATTGTGTTTTTACTAATATAATGCCTTTCCACCAAGTATTGACAGTGAACACCCTAAAAGTGTTAAAATTGTTAAATTATGAGTGAAAATACAAATATTAGAAAAACCAGAATCCTGTTGTTTATGGTATTTTTTAAGTATCGAAAATATTCGTCAAATTCGATTTTTGAATGCATAAAAACTGTTATATATTTTAATAAAATTGCTGACTATGAATTGAAATATTTTAAATCTTCTTAGAGTCTTTCAACGATGTTTTAAATTGTTAAAAACCGTTAATAATTTGCGTGAATCACCCGTTTATGAATATGATATGTTGTTTTTGGATTTGAAATAAATGTAGCTAGGATTAGTGTCAAAGTTATTCGAGTATTTTTTATCGCTGAAGTTTTGGTTTCCATCGTTGCCGACAGAAGAGCGTGATCGTTTCAGAGGTTAGCAATCTACATTAAAGCCAGTTCACGTGGAAACCTTTTATATTCAATTTGATATGAAAAATCGAAATGTCGAGTTTGATTTACTTGCCATTCACCCGGTATTGCAATCCCAAGTGGCCCTATTTTTTAATTAATAAATACGTTTAGTATTACGATCCCTCATTAAAAGTGAGTTATATGTGTCTAGAATATGGATGAATATTATTTTACAATAATTTATATTCATTCTCATTTTATTGTATTATTTACAATGAATTTAGAAAGAATTCCACGTAGTAGTTGATGACTAACTTATGGTGGTATTAACTCGAAAAACTAAAAAAAAAATATCCATGTCCGCTCCGAATGTGGAGCATATGGCCTCCTTATGGAGTTATCTCAACAGAAGTTTTTTCTACGAGAACTGTTTTTTTCTCAGTCACTCACCTCACTTTTCTTTCAAAGTGAGTAGTAGGGAAAGAAGGATAAAGGTAGAACAGGACTAGTGGTTAACTAGTCGTTATTGCTGCATCCAATTATTAAAGGATTGGAAGGATGGGAGGAGAGAAAATAATGTGAATTGACATCACAAACACCCAGTCTTCGATCACAACTTTGAATTGAATAATTCTCAAATTCACTGTGCTCTTACCGGGAATCGAAACCAGGCCTGCGTGATTACTAGAGGAAGCTCTAACCAAGCCACAGCATCATTATATATCGACTGTGGAAAGGAAAAAGGACGTAACCCACAGTTTTTTCAAAACAGGTTTTTTTCGATATTCACAGTATCAAATTTGATACACGTTTTATCAAAAGGATGTAAGCTGCAAATGCCAAATTAGTCTCTAAATTTAGCTTTAAAGTTTGAAAAAAGACGTAAAAATTGGAACCAAGAAAGACTGAAAAAGAGGTTTTTCCTAGACATTTTCTTTAACTAGTATTAGATTATATTAACTAAAAACCAGTTTAGAAGTCTCCATGCACTTCAAGGTTGTGTATATGTCATAATTTGCATATGGCCCAAAATCATCAAAATACGTTTTTGTGCATCCTTTAAAATTTGATATGTGTGGGTTACGTCCTTTTTCCTTTCCACAGTCGATATATAATATAGACAAAAAAAAACAGTATTGCAATAGACAAAATAGTCCTACTGTACTGATAAGCGTCATGCTGATGGTAAACTAACTAAAAAAATCTACCGTAAACCTATATGTAGGACCGTAGTGGGTTCAGTCGTGCACAGGCATCGCCGCTGGCTCATTTTGATATTTCAATTTGCTCGATTAAGGTTTTCCCTGTAATGGATTTTTCGCAGTTTCCCGATTTTCCTCTTTACTTTTTGCGCGGGTCAAAACTGTTTTTAATCCGGTTTCGCAACGCGGCGCAAACATCTGTCGCTAATTTGACTCGGCCAGAGTTATTTCAGTGGGCCATTACGGAAGTGACGTCACGGCGGGCGCCGCCTCTCGTTGCCTACGACGCCCTGAGTTTCCTCGAGAGCTCTGCATAGACGTCTAGGCAATAAAACGATTGTTATGTAATTTAAAATACATATTACGTATACCATTCACGAAGACTCGCTACTTTGCTATGAGCGCACGTATATTTTTAATAAAATAAATTAGAGATTAATTATTAAATATAACACAATTACAATTTTTAGTAATGCGCTCCTTTAAAATAACTATTGAGTAACATTTAACTTAATTTAAATAAAAAAAACACTACTGCCATCTATTGCAGTTACATAAAATCAAAAAAAATAGCAAATTATGTTATTGTTAATTTTTCCCAAAAAAAAACCTTTTTTCTTAATAGGTGTATTAATAAATAGAAAAAAACCGACTAGGTTGTATGTTTTTACAATCATATTGGAAAACTTTAAAATATGCTTTAAAGTATGAGAAAAATTGTAATAATTACAGAGATAAAAGAAATTTGTACAAAAAACTCTAATAATAGCATTGTTGACACCATCAAAAAAATGTTGATTAAAACTTCAAGCCGATTGATTATGCATCCTTATCCTCACTGAGCTCTCAGTAGAAGGAGAGAGAAGAAGCTTCAAGGACTGGCGAGGGGGTAAAGATTGACATCTCCATAAAAACTCAAACTCTAATCTCAAATTTAATATATATTTAAAAAAATATTTTTAATCTATAATAAGTACTCAACATTACAAACGACACCTCGACAGTAAATTGTCAATTACCTACTAAAAATTGTATATTGTAATCTCAATATTTCTAAATTATTAATAGTTGAATACAGTACCATTCGATATATATTTATAATCAGCAACACAAAGTGTATTAAATATCACACAGAAAGGGCTTTAAAAAATACAAACCATGAGCGTCTCATAAGCAATAAAATTTGTTGTTACAGACTAACGCAGTTTGTAAAGTTTAAAGTTGTGTAATGAAAAGTTTTTTTTGGGTTAAAAAATTCTCACTGCCAATATAACGGCATACAGTTATTAAATGTAATTACAATCACCTTCGTAGCAACCAAATCAGCGTAGGAAACTGGTCCATAGTAAGATGTGTATTTTTACCTTTTTATTGTTCATCTCCAGACGCTATTGTGACCAGGAGGTGTCATTTGGAATCAATGTTTAATGTTATGAATATTTTTTGAGCTTATTTTGAGTAAAATGGTACATTATATCGAGGGTTTAAAGTCAAATACTATCTACAAAAGTGTAACTTTTTAGGACAGCAAAAAACCCTTTTTATTGTTGTGTAACATTAGAAAGAATTTTAAAATTAAATATTCATTTTGTATAATTTATTGTGTGCTGAATGTTTATATTGCTTATGGCGATGCTTAAATTTTTAGGTATTATCGTAAATAAAACATTAAAAAGGGCAACTTTATATAGTTTACGTTAAACTGTACTGGTGATTTAAGAAGAAACGACATAATGTTGTTCGACTATACTGAAGCCGAGAATAAAAAATAAAGTAATCAACCGAAAAACACTTTTTTGAAGATAACGCTTATTGACCCTCGATCGTGTGTGTCTAATTCTTCAAAACCTTTGCCATTAATATCTTTTATGTCGTTAATTACGTCTGGTTGAAAAGAAAAAAGAATTCTCACGATTTTCTGAATGAATTATCATTTTTAAACAGTCTAATATATTTTTAAGTCCAATAAATTTTTTCATATGAGAAAATAGTTGCTAATGCATATTTCCATCAGCGGCGTGTTATTCCTTTAGAAGCGTACTCAGTTGATATTGTCGCCCGGAAACGGGCTTTTTGAAAGAGCGCAAGAAAACGGAGTGATCGTCCTGTGTTGAGATATCGACATTTATCACTCCTTTATGGCGGACGTGTCACACTTTTTATGGGAAAATGTGTCAGTCGATCGCGGGAAGTGCGTCACATCTGCGTTTGCAAAATGGCGTAGACATATTTATTAAACTAAGGAGGAGTAATCAAATAAAAGTTATTTCGTTATGGTGCATTAATTTTTGAAATACCTATTCATAGCTAATAGAATTACTAAAAGAATTACCGTAATGGAATTCGATTAGCATTTTATTAATAAATTATTTAATATTGATATTTACAGTTAGATTGCATTTGGACAATTAGATTTTATTAGTTAACTGTGTTCAATAGCTTTAATATCGATAAGTTTAGTTTAGATCCTTTTATAGATTTACGTCAGAATAAATATATATTTCTGATGTTTAAAATTCTTCCACCCATCTGATTCTAAAAAACGAAACGTATGAATATCAAACCCTAAACCTATACTAATTGTCTTAAAAGAAAGCAAAATGATTTACTCACTTAATAGTCAGTAATATTAAGACAATCTTTGTTGAGTTATTTTCGATGAATTTGGGGGTAACTTTTCGGAAGTTAAATTTGATAACTATACCACTCCACTTGTAATATTTTTAAGTGAGATACGCGTTACGCTTCTGAAGCATCATATGATAGAATATCGCAAGGTTTATAATTAAACTAAAAATTATTTATTATTTTTGAGTTATAAATTTAAACATAATGTTCATACAGTACGCAGAGAATAAGATACAAACATTGATAGTACTAATTACAAATTTAAAACTTATAGTATTACGTTTGATAAATCCCAATAAAAATTTGTTTAACATCAATTATGTTCAATTTACCTTATATAATCCACATACTTTTCATAACGATTGGACATACGTAGAAAAAACCATTGAAACTACACATTATAAAATGTTTAATCTATTTTATGTGCGCTAATGCATAATATTATCATAATAATTAATGAATAAATGAAAATAATGAATCTATTTTGACCACAGAATGAGGTTGACAACGTAATTTAGCCGTGATTTCATCCATTATAAAATTAATCATAACTAATTGATAATCAGGTCACTTGCTGCTGAATTGTGTAGGTGGTATACATATTTGTGGTTAAATATTATTTGATCAGTCATCCTTGTTGAAAATTTTATACTGCTGAATCACGACGGTATAACATATTGTTTGGTTCCCGGTAAATTGCTCGAATGGAAATTGCTCGAATAACAAGATAATCAATTTGTTTCCGTTTGTTCTGTCCGTTTGTTCTGTCTTAGCCCTAGTCTTCTATGTGTTCTGGAAATATATAGAAACAGTTTGAGTAACTAATTAATAAGCAGTTCTCGTAGCAACACTTCTTTTGAGATAAACTCCATTAAAAGATTATATGTTCCGCATTTGGAGCGAACGCGGTTAAAATAAATACTTACGAAAATTATTTATATATTTCACTCTCTAAACAAGTGTCGCACAAGATAAAAATGAAATTCGTAGAAAAAGTCGTGAAAAATCTTTAAAATAACCAAGCAATTCGAATAATTTGTAATTCGAGCAATTTCCATTCGAGCAATTTACCGGCTACCGTATTGTTTATTATGTTCAAAGCGTTATAATACATATATTTACAAATCGACACACGAATATACACAATATAATGTGTATTAATTAAGTCCATAAGATAGATCGATTACCTTTTCAATACGGAGCTCTATTGTTAAACAAATAATATCGGATTCTTATGAACATACACGTAATGAGCGTATCTAGATTTTCGCAGTTTTGAGACGTCGCAGTTTTACTGGAATTTGTATTTTTCGGTATAAGAGTATAGAAAAAGAATGACGTTAGATATAGGCACTTGTGCTAGAAGAAATTCGTATGAGTCATCAATTATGATATTAATTTAAATGAAACTATGTCCGCATTGATATTATATAAAGCTACATGTCCATGGTCGAGTGATTAACTTCGCTGGCTTTCTTTGCTGTAACAGGTTTTATTTCCAATACGGAAAGTATAACATATTGATTTTTCTATCGATTTATAGATTTCTGTTTCAAGGGTTTCTGTAATGTTTAAAATTTTCTCTTATCTATCTAATACTCATAATGAGGGGAAACAAAAAGTAACCGCTAGTCATATCCTAGTTGTATCCATTTTTTACTACCCACCCCTAACAGAGGTTGAGAAACTGAACAACAAGCATCTCATCGTACACTTTGATATATAAAATATAGTTTCTTTCCATTTGTTAGACATTTATTTAAGAAAATATTATTTCTCGACAATTTTATAGTTTGTAAAAAAATAAAAACAAATCTTGAGTAATACAATTTTCAAGTCAATAAACGTTAAAATTTATGAAAAAAACAATTTAAAATAAACAGCTTTATTAAGCAGCTATTATTGATGATAGTAGCACGAGTTCTTTACTTATTGAGACAATGTGAGGCTTACTGTAGACATAGAAGATTTTCTGAGGTTTTTTCCACAATTATAATGAAATAATCAATGTAGAAATACTCGTGTAAATAGTTAAGGATTAAAATGTATAACTTTGATTTCTTAGAAATCAATAAAACCCTTTATAGAAATCTATAATTAAATTTTCTAATTTTTGATATTTCACTGATTGTGCTACTAGTTGACACGTGTATTGCCCCGTGTAACATTTAGTAATTAGTAAGCACTTCAATTCAGTTTTAAATAAAAAATTTAAAGTTACTTGTCGAAACTTAAATTATAGTTACTTAATAACATTTTAAATGGAAAGGGTGACTCACCGTTATTAAATTTATTATCCATACATCCTTGTATAATGAAAATAATTTTATTAGTCGATTATTTGTTGAATCATTTTGTTACAAATAATTTATTTAATTAATTTTCCTCTACATTGGCAAGATCATTGTTCGTTGTTAATTCATTTTTGTAGAATAAAATCTTTCGCATCTTAAGAAAATACAGACAATTTTATTTATGGCGTAGGTCATTTTTAAAATGTTCATTTTCAATACTTAGTGGAACATATTTCACAAGTGTAGTGCAGTGGTAAAACTTTCGTCTTGGACATTTAAGAACAATCGCGTCTTTATTTGATGTTTTGTTGGATTGCATATTTTTATTTTACGGATATATGTAAAACTATTGCAATGTATATTAACCGAGGTTACTTCACTTTTACGATACTTTAAGACATGTAGAATGTTACAACGCGTCCAACCTTTTTTTGAAATACCACTTGGCTCACGTCATTTTTAATGGGCCCAATTAATGTATTGATATCAAAACCGGTTTCGCTCATAGCAGACATTTTCCACATATTTTACAATTATTGCCAAATCCTAGGAAAATCCTAACTATCATCTATTGTTTGTATTGTTTTTGACGTATGATTTTTTAAACGAAATTTCGATTCAAACGAATTTGTAAACTTTTCAATAGCCATCTTCACGGCTTAAAAGCTACCATGTTATCGTTGCTTTTAGGGTGTTCGCTTTCAATACTTGGTGGGAAGGCAGTGAATAACAAAATAATAAAACACTCTTTTGTACTATTCCCACATTTATTTATTAAAATCAGAATTGGTTTAGCTTTAATCAGTTGAAAATGATTGTGATGAGCGAAACCAGTCCCGATACAAATCAATAAAAGAATTGTGGGGAAATTGTACATCACCAATATTATATTCGTATCAAATAATCATTAAACCTTCTGTAATATTAAGAGTAAGAAAAGATTTTACTAGTTAACAGGAGGTGGGGTACTCATTACTAGTATTGATAAATATTGTTAAGGGAATTTGAATCGTTCAAATTATGTACACTCTCATAGATTTTGTCACTAACGACCCGGGTTTCGCCTTTCGGCATCTTCAGGCGTTCAAGTGCACGGATGAACTTGAACTGACGCTCAGTAAATGAATGTTTCGTGTTTATATAATAAATAAATGTATCATTGAGTTTAAAGCCATTGCTGGCGAAAAGGATAAGCTCATGGGAATGCCCAATGATTTGAGTAGTGAGTGGTCTTAAGAATTATATTTATTTGTTTGTCGGAAAAGGTTTTATGACTATATTTATATAGGGTTTAAGAGTGGAGACCCCGGCATGTTTCAATATTTCATTTAAAATCGGTCGAATATTATCAGTCGAAACCTTAAATTGTTAAGGGAGCTAAACTTTTAAAAGGAAATAAAGTTATGAATTTTTGACTCATCATTTTATTAAATGCATCATTTAATTTAAAAATAAAATGATTAAAATAACCAAAGGACGTAACATTGATAGATTTAACATACCAAATTGATGATCTTTACTATGTTAAAAATTACTGTAGTGATTTAAATAGCGATATAAAATAATCATATAATTAAGAATACACTTATTTTCAAGACTTGCAATTTTGTATTTAAAAGTTCTACTCATACCAAAATATATCATTAGAGCAAATTTATTGTAGCTTTACATTTTCAATAAAATTATTGAATCGTTACTATATACAACAATGTACCGTGGTTTAACGAACTGCTCCATACAATATGAACTCAATATATGTACATATTTTTGGCTCAAATAACAACGGTAGAGATAACATATTCAATATTAACGCAAGATCGGTTTACCATGGATTTTCAGGAAACAAACAGAATAGCCAATTATTTACGTAGTGTATTTTGGTACGTGTATTATTTTATTTTCAGTGTTCCGGATTATATTTATTACCTCACAGAGGTGATTATAGCCAAATCGTATTTTTCGGTTGGTGGAATTTTGTACTTCAAATTGTTTTATGTAGATTGTTTGTAAATAATAAATTAGACATTAGGCCACTTTAGTTTTATTAAAAAATGAAGCTTTTGAACAACATATTTTGTTAAATTAATTGTATATGGAAATCACATCGTCGCTTGGCATGCAACACCGCGTTAGCGACAGTGGCGGATTACCCCATAAGCGCACGAGGCGCGCGCTTGGAGGCTTCTAAAGTTAGGGCCCCCAAAAATAGCTAATGTTTATTTTATTTTATTATATTATATTATATGTAATTACCATGTTCATTTCCACGGTGCAGCATATAGACAACTAATAGATTTTATCTCAACAGAAGTGTTTGTACGAGAACTGATTGTAAATCAGTTGCTCAATCTCATTTTTTTTTCAAAGAGAGTAATAATAAAGGGTTAGGTTAGGATATGACTAGTTGATAGCTGATAGCTCTCGCTGCGTCTTCTTTTTTAAAGATAAGATTACTTATATTACGTATATCTTATTTATTTATTATTCAGTTTTCAATAATTGTTTTTATTTAACATAGAAGTTTGCGTCAATTTTATGTTGTCTGAAAAAAAGGGTCTCTGAATTGTATTGCGGTTGGGGCTTCCCAAGTGCTTAATCTATCACTGTTAAGCGATAAAAATAATCAGTAAAAAAAATATTGAAGTTTTTAAATAAACTACTATCAAATCGATGTCGCAAGTTCAATTATATATATACATACAAAGGTCAGAACCTTTAACAAAGCAGTACTTTTCATTGGACTTCATATAAGGTACTTATATATATAAAAAAAATACTTTGTTATTTAATAGTTGAGTCACACCCCAGGCTGAGAATAAATGAATATTACCAAAAAGGACCCCGTGAAAGAGATGCTCGGATGCGTGTGCCGTATTATTTATTTGGTTCCGTTGTGCGAGGCAATGAAAGAACGCTTGGGGTGAGTTAATTAATGGAGAGGGTTGTTGAGGGATGACTCACCACTTGACCTTACCGTCCGTCAAAGGAATAATAATAATTTAACCGAATTTACAAATGTACAAAACAGTACAATTTTTCTCGTCCTGCGGTTAAAATATTATTTCTTGTTATTTAAAGGTCTACTGTACCAAACGTATAGTGTATAATTACTTGGAACTGGATAAACAATAAGCCCATAATTTTCGTTAGAAATTCATAACAAAAGGCCATCTTTTATATCGTATGATATATTTTAGTAGAATTTATTTTCAGTAACTAGCATTATCTGACCCAATTGTAAAGTGATTGTTCTCTTTGGTAAATCTGAACAGAAAATTACATAACATTTTCGATTCTAAGCTCAAGAAATGCGACCCAATAGCCACATTTTCTTAAATATCTATTGTAATATGGGTGATACAATGTTTATAATTAAGGTTTTCTTATATCATAGTTTTTTGGACCTTTTGTAGTTTATATAAATACGCGATAACCCGATAATATGATAAGCACCCGCGATAAGCGATCGTTCGTAAGATAGCTGGGCTAAGCTCGTCAGTTGAAATTTCATATGTGTGCTGGGATGACGTCTTTTTTACGCGAAACTTAAAATATGATTATTTATTAAAAAAACACGGATTTTTATAAAAAAAATGTATGAGAATAAGGCCAATAATGAGGAAACCACTGGGGTCCCTAAACGACCCCCATCGGATGAGAAGTATTTTTCTAGTCTCCGAGCCGCGAGAGATAAATTAATATTTTGAAAAAAATGCACTTAAATCCATAGAATTTATTTTCAGTAACTAGCATTATCTGACCTAATTGTAAAGTGATTGTTCTCTTTGGTAAATCTGAACAGAAAATTACATAAATTAATATTTAAAAAAAAATGCACTTACATCCATAGACATGGATGTTTGTGAATACAATATTGTATTTCTTCTCATATAACAAACATCTTTTGAGATGTTTGTTTTATGATTTTTTCGAGTAGACATACATATAAAAACCGAGGCTGTGGAGTCGAAGTCGGAGAAAAATAATTTAAAGATATTGACAAATTAGTCTATTCATCATATTGATTGTTAAAATGTACTTGAATTATTCTAGTAACTAAAATTATATGATGGTGTACAAACATGTAAATTTAACGAAATCGAATCGAATTATCACTTTTTTACAACACAGTTTAATCTTATTGTTTTATGCGTCAATACTTTGGTTAGCAATACTTCAAAACTCCCAATTTCTAGTAGTAAGATTGTTGAACTAAGCCATTGATATATTCTATAGTTGAGAACAATTAAGCAATCTTAATTATAAGTACATACATATAAGAAAATATACTTTTAAAAGGAAACGTAAGAGAGTTGTCTATGTGCTCTTGGGTTGTATCTACGTTTAGTTACCCAATAGTGGTCGTGTTTATGTAGCCACTACCGTTCGCGGTGTCAAGTTTGCGTAGTGCGGATTTGATGTATTCGTTATTTCCGAAACCATCAGTCATCTGTAGACATTATTATATACAGAGGAGCCGAACTTTGCTGGACGCCGGGGGTAGGGTGGGCGGACCACACATCAATATGGCCGCCCACGGAAACGGAGGCCCAAAGCTCTCCCGTCACTCTGCGGGCCGGATCGAAAGCTCCCAGAGACAACATGCCGCAGCTTTTATCTGGTCGTATACTGTGTCACAACTTCCGAAATATTTAAGTTTACGGTTTTTTGATACTTATGAATGTTTTATACGTTCGGGTTTATTTCTACAAGTTTATTCCATTGTCTAGCTAAGAGATATGTTGACATTTTTATACTTTCGGACGTATAGATGCCAACGATCGTTGCTGCAAAAAAATGCTAGCACAAACATATTTAAAGACACATTTTTTTATTTTGAATATGTTCACTCTCGATGTGGACCATATGGCCTCTTAATGTAAGTATCTCAGAAGAAGTTTATCTACGAAAACTCCTCAGCTGCTCAGCCACTTTCTTTTCGTTTCGAGTAGGGGTAGATATAGAGCTAGGATCAGACAAATGGTTAGCTAATCGTTTTCGCTACACCATGTTATTTAGGGTTGAAAAGGTGAAAAAGAATTTTAATACATCACTAAACATCCATGTCTTCGAACAGAAACCTATTCATCGATTGAAAAAATGAAATCCTTCACAGCAGCCATCGAAGTTGACCAATACGCTATGAAGCCGACATAATGAAAGGTTATACCAAGGAAAACAGTAAAAAATCTACAAATGTGAATAGTTATTTAAAATAAGGTATGTATTTATATATTTTAGCCTTGACGAACCCAATGCAGAGCATATAGTTTCTTAATAGAGTTTGTAAGTTGTTTTACCATAATTAGATGTAAGAAAAATGAAGTTAGCAAACGGCAAATATCATTTTTTTTAATCAGATCTCAAACAGCGTTGACCACTCGGTAACAAATAAACAAAACGTGCCCTCTGTAGTCGACTGGTAAAAGCTCCGCTTAGCAATTAGATGAATGGTTTAAAAAGCTTGATATTTACGTGTCTTCGTTACAATAATATCGATGTATTGTTTCATTTCTCGGAGAGTTTATAAAAATGATTTATGAATAATGATTAATATAACAGTATTTTTTTATAAAATTATACATATTAAGATCACGTATGTTACAAATATTTAACTTACTGACTATTTTTTTTACTGTATATAAATATCTGAATGAGTTTCTAATAAATATCGCTTATTGTGTTACAAAAACCCGTGAAATTAAATCATTAAGGAAATCTACTTTTAACCATGCCATCATGAATGAGAAATCTGAATAAATTGCTTAGTTTACTTACGCTAGGAAGTTGTTTGAATTCCAACGTCAAATTTAATCGCTGTGGTAGGCAAATTCTGCGAATATTTTCATTCAATATTGGCACTTGTATCATAACACTCACAACTGAACATAATTTAAAATTGCGGCAAATATTTTAAAAATTCTCAACAAGTTACCTCAGCTTGTAATTTATTAGTATTATATTGTGAAAAGGAAAATTGTCAAAACAATTCTCAAAGTGTTGATTTTACTAAACCATATTGTAGTCTTGATAATCTCAAATACGATATATTTAAAAGAACAGGATTAACGGCAATCTTATTATACTTTTGAATGTATGTTGGAAGGATGCAGAAATTTTATATTATAGTGTTTTTTTTATCCATGTCCCAATATAAAGAACTGTTTGTTACTCAGTCGCTCAACCTCTCTTCTTCCAAAGAGAGTAATAGGGATAGAAGAATAAGGCTAGGACAAGACTAGTGGTTAACTATTTTCTCTCGCTACGCCCAGTTATTGAAGGATCGGAAGAGTGAAAGGGAATTTTTAGACTTCACAAACATCCATGCCTTCGAACAGAAGTCGATAAATCGATCGAAAAAATGCTGTTCATACTTGGATTCGAACCCGTGAGATTTCTGCATGGAAGTCAGCAACGCTAACCACTGCGCCTAAGACCTGTTAATTATAGTGTACTGCGAAAAAATAATAGTCTTCATTTTTGTCGGACAAAAATAACGATTTTACTATTTTTCTGGGAATGATCTATATATTCATGCTCAGGTAATTTTGATTAGTGATCTTCACGATAGAATAGTCAGGTAAATCTTGTTTCGACTTGAGTCCCAATATAAGGATTAAAATATGTAATTTCACTTTACAAACACCTTTGGAATTTGAGAGAAGGGCGTTTGTCAAACCATTAAATACACGACAATAAGTCAATAGCTATCCTTTTTCGGTAAAGATTATTTGATTTTTCAAATTATACAAATATAAGAACTTTTTAAATACAAAAAAAAGTTAAGAAAGCATCGATATGCCTTTATTTAATAAAGCTGCTGAAAACGATTAAAATGCAAGATTATTTTTGATCTGATTTATTTTGAATTAATAACTTTATCAATTTAAAGAAAGACTTTTTGATGAAATAAAAATGGAATATTCCGTTATAATTCTAAACCGAATTAACCGTTATTATATTGTCAGCAGTCGATCAGACGGGAAGACATCTTCCAAATAGTGTGACATTTCATAGATAAATCATAAATGGAGGGTTTATTTCCGTTTGCCCAGATGGCTGTTTTTCCATTCCTCGAGAAAGTATTTTTTATGTCAAAGTAGGATATATCTTGTTTTTGTATGATGATAAAATATGTCAGAGATATATTTCTATGAGTGCTTTTATTTAAGCTCAATCAAAAATATTACATTCAAAAATATTTAATACATGCTATAGAATACATTTATATCGATCTGATAACTAATAAGAAATCTTTATTGAAATTGTTTATTAATTTGAATTTACAAAAAACGTGCGCTTAAACGTGCGTAGATTACATAGAAAATTTACGAGTGGTGATAAAATGAATTGAACTGCTTAATTCAATTGAAAGGAGTGTTAATGAAGGGAAAAAAAAGTTATTGTTTGATTCGTTGCCATTTCTTCAAAGGTATTTTTTTCACTCTGTATAAGCAATGTAAGTAAGAGTGATAATTATAAAACGAGACGATTCTTATATTTCAATAGAAGCAAAAATCCTGAATGTCAAGTACAAAACCACTGTTTAACGATGATATAATTTATGGTTATACTAGAAATTGAAAACCTTAATTTTGGAAGGCTGTTTTTTTGTATGTAATACATTTTATTTTTGTAAATTAATAAGATGTTTTGATTTTGCCAAAAGGCTTTAAGATACTTTTCTTTGCTCTAAATAAAATCGGATACTAGTTTTATTGACTAAAAACCTATTGTTTTATTTTTTATTCAAATTGTTTTTAATTCATTTTTCTAAAAAAAAGATTTATCGCTGCCAAACTCTGCTTATTAAATATAATAAATTCAACATCACGTATACCGCGTGTTTGCTAGTTTTTCAAGTTAATAACATAATTTTATATGATACCACTTTGAAAATTCATCGCATTTCTCAAATATTTTTCCGATAATATTATAATATATGTGTCCTGAGGGAGATTGCAATGTAGCAAAATATGTAGACCTTGAGATATCTGCCGTATCATATTTTGCCGTAATATTGAACGGAATACTCTTCCTAACAAACTGCCGCTAGATATTATCTGAAGAATGGTAAAGCAGTGGCGAATACTGCCAGGTTTAAGGCAGGTTATTAATGGGGAATGCATTTAAAGGTATATATATTATATATTTTTTTGATTTGACACGTGTTATGTTTTTCTAAAACCGCATCTTCAAACTAAGTCTAGTGCGACTTTTTTTTTATAACACAGATTTTGTTTTTAATTATCAATTCGTAAGTGAGAACATTTTGATTACAAAAACCTTAAGATAAGTTTTCTTAAAAACATTTAAGCATATCATTTCGCTATTGATAAAAACGTTATATTTTATAACGGACTACACTGATTACAGAAACAATACTTTGTAAGAAAAAATAATCAGATGTTTACGTTACCAAATTTAAAAAATCCTTTATTGATTACTTAAACATTAAAAAAATAGAGTTTCATTTTGTTTAAAAATTTCCCAAATTTTAATTGTGTTTATAATTGACATCATTTGCCACTTATTATTGATGATTTTTTAATTTTGTGTAATTATAATGTAATTTGTAAATCCTTTTAATTGTTAGTAATTACTTACACCTTTTTATTTAAATTTAACTTGTATAAATAGCATTTTTTAATTTATTTTCCTTATCGGTTGATAATGCTCATGAGGAGCGAAACCGGTCCTGATCAAGTAAATTTTAAGTGGAAAAAGTACTAAAAATCTTTTATTATTTTTATTAAAAAAATAGTAAATTTCTTCTCATGGAAGGCATTAAAAATAAACATAATTTTGTCAGGGTCAAGTAAGTAACTGCACCGTATTTGTTTTAAAAGTAAAAAATACTGGCTCCTAATGTAACAACTTGAGAGACGTTGTTTTACAAGACCATATGGAAATTCAGTTGGTCACGAAATTTATTGGTAAGACTGGTAGTTAGTTGATTAATCTCCCGTTAATAGTAGGTTGATAGAAAGATGTGTAAAAAGTACGATTTGAACTCATGTCCATCCTCGATTAAAAAATCCATGAATGATCGCCAATTTTCTGTACTTATTACGTATTGTGTCCACTCCCAATGTGGAGCGTATGGCCTACTAATGGAGGTATCTCAACAGAAAATTTTCTACAAGGCTTGATTGTTACTCAGTCGCTCAGCGTCTATTTTCCAAAGAGAGTAGTAGGGAAAGAAGTATAAGGCTAGAACAGAACAAATGGTTGACTATTCGCTCTCGCTAAGCCCGGTTATTTGAAGATCGAAAGGCTGGAAGGGATTTTTTAGACATCACAAACTCCCAGGTCTTCGATCGAAAATCGAAAAATGCTGTTCGTTCTAGGGCTCGAGCCCGTGAGATCCGGCACGGAAACCAACAACGCAAACCGCTACACCATAGAACCCGACGTTTTTTTAATACTCCTTTTACTATTTTTTACTATTACTATTTATTACTATACTATACTATTACTATACTATACTATTTATTACTATACTATTTTTCAATTGTATGTTATAGGTGTTAAGCATTTTAATTTTGTGTAATTATAATGTAATTTCTTAATCCTTTTAATTGTTAGTAATTGCTTACACCTTCTTGATTTCAATTTAACTTGTATAAATAGCACAGTTTAATTTATTTTCCTTGTCAGTTGATAATGCTCGTGAGGAGCGAAACCGGTCCTGATCAAATAAATTTTAAGTGGAAAAAGTACTACAAATCTTTATTATTATTTTTATTATAATGCCATTCCACCAAGTATTGACAGTGAACACCTTACAAGTAATACTCCTTTATTAAAAAGCAACTAACGAAAATATTACAACAACTAAAACAATTATTAATGATTGTTTTTTATAATTTAAGTGAGTTTTTCAAGAAATCGAACGTAATATATTATCTCGTTCTTTTTTCCGTATCTTAAATAACGTAATATGATATGATCATCCGATCATAAATCGAATGTTAGTTAGCCACTATACTCATGGATGAATAAATGATAATAATTAAATTAATTCATCTTATAAGTACCAGTAAAGTCTTCCAAATTGTTGGATACTGCATATATAATATAACACTATACGATACAGAATATATGCTGAAGTTAAAGAGGAATATCATACTCGGCTGAGCACGTCGAAATTCCCGGAATAATTCCAGAATATATTTTCACATGGAGACATTCTGCTTACTTTAGAAGATATCTTTCGATCGATAACTTATTCGGTGCGTGAATTTAATGTAAATACCAAGTCAAATATTCATGCGTTATTTGGGTTGTTAATCCAATATGACATCGTGTCGTCACTGCACTGGCAGAAGTCCGTAAGTAACAAAATTTTCGAAAAATAAATAAGTACACAATGAGATTCTTGGATATCAATAAATTCTCTGTCTGGAATAATTCAGATGATACATTAATTAGTTCAGCAAAATAACAATTTGTTTCATCGGAAATTATTATTAACGCAGATTTAAAAGCAAGCCGTTGTTAATTCGTAGCTTTGTTTTTGTCAGATAGGCATTGATGTATCTCTATTTTGAATAAATCTACATATGTAACATAACATATCGAGGCTAGAAACTTTATCCTAAAAGCTTAATTTTTTATTAAAATTTTTTGTTTGTTCACTACTATCAATTTATTACTCACTAACTTCTGTCAGTAATGTAACAATATTATCGAGCTGAAATAGATATAGATTTATTTGAAACATTTCATTAGTTTCTGTTGAGCTTAAAAAAATAAAAAATATTTTTGTGACGTTACAATTTTTAAGTTATTAAATAACACAAATTATGCAGCAATTTGGTATTTGTAACATGCAATGATGCTTTTTTTGTACTGATGTAAATTTTTATTGTTTTTTTACATCGATTAAATCATTTATTTTTCTCCACGATCAAGATTGTCTGAAATGATTTATTACTTTTCTTTTCACTTCCTTAAATCTTGAAAATACGCAGAAATCAATTATCTGATAAAGTAACTCGTAAAGATTTGTTTTTAGAATCTGTGAAGGTTATCAGAACATTTACAATTCAATGAAATATAACATACGAAAAATTCCTTGTCACAGTATAATTTTTTGGGTTTTTTATACGTTTGGTTTTATGTATCTCTTTGCAACGTGTCAGAATCCAGATAGCTAAGATACATAATGTTCCGCTTTCACTAGGGATTGCTCTTCCATGATCCCGATGATTTCGGGATTATATCGTATTAATTAAATTGTAAAATGAAAACAAAATATTTTACGCGTTGTTATCAAAATTTATTGTTTAAGCACGATAAAGTATAATCAATTAAGTCAAAAACATTATGCGTTCACTAACCTTTAAATAACGGATTAAAAAAATGGTAGTTATTTTAAGAGATGTAACTCTTTTGGTAATGAAAAAAAGATTCACGTATTTTTTCTCTAATGATGGAAAAAAAATTCGTAACAATTAATAAAAGGTATAACTTATGAGTAAAATATTTTGTATAGTTAAAAAGATTTTATATGTAATATTGTGCGAAGAAGCAATGGTATAACTGGCTATAACCAACTTTTCTGAGAACAATGATTGATTACCATCATAACATGCGTAGGCCCAAAATTAAATTCTTTAATAAAATTGTATCGTAAATTATTTATAAGGATCCACCCGGGATTGAATTTTTATAATGCCCAAGCACCGGCATTGCAATCCCTGGCTAGCGTCTACGTTATAATGTGTGTTTCTTTTGCCGTAGCAAAACAAAAAGCTCGCTATCTTTAACTTTTGTTCGGTCTGTCAGAAAAAAATAAGTATGTTGCAGACTAGCGATAGTCCCGTAGAATCTTACGCAACGAAATGAAGTAAATTAAAAGATACCTTCGCGCCAATTCTGTGGGGGCTATGCCAAGCATTTGGTATAGGATTGCCAGGAAGAAAGTCTGCCGGTAGTGTGTAATTAAATAAATCTTCATGGCAATAAAAAATCTACCAAGAAGCAGGGCGTATTGAATTTTAGTACATTTTTTAATAGTAACATTTTACGTTTAAATTGATTAAAAGATTGAATTTTTTAAGAATTGTATTGACAAACTGTAACACTCAAAGCAAAATAGCTTAAAAAATGATAGTGATAATAATAATACCTACATTATTTTACTCTAGTATTTAGTGTAGTAATATGTGTACTAGAAAAGTAACGTTAAAAACAAAAGCATTCGTTTATCGAGTTCTAAGAGTCAGTTACCGTGTCGAGAGATGGAGAGGGAACCTTTTTTAATTTGTCTTTTCCACAAAAATCACTTAACATACAAAATCATTAGCTTATTTACGTTTGAATAAACATGAAACATTGCTTGAGTCGGAATATAGGCGGTGAGAAAAAAAACATAGACCAATGTTCGGTTGCTATGTAATTTTGCTTTAAAAGCAAATAAACAGTGTATGAAGAATATTAGAGGATAAACAAATTAATAAAATAACACTCTATTTAAACTTCCTGACGGTAAGAATTATATATAATTCAGTTTATATCAAACACTACACAAAAAATACACAAAATTTTATCGATTTGTATTTTTATGAAGGACAGTTGATTTGTATGCTTACATTGATATATAATTTTCATTTTTATCCAACTGCGCGTTGTTGTGATATTTTTTAACATAAAACACCCCCTGAGAATGGTTGGTATACTAAAACTTCAATATTTTTTTTTTCACAACCCCCGGATTGTATGAAAATGATTTTAAAGTAATTCATAAACAATGCGTCCTTACTTTTGTATGTGTAACTTAATAAACATTGCGTTACACATAATTTTATAATGAAGTATATTTTCTAGTTACCCAGTATATTAAAGCTTCCACTAGTATCTTCGCCTATATTCTTACCCCGTTTTTATTTTACTGCAGAGTGAAGGTTGCCCGATAAATTTTATTTGATAAGATATAAATGTTTGTCCTCGTTTTATTGCAGCGGCATTAACCCAAGACATATTATTTACTTCGAGATATTCGGTGACAATTCCCACACAAAGATTATTAGAGTGAGAAAAAAGTACCTTTCCATCCCTTTGCTATTAAATCTATGATGTAATTGGATTGATGTTGGACTTTTACGTACAATTTTTTTTATTTCGTTAGTATACTCTTAGAAAACGTAATGTGAAAAAAATCGTTTTAAAATAATCTATTTTTTGAATATCATGAAGGGAACTGAAATTTTATAAGATAAGTTTAATTCACACAAATAAGAAATCTGTTCAGCTAAAAAGCTTTAAGTTATTTATAGGTTTCTGCCAATAAAAACTGCCATTGACTTAGATCGAATTATTTGTCTAAATATCGAAATAAATTAATTTAATATTAGTGAGTTTTGTTTTTCAGATAATAGAGCGTCTTACAATCTATAAATTTTTGACACAACGTTTTCTGACAGTATTTTGGCGATAAATATATATAATATGTTCACCTAATTGTTTCTTCTTTAATTTTAATAAGTCAGAGAACTAAGAGAATATGATTGACAACTTGATACATTAAATGGTGTTTGGAAAACTGATATAAGAAAATGAATCATGTATTAATGCTCATGATGAAAACTGCATCGCGCGGAAGCTGACCACAAGTCAACGTGTGGCCTCACAAAGTAAAGTACTACTTTAAAAAAAACCTGTTAATTATATGATAAACAATTTTATGAAATGAATGGACTGCACAAAAATACGCGTATGTCCGTAGATTCTTAACATCTGCCACAAAGCACAACTAATGTCGTAATTATTTCCCTTCTTACTACAAAGTCATTTTTTATTTTTAACGATTGGGAAAATATATGGTTCAACTATGCATAAAGTCTTAGATAGACGTTAGTTGTTATAAACAACAAATAACGATTTCGATATAGTTAAAAAGAAAACCAATGATTTATACGGCGATATGATATAATGGTTAAAAAAATAATAATTGTTTCTATTTTTTGTGATTATATTTACGATACACACTATCTTTATGCTAAATCATAAAATGTGCTATAATTTCTGTTAATAGTAAGTATAACTTGGTGTTTCCGCAAACAAAAGTCAAATGAAATCAATTCAATTAAATTTATTGGTAATAAAAAGCGTTTTTTATTTCAAAATACTTGTTCGTGAGATAGGAGGAAAAGGTGAGATAAATAAGTAAAAAAAAACATTTTAATCTTTTGACTGAGCTATAAAACTGTTGTTAAGTGGGATAAAGACAGTTTAAATATTCCATTAGCTGGAAGTCATAGTTAAAAATTAAATTGTTTATTCAGTTTAATGACTTACTGTAAGTAACTTATTTTTTCTCACGGATCCACCCCATCCATTGTGTTTTAACTGAATTGTTGTTATTATTAATTAAATATCAGTGGTAAAACACCTGTGGCTTTTCAACTGAATCTAATACATTAATTTCGTTGTTTCAATTTATTTATTAAGCAATATTAATATATTTTTAACTATTTCTAATTGAAATTTCTTGAATGCGGATATAGACAAGTTTTTCAATCGTTCTATAGTATACATCAGTGGAGGGGAACCTGCGGCCTTGGCTCCTCTGAAATTATTTTGTGAATATTTTGATCAAAAAATTATACGCAAGCGAAAAGTCAGTCGACAGTCGAAAAAGAGGGGGGGGAGGTGTCAAAGTTTTCTTTACTGCGGCCTTATGTTGAATAAGATAAATGAATGTGGTCTTTAGAAATTAAAAGGTTCCCCACCCCTGGTCTATACTAAATAGGTCAATTTTTAAACGTATTTAAGCAGTTTTGAAAAAATCAACATACGTAGTCATGGTTAAGAATAAAAGAGTATATTTTGTATTTAAATAAAATTACAAGAATCGACAGTGAGCATCTAATCGATTTAAAGCTCAATTATTTGAACCTGCAAACTTCTGCTGAGCTCACAAATAGCTGAAAGTTTTTATCACTCGTCTAAATAACTACTAAGATATTCCGTATACGTAAAATAATAAAAAATACCATCACCCGCGCCTGGCGGCTTAGCGCAGTGCCGTGTACTTCACACCAGAAAAGTAAAATATGTTTCCATTAAAATGATTACGGCACGATTACGTATTCAGTAGTAAAATACGAGGCATCATAAAACACAATCCATTACGCCTAATTAAAGATCTCGCTTCCACAAATAGACGAGCGTAGTCGGAATATGCTTGCGCGAAAAAAAACCACCGACTTTGCACGTGCACGCGTCCGTGTTTTGTTCCCCTATCATCCCACGCAACTCTCCTAGCCGGTCGCTGTCGGCCTGTCGCACTATATTAAAGTCAATATTGCCTAGACTCACTACTCCACGTTACAGCGAACGTCGCGCCTTTAAACCAGCGGTAATCAAACTTTGCGAGACAGAAAAGAATGAAGAAAGAACACTGCCATAGAATAGTAAGACTATTGACTATAGAAATCACAACATTTTTTTATAACATGCAATTTAAATCAATATAACTTTGTTATTCAACTGGTCTTAAAAGTAACTGTGTCAAATGATTTGCCTCATTGAGAAACAATGCAAGTCTCAAAACGCTAATCAAAATGATTTTTTCTTCTAGTATGTAATGTTCTAAGTATTATCTGCCATTGTGATGATATTAACTTTTGTTGATAGTTTTGGCTCTCAGTTTAATTAAGTATAAAAGTACACAAAAATATCAAAGTCAAAACCGTACTAGCACTCGCTTTACTTTTTGTTTTAATCAAAAACTGTTTTATAGATATTGTATTGTGTCGCCTGTGTGGTCGAGTGGTCAACATCGTTGGCTACCGCTACGGAGGGCACGGGTTCGAATCCCGGTACGGGCAGTTTTATAAATTGATTTTTCAATCGATTTATGAATTTCTGTTCAAAGGCATGGATGTATGTGATGTCTTTAATTCCCCCCTCCTACCCATCCTATCATATGAACGGGGCGTGTAGAGAGCGATTAGCTAACCACTAGTCCTGTCCTTGCCCTTTCCTTCTTCTCCTACTCTTTTTGGAAAAAGAGAGGTTGAGCAACTGAGTAACAAGCAGTTCTCGTAGAAACATTTCTGTTGAGATAAACTCCATTAGGAGTCCATATGCTCCATATTGGGAGCGGACATGGAAAAAAAATAAAATATGATGCAATAAAAAGGATATCCAATTTGCATTGCAGTTAAGTAATAACCAAGACATAGAGTATAGTATTCATGGTATAGAAGTTCCGTGTAACGTTTGTTAAGCGTTGCTAATTAAGAAAGAAAAAACTGCTTACGTTCTGTCAACTATTTCACAAGTTCAACTTCAACTTTACAAGGTTTAGAAGTTATACGCCACGCTTCTCAGCGCAACCATCGCAACTCAGAAAAGTTTTAATTGCAAGCTTTCTGTCGCCGCGTCATAAATCAGTAAGGTTTTATGACGGAAGCTTCATGGCTGCTACTTGCCTTATGTACGTTAGGGGCAGTTTAATCATAATGAAAACTCGAATCGACATTTTACACGAGTCGAAAAAGATAGTAAAAATAAGACAGTAAGTGAAAAGGACGTAACATTTTTACTGCCAAAAAGTCAATTATCAAATTACTAACAGCACGTTTCTACTAGAGAACATTTCCAATGATTTATTGTATATTGTACATCGTAAAAGTTGGAACTATTTGGTAAACAAATTTAAAATATAATTTACCTGGGATAATAGGTAATTTCTAACATTGTTGGAACATGTGAGCATCTAACCAATTAGCCTTAATAGCTGGATTGTGAAGTCAGGTAAAACAAACGACTTCGACTATTGCTTTAAATTAAAATCCGACTCGAATTTGATTGTTTTAATCATTTAGTTTTAACTTACATGTATGTAAACGATCCGATTATTTTTAGTCAGTGTAGATTTGTAATTTGAATACACAAAACATCTAACTCCACGACTCTTAGTTTAGACTCCGACTCCACAGCTCTGTAAAAAAACATTGTTATAACAATTCATTTCACTGGAATATACAAATTTTCTAGACCTACTAGTAATTATTAATCTTAATTAAATATTTGTTTTATTAGGAATGTAACATATTTCCTAGCTCAGATAAAGTTTATTCGTGTATTTGAAAACATAAAGATGCCAAAAACGTGTACTCCTGGTAGTAAGTATCAAACAATTTTAAAGCGTTCAATTTTTTAATCTTTTAAATGTTATTGCCGAGACCAATCCCACCTGATTACTAGGGCAAAGTTTTTACCACTTGTCCATAGAATGCGAAAATTACTGCGATACGCTATGATGATAGATATAAACAATATTTAACTTTTAAACATATTTGTTCCTTGACTAAAAATATTACAAAATATATATATGTATATTAAAATAAATATAGTTTTTGTAGTTTTCCTCTGGGCACAGTTATACAATATACACAATATGTTGTTCTGTGGACTAGGCTATATCGGTCCCGCGATAATATCCATCCAGAACGCGTCACTCTTTCAATAGCGAGCTTTTGGGTCTACGAAAGTTTGTGCTTTGACCAGCGCCTGCTATCGCGGGCATCGCGGCGTCGTTTTCGTCCGCCGCCTCAGTTCGACGCGACTACTCGCCGAAGCTAGACGTCGGGGCATTGCCGTACGGCGGAAATTTGGCGCGTTTTGTATTCCTCTCAAGCGAAAAACACTGTGCTGTAATAGTGGGTGATCGGTGGTATCCGGAATTCGTTTGTGGGAATGTTTATTGAGTGAGGGTGCGTAAGCAATTTGTGTACATTTACGTTTTTATTCGAGTCAAATTGGTCTGTAATCTAATGGTAAATCTCACTGACAGCTGCGGTGAGAAATCACAGCTAATTGATTCATAGTTTTAAGGGAAAACTTTCAATTTTATCAGCAATATTATAATATTCACTACTCTATTCCCATTGAATTTTTCGAGAGGTTTGCGAAATAATTATTTGGATTATTACAGTTTTAACACATCTATTGTAATAATAACATTATAGTTGTATTGTTTGTATTTTTTAATATAAGATTGATGAATACTGAAATATTTCAATAATAAAATCAAAACTGATTCTTTTAACTCATAAATTAATTATGGTATAGTATAAATTACTTTATTTTATTAAATTGTTATTTTTTTAATTACTCACAAACGTTTAGTAAAATAAATGTTGCGAGCAGCTATTCTGAATTTATAAACAATGCCAATCCACCCACATTTCGCCAACATGTGGAAGTAATTAAAACATGATGATGATATTGTATTTGTTCAAGTATCATTTAAAAGAAGTCTTACAAAAAGCAATTTAAATTGTAATTATAAGTATGAGTAATAAACACTCTTCTTTTGATGTTTATTATAGATACGAACAGAAAATTGTAAAATATGAATATTTACAATTCACCATAATGATACCAGTTAACAAATATTGTATTATTGGTTCTTATTATTCTTTGAAAGATAAATAAATATTATCTCAAGTTAAAAATGTGTTATCACATGCGTAAGATTAATCGTTTTTTTTTTCAAAATGATATCAATAAAATAATTATACTACATTTTGTAAGAGTTTCTAGGAAAAATGATCGTTTTTACATGATATTTTATCATTACATCATTTAAAATACAATGATTGATTGAGAATACTATACAATATACGAATTGTAAATAAAAATATGCAAATATCATTTTGATTAAAACATGATAAAACATAAATACACTTCGATTGAAAAATGGAAATTTAAACTGCATGGTTAATCTGATATTATTGACGGTATTGGATAGAAGATATTGTTCACAACCTAAGATTTCGATCAATCGACAATCGATTTTTGTTTATTTTTCTTCACGAAAAAATGTAATTTTGATATATTATTTCAAGTTATATCAATATGAAAACTAAAAGTAATGTCATTCGGTAACCGTTTTGCTGCTGTATAAAACATTTATAAGAATAATATATTTTTCAATAAATATAATTTTATAGAAATTTTACGTAAAAATTAAAAATAATTTATCTTCTTTTAAAAATGAGAGAAAGTAAAATAATATTTACGTCCGTTAAATGCTGTACATACTGCAAAAAAAAACATAATTTATTACAGTCTTGTTGATAGCATTAATAAATCAAAACGTGTGGGCTTATGACGTAAAATTTATAAACAATTAATAACAACTGTATGAAAAATAAAACATCGACCGTTTTTATTTGTTGAACCGTGAAATATCAGAGCAGTGTATTTGTATACATTACACTTCCGTAAATACATTGATGGTGAAATAGACGAAGTGTTATGAAGAAAAAAGTGCGTTTTTATCTGTACCATGATGACAGACGGGTAAAATGCAGAGCAAAGTATCAGGATCGCATGAGGTCAGGTCAGGGTTAAGTATAGCCGCGCCTTGTATACTCGTAAAAAAATATTGCGGTCTGTACCCGGCTGTGTTCACCGTGCAATAAACTTCCTTCGCCGTTTACTAAATTGAGATTAAAATTCCATTTCGCTTTAACTTATTGCTCTTACACTGTGCAACATCGTTTTCTATCGTTGCTTCCATTATATAATCGCTTTTTAAGTAATTGTCACTTTAGTACAGGATGTTTTTTTTCTATCTAGAAATAAAAAAATATTATTTTAAATTTTACTATCGACTATTGGTCGGCGTAAATTGGTGTAAATATCAGGGCTGTGGAGTCGTAGTTGGAGTCGTGTAAAATGAACGGCTCGAAACATTTAAAAAATATATATTTAATGATTTGTATTCAAACCACAATAGTCCACAGTGTTGACATTGAATGCTTGGCTGACTAAAGATGATGTAATGAAATACTTACAATTTATTAATTGCATAGAAATTTACTTGGTAGAACTCCATTATAACACGGTGAAAGCGGGCGTCAAACCGAAATACCTATCAACAATAAAAAAAAAGTAGGAGTCGTTTTTTTTTATTTTAAGACTGGAGTCAGAGTCGTCTTTTTTTTACACGACTCCACAGCCCTGCTAAATATATTAAAAATTCAAAAGAATAACAATCAGAAATTCTACATAATTAAAAAAACGTATGTTTTTACAAGATGAAGCATTCAAACAACAATAATAATAATAGCATATTGATTCAATTTATGAATATATCTTTTATTTGTTTTGTTTTTCTAAAATCATTTTCCATAAAAAATAAGTTTTTGTCGAGTTATTTGTGGATTTGGAAGAATATAATGAATCATTAAATCTAAAAAACGATATTTTTTTTTATATTTTCAACCTTCTTGGACTATCAGTCAAGTCTTATATTAAATATAAACTAGAATAATTAAAAATCCAAAATTGTTTTTCTGAGAAATATAATATAATTTATATACATAATACTAAAGGTTTCTTTATTTAAATGATTTGATAGTGTGAAAATAATTCACCCAAATTTTAAATCAGGTATACGTTGATATCTCTATAAATTAAAATAGGAAAAATGGTTGAAGAATGATTTCTTGAAAAAAACATGTTTAAATTTATAATTGAACAATCTATATAAATGCGTTGAAAATGCATCGTGTGTAAGAAGCTCTTAAATAAATAGATTCAATTAATTTTATTACGTCTTAAACAATTTCCCCTTAAAGGTTTACAAAATAAACGTTAAAATAACTAATTAAAATCATCGTTAAATGTTAAGTTGCATTTCAAGTATTTATTTTATTTTCTCAGAAAAAAATAACTTTCATTGAGGGCTTAATGAAATAAATTAAACTTTTATCTCAATTATGAATTCTGAAGTCTGTCTGGTTAAATCTTATTTTGATAAAAATCATTTTTATTTTGGCATCAACATAATTTTCACATTGTTGCTACTTCGTATTAAGCATTAAACAAAATTTATTTGGTTTAAAATGAACTGGTTTCAACAACTCGGTGTAATCAGTCCCTATTAGCCAATAGTGCCATTAAAGTATTATACTGTAAAAATAATTGGATAAAGTTCAAAAAATATTACAATAAGCGGTAAATCTAGAACCACAAATTTCCGGGTCGTATTGCATCATTTCTTTGAACTGTATCGACACAAGCTTGTTTAATGACTTATTTCACAAGTATACAATCTTAATGTTTTTAATTTTCAATTACATCTGTAAAAAAATCTATAAAGTGGCACGTTAATTATTTTGATTAATTGAATATTGTTTATTTTAAAATCACTCGCACTAATGCTTTAACTCTGGCAACTATTCATTGTACATCATTACGTGTATACATAAAATGCTAAAGAAATGATACAATATATTACAATAACTTACTCAGAAAGTTCAACAAATATTTTAAAAATATGGAGAATAATATATGACGCTTACGAATACACTATAAATTTTTCATCGCCGATATTGCTTTTGTACAATCAAAACGAAACAAATGTTTCTTGTCAAACCACGACTACGATTTTATTCTTCAAAGCTTTCGTTTAATTTTCTTTGCAAAGTATTACCAAGACGCTTAACTGGCATGACAACTCAAGTAAGGCTCTACTGCGGAAACAGCCTCGAGTGTTTTCTCAAAAGATATAAGCCAACAGACAGAAGGATCTGGAATTATTCTTTTATCATTCTATAAGCTTCAAATGTACGCTAAAGATGTACACAGAAAGTCATAAAAGCTGTGAAGCTTCGGATAATAAAGCACTTTGATTTTAAATTGTTTAGCCTCTACTTAAAGGAAGTGGTAGGTATTTAATGTCTACAAAAGGAACATAATAAATAAAATTTTACGCTGTCTTGTCATAATTGAAATTTGAATATTTTCTTACGTATAATACTCAAACAACTATATTGGCTATGTTTGTTTTTCTTTTTATTTTTTAACTCTTTGTATAAGGTCTTTTACTCGTATCTATATTAAAATGAGCGCATATTCGAGCGCTTCACTATACCGTTATAACGACGCGAGAGCTCAATGAAGACTTTCTTTATAATAATTCGCTTGAAAGAATTATTTTAACAACATATTTTAATGGGAATCGATCATTGATAAAATTCTTACAAACAAAATTTTGCGTTCATGTATTGTTTAAATCTTTTAAATTCCACAGGACAGTTGAAAAAAAAATCTAAATCAAAAAATTGTATAACCTAAACGAACTTTTAAAGTACATATTATTTATTTCAACTACTAAACTGTTACAAAAAAAATACACATAACAGTCACTCCATAAAAATATTTAACAACATGTATAGATCCGATATGAACATTAGCCTGTGAGAAATTATTGCAGGAAAAAGTCGTACTTTAAAAAAAAATCTTTTGGCTTCCAAATTAGGGAGTGTTTATTTATCAGTATCATGCAAGAACGTATTAATAAACAATCCATATTCATCAATAATCATAGTCAAGTAATGACATATTATACGAATTAACTTTTTACATTAACTTTTAATAATAAATATATTTCATATATAAACCACCACTAAAATGATTCATTCACATCCATAACATTGTACACCAAATATCGATAAGATTATTATTGATTTTAGTATATTTGTCACGTTTTTGTTTCCTTTACGATGGAGTTTAAAATATTGATGTTTATGAACTTTCCAGAGACCGTCATGTTCGCTCCAACTTTCAAAGCGAAGGCTCCTGCGGCAGGTATAAGATGAGAGCTTTTACGTGTTACAAGTGTTTACATCCGTTTCCGTTCCTAACGAATGTGATAATCAAATAATATTCTCGTTATGATTGCAATATATCACTACTCAATGTTAAATCACTTTACAATTTTCTATATTAATTGTTGAAGGTGTTATTAGGTCTTTTTTAATTGGTCATCTGAAATTGTGACATCACATGAATATTTAATACAGATTTTATATACGTAAATTTAAATAAATATCTTATATATTAAAAAATAATATTTCTATAACACTACGAAAGTGAAAATTAAATTAATATGTCTTATAATAAGACGCTGTGATATTTTTTTTACTATTGTTTATATTGTATTTAAAGATTCGTTTTAATCACCTTCAAATATCTTTAACGTAGACTCATTCTTCTTTAGTTATATCCTGTAATAAAATTAGTTTTTAATTTAAGCAGTTGATTTCATAAATATAAAGTACAACGCATATCAATGTTGCAATCATAATAAATGACGAAACCACCCCGCTATTTAACATTCCAGCAAATATATTTGAATAATATTTTGTGACTTTAGTGTGAAAGCCTTTATAACTATAATACGAATCTGTGTGGCCATGACTTGAACACATAAAACCCCTAATTTATTAATTTTGTGTTTGTTTTATGTTGTACATTTGTGTCCCATGTTATACCTTTTTGTGATATCATTTTTTTACATGTGTTCTTTCACAGGTAAGTCGCCTGTTTTGTTTATCGCCGTGTTCACAATGTGTATTATTTATTTTTTGCGAAAATTTTTCTTGTTTCGTTTTGTTTTATTGTTTTTCTTACCCATGAAAAAACCTTTTTTTTCAGAATATAAAATACAATCCTAAGCTTTGAGGCTTTCTGAATAATATAAAAGTATTAGTTACGTAACAAATTTTGTATTATTATATATTAAATTCTACTGCGAAAATATTTTAGATATTTGTGATGATAATATATATTTGTGAAATTGAAAATTTTATACTACAATGGTTTTTTGTTCTGATTAAATGAATAAAATTAAATAAAACTCGTATATTTAAAAGATAACTCAAATATTCATAATATAATATCTGTGTTTTTGTATCGATATCTTTACTGAATATATTAAAGTATCGAATATTATGATATCTTTCGTAAAATTATTCATTTGTAAACAACACAACACAAACATTTATCGTTGAATTAAATAGTTTTACTCTATCGCTTAAGTAAATAATTTGTCTTCGGGATATCAAAAATTAAAATTCAATATTATTTAAATTAAAATCACTAAAATTTCTTATCGAAACAACACTAAGTATTTTTTTTACAGCCATGCCCACTTTATTTAAGAAACGTATGTATTCCTAATAAAGCATATTACTAGAATAATATGTTATCATTTAGTCAACTCACATTTTTTTTTCGGATAAAGCAGAAAGTTGGGTTAATAAAAGACAAGTACAATTCATTTTTTAATGATGAGAAATGTGGGCGGGGAGCGTAAAAATTACCAAAATTCATACATCGAAATTGTCTCTATGGAAATTCAAACGTGCTCACGCCACAAAAAAAATATATTGTGACTTTTAATATATTATAAAATTAAACAACATATCGTCGGTAGACTGGCATAAAGCATTTGATTTTAAGATTTCTATAAATTATGCACTATAATAATAACTAACAACTTCATGAAATTCAAATAATCAAAAGCGATTAGTTATTTATGTATTTTTCTGTAACGAATAAAATGAAATGGAATTAACTTGCATATTCATCTATTTAAAAATACAAAGAATATGTTTGAACTCACTTTTTCCAGAAGATAGAACGTGTTGAAATTTATCTACCAAAATTCATAACTCAAAACAGCCGATTTTTGAGTAATATGGTGGTATTTTTTCGCATTATTCTAAATATTGCATTATAGGAATTAGCGTGTAGTTAAGACTAAGCCAAACTATTTACATATTTGTTGGCAAACAAATCCTTTAATGTATGATCACTTAAAATAACTATCTATAAAACTCTTATAAGTGACGCAAGCAGCGTTATGTGGTATGTTAAGAATAGACTGGAATTTATAGAATGTTAGAGTTGTTTATAATCCCATTTGGAAAGCTACGTTTTAAAAATCCAAAGGAATTTATGATCGCCTAAAAGCTTATGTCTTCATTGAAGGGTTAAAGTTTATTCAAGATTTTTCGAAATTCTGTAAACTGTTACATATGTTTATATTTTATATCTCACATATTTTTTTAAACAGCGTCTTTGCCTAATGTAGACCACATGGGCTTATAATTAAGCTTAAACAAAATTGTAAGAAGTTCATATTATTAATCAGACTCGCATTTAAAGGAAGAATTACAACAAACGAAATAAAAAGAGTTAATTAATAAATTAATTAAGTAATAATTCAATATTTTCACGTATGTATAATAATGATATTGACGTAAAAATTATTAGTATGAGAAATAACACTTCTTTTCACTGATTCCACATTTTTTATTATCTACAATGACGGTCTCTTTCATCACACAGATCATCAACTCAGAGTATGTACTTAATTATTGGAAATTATGATGTGTCTTTATTTCCATTTATTATACAATATACAAAAATATTTGCAGCTTTATAAGAAAATTTATCAATATGAAATCAAAATAAAATAATGCAAACACTCAAAGCAAGCTTGTTTCACATATGCATGGATAATATTGTATGAAATTTAGGTCATTTTCTGTGATTTAATATATTATTATACAGTTTTCAAGGCTCCCATGTTGATGTTTAATGCTCTAAGAAATATTATTATTAATTAATATATATATTATGTAGGTGCTTTTGTTTATAATAAAATATTTACTCCATCAATATTACACGTATTCTTCAATAAATTGTTGCGTAATAGATTAATCCTGAAAAGCAATATCAAAAATAGAACGCTTTCATTAGTATACGATCTAAATTATGAACTGATCCCATCGATTATTTACTACCCTATCATTATACAATAAATATCGACATGATTACAGTTTAGTTTGAATTTAAGTGTGCTTTATAATTTACATAGGATAATAATAATATATGCTATGTGCTTGTGCCAAGCATATTGTTCGTTTTAATGAGGCAGCAGAATACACGTACTGCTAATTCCAAATGAAGCCTTTATTGATGAGCCAAAACACGTGAATTTAATCCAAATCAATTGTGTTTGTCAGAAAACACACTGTTTTAATGAAATTCACTATATCGTAGCTTGTCGCGCGAAGTGATATCTACAACTCGATAGAATTAGAAAATTTGATTTAATCTAATGAACACTTTTTTGTATTCGTCATTATCACACAACACGAATATCCTTTAAGACTCTCAACTAAGAGTTCTGGACGATGTAAATTCGACTAACGCGAGCTTGTACTTATGCTGTTTAAAAGTTTATCATTAATATTTATTTCGTACGAAAAATGTAACAAAAAAAACTTAAAAAATTAACGTTTTGATAGTTGATAATTCCCCAAGTCTTAAATCTTTTTTTAAATAATGATGAAAGCAATATTCAAATGAGCACTGTAAATGAAGTGTCATTCATCAGAGTCTTAAATTTTTCTATTATATCAATAGATATTTACAAATTATGTAATAAGATTGGATTCAGTAGTAGTACATTATGAAACATTCGTGGAATGACCGAGAAAATACCAAAAAAATTATGAATTCTCTAGAAGTTTGTTGACATTATCATATTTAATGTAATTTTTAATTTTCTGATTTCTGACCTGTAAGAGCGGAAAAATGTACATGTAAATGATTATTTAACTTCAATTTACGATCAAATACGTTGACTTCAATTGGCTACGTTTTTTGACTTAATGAACCGGAAAGAAACTAATTCAAATGTTTCCATTTTCAAAATTATATTTAATTATTGTGTGTGAGTGTAGCAGGTCAAAATCACAATGTGTAATCATTTTAATCACTATCTATTATTAACGATAAGTCATCTTTTTTGGATTAAGCTATGATTTCTTCCCTAAGGAACATTGCGTGTGTTTGTTCATAAATAAGCAGAATACTCACACGGGATTTAATTGAGTAAGGGTGCGGCAGCAGAATGATAAACAATGGTGCGGCCGTTTCCTTATTTAGGATCCCCTAATACTTGATCAAATTAATATATTGCACAGGCACGTACTAAATAATAAATGTTATAAGAGAAGTGATTTGAATTGAACTATGAGAAAAAATGCAATTTAGAATCAGGTATTTCGCTATTGAAAAAATGGTGAATACCGAAATAACGTTATTTCAATCCAGCGTTGATAATGTAGTTAATTAATAATTATCGATAAATTAATCTTCTTGTGTAACTAAATAACTCACTGTTTGCTAACCTCAACTCAATTAATGAACTAAACGTTATTGATTTAATATTGTTTACTGATTATACTTAGAATATTAGTCTTAGATTGTAGAAATAAACATTGATTGACTTAATAGTGTGTGAAGATTTAGTTCACATGTTAATTAATATTAAATAACTAAGAACGATTTAAATAGTCAAAAAATTAAGTTTTATTGATTCTTACTATAATCGGTGAAGTTATAAATATCAAATATAATCTTGAAACTTATGAAAGATTTCGTGTGTCGTCCTTTTTTTTAAAAGGTTTTTCATGTAGGTTAATAATACAATAACTGTATTTGATCCGATATTTTTACGAAGTTTTGAAGAAAATTTAATATTGCAGATCAGAATAATCGATACATTAATTTATTTTGTTCCTAAAACCAGTATATATTACTTATTTACCTATATAAAAACGTGAACAGTTCCAAAAACCGTTTTATTTCATACAAGACGGAAGGCGAAAACGATAACAGTTCTTATATCCGACACATTACACATTGCATCTACTTATTCAATATTGTTTACATAAAGTGATTAAGATGATCGTATTATTGAAATTATATTTTTTTTATAAAATTTTGTAAAAAAAATAAGTTCATACTGCTTTAAAAAAGTTATTTGAAACATTACATTCTCGAAGTTATTCCCAAAAATATTTGAAGTGTATGTGAATTTTGTGTTTTATTAAATAGATTATTACGTCCTTAACACTTTTTATGACATAAAATTTTTTCATGTAATGAAGTCTTAAAATAACAATTTCAGTGATAAAATACTGTCAAAATCGTTTTTTGCGGTTTTCTCAAAAAATAGCAAAAGGTAATAAGACGGAGTTTGGAACTAAATGCCTCAATTATATAATTTAGTATTTAAAAAGGGAAAAATGGAAGGTCTCAGTATAAACATTGACAATTATTTATGTGGGTGGTTGGGATCCGATGGAAAATAAATTTTAAATAAAGGAATCAAAAAAAATACTAATTCAATAAAATTCTTATATTATTTATGAATCCTCTTTATCTGTTTAATGTATCTAGTTAACAATGACCATACGAATACAATTTGTGGATTATTCATAAAACCACAAAATTCGAAATGGTGCGGTATAATTATTGAATTTAAAATGAATATCAACCAAAACAACTGCAATGTTTCAAATCTATTTTTTTGAAGAATATCTTAGTCACAATTGTACCATTGAAACTATCTTGGCGAAATATATGTAAGTTATCAAAACATTAAACAGTTTATCAGGGTCACCAAATATTACCGCAATAAAATTAAATATCAAAAGCAATAATGCTATAATACGAGAATTCCTTGCTGTTAACTGATAATATTTTGTTTATATTTAATATGATTCATTCTGGTTAATTAGCCACAACATTTTGATGATGATTCAATTTTCTAAATAAGTAATTAAGTTATTAATTATCTTTACATAAAAAACAAAATCAACAAAATATATTGCGGGTCATAGGCGAATTGTATTTCAGATAAGTGGTTGACACTTTGTATTCAATTTTAAAGATATTTATTGAAAAAACTATTTTGTTTTTATTTCTCAATTACTAATTAGGAGATAACCAAATTTCACTCATCACAAACGTTTGAATTTTCATGAGTTAAAAATGCGAATGATGATCCCAATGTATATATTTTTTAAATTTGCCTTTCCACTAAGCATTGTGATACATTTATTAACATAATATTTTATCTGTAATAATAGTTTTTAATTCTACTTTGAAAATAATCTTATCTCACTTATATTACATATAATATTATATTAAGCCATATCTCAGTCATATTACAATTATATCGGTGTCCGCCTAAAAGCCTTTTCCGCTATTTTCCTGTTTTATTGAAAGGATCTTGTTTGCCAAGACGCTGTCCAATACCTTTTAATTGAGCTAAAAATAGAATAATGATAAACAATCCCACGTTTAAAAAAACATCATAGCTTTATAGACTTCCTTGTTTATCTCGTATACATTTTTGTCTTTGTTTTTTAAATGACTGATATGGCAAACTTCTGTATTTTAAATAATACCGCTTCCAATATAATGTTAAATACATATAAACCTTCTATAGTGCCATAATTAAAGGTTAGAAAAAGTCTCAGAATAAAAAAGCGTTATAAAAGGACTAATAGTAAGATAATCTTATTCCATACTTCCTACGCAATTTTAAGATAAAATTAATACAATCCATGCATCGAGCTTAGAATAAATCTATAAATTTGCCTATTTGTATATTTGACTGGTAAACAATCAGTTTTTTTTGGTTGAATAAGATTCTACTATTTTGATTGCTATATTTAAAAGCGTAAAATATAGTTACGTAGTTCTACAAGACGGGTCCTACGGTGCAGCGATTAGCGTTGTTGGCTTCCGTGCCGGATCTCACGGGCTCGAGTCCTAGTGTGAACAGCATTTTCTCGATTGATTTATCGATTCCTGTTCGAAGGCATGTGTGTTTGTGATGTCTTAAAATTCTATTCCACCCTTTCGATCCTTCAATAACCGGGTGTAGCGAGAGCGATCAGTTAATCACTAGTCCTGTGCTAACCTTATCATTATATCCCTACTACTCTCTTCAGAAAAGAGAGTCTAAGCGACTGAGTATCAAACAGTTTTCGTAGAAAAGGTTCTGTTGAGATATTTCCATTATCAGGCCATATGTTCTACATTGGGAACGGACATGGACAAAAAAAGTTTTATAAGATAAAGGTCAGTGAACAAATCGAACTCATTTCTATTTATCGGTATAATTGTTTATCTTCATAAAAAAGATAAATATTTCATTATTTATAAAATATAGACGAATAGCTTATAATTTTGTGTTTTCTGTAAAAAAATAACGATATGGCATGACACTCTAAATTATATGTACAAAAAATATCCCTCATCATCATAGGTCGTGATATTGTTATACCCAAGGGACCGGAGTCGATGACTCCTTATCAGAACTCGCTATCCCTTTATTTATCAATGAGTGGTGAATTGTAGGGGGCGTCTTTGTGAGTCATAAAATAATACTGTTCACACTATCCGGGATTGGAAGTTATCACAAGAGGGACTTGGTGTGGTGTGCCACATGGCTCGGTTGCGATTAGGGTGTGCAACACGGGTATTATATTATTAACACCGGTACTAGGGTTACAAAAATATAATAATTAATATCTTTGTATTATCGATATAAACAACAATCGATATCAAGAAAATGCAAGTATAATTTACAAACATAACTGAAATACGACATCAAAATTGCAGGTTAACTAAATCTCGAATCTTTCAATCTTAGGCTTAGACTTTAGCCGAAAAGCCATGACGAACAAGTTACTTTCCCATCACCACCCGTTGTATAAATGCAGACAACGTTTAATGGCCACCTTTTACAACTCTATCGACAGAAAAAAATGTTTATTCCTCTCATTCATGACCTGAGCAGGACTGTATGGGAATGATTTTACACTAGTGTGTTTGAAATAAAAGAAAAATAATAATAAATGCTTGAAAAGTTCACCCACTTTAATCTAGTTGATATTAAGTAACCTATGTATAATCCGTATACTGAGAGTCGGTCGTTTTAGACAAGCTTATTGACTTTAGTGAGAAATAAAGGTTATGACCATCAGGAACATTCGTGTTTAAGATATCAAATTTTAGGATGAATTCTTAATCTTAAATGGATAGTCACCTTGGTGGGACTTGCACTAACTGATAATTACGTTACAGAACTTACAGCAAGAAAACAGGGGCCGAAATAATAATTATAATGCCAACTAATTAAGAAAAATGCTTAGTAGATTCATCGCTCGTTGAGAAAACAGTCATAATGTAATTGATTGTACACAAACTAAGTGTTTGCCCTTTGTAAAATGTCAACATTTTGCATTTTGTAAACCGATATTTCGGTATATCAAACAGTTGAAATACTGAGATCTCGCATTTGGTTTTACCGGAATTGTAATCCCTACTTGCGATAAAGTAAACAAAACGTAATACAACCCAATCCAAGGGAATGTGTTTGGGTATCGTATCTAGAATAATATCCATTGCAACGCGGTTTAGTTTTTCTCTGTCATATATATCAACGACGAAAAACTATCATAAAAATGAATACTTCATAACATTATGATCAAAACAAAATACCCTAAATATATCGACACCACCAAAGAACAAAAATGTTAAGACTGTTGATTTTTTTAGTAAAGCAAATTCTATTTTATTTACCGATAATCATCGATTTCGTAATTAATCACTGCCATTTAAATACTTAATACCATATCAAGAGTTTTTAATTTTATATTTCAATCCTTGGGGCAAATTATGAATAAAATATAATTCAACCAAAAACACATGTATTTTATATGAAAAAAGTAGGACTTGTTTTGAAAAATATTCATAAAAGAAATTTACAATTGTTTTATTAAAAAGAAAAACTTAATGGAATAATTAAGACAATGATTCAATCATTATATTTAAAGAAAAAATCATTACCGGTGTAAAAAAAATGCAAGATAATTGCAAGCCTTATATAATATAAAATTAATGATTGCATAGTTAAATGAATTAAATTAGAAATGAAAAATCGATTCGGTAAAGGCATTTTGTCGAACGACTTGGTATGAACTTTTTGATACACGATTGACAAAGCCAACGAAGCTTTTATGCGTACAATTCCTGTAGGAATTCTTACTATGTTTCAAATGCTTCTCAAGAAAGTAATTGCGAGGAAAATGTGGTTATAAAAAGACGCTGCAGAGTTATGAAGCCACATGAAATGAGACAGAGGTTGTGCAGCCATATGTTTTTACGTCTATGTAACGTGGCAGATAGATCACGCCTTGTGTGCGCCAGAGAGGAATAAAAAATGTTACACTTATGATGTAATCATAATATTGTAATCTATGCGCAAAACCATAAGTTATATTGTTGCAGACATTACTCAATTTTTTTTAATATACCCAGACATATCTGTCAACTTTATGGTATACTTGTTTTTCTTTTATTAAGATTTTTATAATATCAAAATAAAATTAAGAAAGACATTTGTAGTACATATAATTAATTGTCTTTCTAAAAAATCATGAAAAACGCACCAAAGTTAATCCTCACTATATTTATCTAACTATCTTTGCCCTTTTCAATAATGAAACGTAATACAACTGACGTACAGATAGTTCGCGCAAATACTTTGTGTTTTGATACCCCGTTGGTATACCCTAATAAAATAATGCTCTGATTTAAATTCAGTTAATCTTAAAAACAGTGGAGGATTAAGCACAAGATAAGTCCCAGGCGCTATAAAATTTGGAGGCCCAGTTTTTTGGATAACATAAGAACGTCAAAAAATAATAAATATATATAAAAATCGGAACATAAAGTTTATAGATTGTATAATAAAAGCCTTTTTTAAGGCCCCTAAACTTTGGAGGCCCCAGACGCGCGCCTCATTCACTTATAGGGTAATCAGTCACTACTAGATTTTAAATAATTATATACAATTTTTATTTCGTCTAATTCCGCCAAGAAACAATATTATTTACTCATTTATTGTGCTTTAAAACATGCTTTGTATGCCTGGAAATCAATGAAATGCCAATTATTACAATGCAGCACTGTAAGAAATTCAATTACAAATAGAACAATGCTAAGAATCATACATGTAAATCAGGAAACCAATAATTTATACGAAATACGAATATAATATCAGTATGAAAAAATCAACATAACTTGTCTAATGAAACTTCTTAGAACAAACTATAGAGCGAATTTGAAATATGGCCGTCAAATTTTCGTAAAAATATTTCGTAATTCGCATGAATAATCAGTTTCCTTGATTCCAACGTGGGTTTTATGATATTTTCGTATCCGCATATAAGCTTTCCAGAGAATCGCATTGTTTTTGCGGGATTTAGTACGAACAGAGCATGTTGAAAGTATATTTACTTTACACCTAATTTTGAAAAGAAATTATTTTAAAATATCTAAAACTGTGTTGCTTTCTTTTACCGTTTCCTTCAAAATTTGTTATTTTTACATCCAAGCATCACAGATAAATTCTTTACAGTTTTCGGATCGTTTGTAAATTTCTACTAACGCGCATTCTAAATAAATGCTTTTTTTAAATGGCGCAATGTAAAGGTAGCTGCGTGTGAAGTTTGAAGTGTAGTTGGTTACGATTTGTAAATTTATTATTTCATTATTACTTAAACCTACAATCATATGCGACCTTTCGCAATTACTGTTTTTTCGTAATGATTTTTTTTCATATAAACAAGTATTCCAGAGATAAATATAGATGACGCCACCGTTGCTTAAATTTTGTCGTTTGCCACAATACATAATTTTGCTCTATTAAGACTACTTAAATGATGTCTACAGCTAATTCTCGTTATTTAAATAATTTAATTATTCAACTGAGGAAAATTGCCAATACAAATAAAAAACAGATTTTGAAGTTTCTAACGGTCAAAGGAATACATTTTAATTGTACTTGTATGTTGCGGTCGAAATAAAAACCGATAAGTCACTGATGGAAAAAAATACATCGTAATTAACGGTAGGGCTTATACAAAAACAGACATTTTGAGTAACCGGTTTTCGAATCTAAATATTTCCTAGAACCCGTTTAAGCCTGGTTTTAGAAGTTATACAAAAAATGTATAATTCGATTTGAATCGTTCAAATTATGTACATTCTTACAGATTTTGTCACTAACGACCCGGGTTTCGCCTTTCGGTATATTCAGGCGTTCAAGTGCAAGGATGAACTTGAACTGACGCTTAGTAAATGAATGTTTCGTGTTTATATAAGAAATAAATGTATCATTGAATTTAAAGCTATTTCTGTCGAAAGGATAAGCTCATGGGAATGCCCTTTTATTTTAAGCAGAAATTAAAATTAAATTTTGTGTTCGTTTTAGTTTTGTGTTTTTGGAACGCACAAATATTTACTGATCCATTACTTAGTAATTTTTAAAAAAAAGTTTCCTGACAAAGTAAATTCTCTTTCGCTGGATATGAAGTATACCGTATAGTTTCAAAAACATCAAAATATTAGAAAATCTTTTTTTTTTCTTCTTATGTTTGTAGACTAAATATTTTTTAAAACAATCCTCAATATCGACGCATTCATTGACAAATACTGACTATTAAACAACAAATTTCATCTCGTTTAATCTATAACTATGACATTGTTTTTCAAATAAATTATAATTGAATTCTTAAATTAAAAAAAACCGATTAACCGAGTTGAAAAAACCGTTTTTTGAATTTTTCTCAAAACCAACAAGCCCTAATGATTTCGGTAGTCTACATTGGGCGATATATTGACAACAGTAGCTGTCAATATTTCATAGTGCGGGTAAACACCGTTTCCGATGAGCTGTCAATAACTTTTTCATTTTCATCTTTGGCACTTTGAATTCATGCCCGATTTTATTTGAATAAAAAAGGCGGAATGTTTTCGTGAATTTTAATACAGACATAAAAAATCCAATCAGTTTTTGCAAAAGTCGAAATATTTTACGCTCAGAGCTTGTGACTGTGGGACCGGAAATACCTTTATCGATCTTGATGAGATGCGTAACATAATAAACCCACAAAAAATGTGAAAATTCTTAGAAACATATTTTTATGGGATATTTTAATACGGTTTCTGGTTTATTTTTTACATGTTTTACGACTTTTGCTGAAATTTGTTTATTATAAACAAATGAAAACATGTTTGACATACAAGATTAAATTTATCCATTTTATACACAGTATTTAAGATTAAACATTTACAACATATATTTTGAGATTAAGGTCATTTTTTACGTGTTAAATTAGCAATGTTATTTATTCGTCTTACCTAATATAAACATTAATATAATTTTATGGTGGTTATTTCTCCAGCATTGATTTTAAAAAGCTCACATAACTAACATTAAATACATATGGAATATTTGTTAGTCAGAATTACAAAACACATAGATTCATTCAAATTAGATGTTTTTAAATACTCATAGCTTTGCCAATAACTTAAATTAAATTAAATCATTTACTGGATTTACATGTTTTCATTTATATATTATTTGTACGATACTAATTTTAATATTTCTTCATTGCATGTGACTAAAGAAAATAATAATTGAAACTGGTATTTTTAATATATGGGCCCATTAGTGGTGAATTGAGCCAACTAGTAAAATAGTAAAACTTTTTTATTGATCTTTTAAGTACTATCACGACTTTACTCGGTGCTTTGGTGGATTGCGTATTTTTATTTTACAGATATAACACTATTACAATGTGTATTAATTGAGGTTATTTCGCGTTTACGATACTTTAAGACGTGTAGAATATTACACCGCATCTAACATATTTTTTTTCTAAAATACTGCTTGACTCATTTCACTTCTAATAGGCCCGTGTCGTCTTCGACAAACCGAATTATATAATGTAAATACCATGGTTAAGAATCTAACGGAGGATTGAACTGGATGAATCATGGCAAGATTAATTTGATAAAAGTTTTGATTTTTCTTAATTTTTAATTTGTATCTTTAAGCCGACATTTTGGAAAAAAAAACACCCAAAATACCGAGATCATGGTTTCCGTAATACCGTTATTGAGATTCCATATTCTGCCCACTGCTATAACAGAGCACACAAATGTTTCCCCTGCACCTTAGTTTCTCATGTCTAATTTTGTTTGAACACGGGTCAAATAAGATAGACAGCTATTCCGTCAAATTGTTCTTCTTTCACTCAACAATAGGCCGAATAAGCAGATAGTAATAAGTGATTGCCAGTTTTACTTGGCCTATAGTCGAAGCATTAGATATAAATAAATTGGTTTCCTTTTATAATTATTCTGTATTTTATTGCAGTAGAATATAAGTAAAGCGAAGTTGCAGCAAGCCTTTGTGTATGTAGTTGAATCAGCTGTTAAGCGCCAATGCAAATATATTATGCGTCTTAAAACAAAGCTTATGTTTCCTTTGAGAGTGGATTAGTCTTTGTATGTTTATCGAACAAACTAGTCCACCAGTTGTCTACAAACAACTGACGTAATGCATTGTCAAAGGATCTAATATCCCGAGATTTTGTTCAAAGGCGTAGATGTAATTCTTTCAGTGAAAATATCAGAAAACAGGTCAATTCCTGTGAACGAAAACAGAGAAAATAAAATTTCACCCTTTTACACTAAAATATATTTCTTGTGTGTTATTTGTTTCTATTATTTTTGTTAATTTAAATGTTAGCACTAAATTGCCATATGAATGACCTAAACGGGTGATACAAATGGATAGATAATACACAAGAAAATAAAGAAATAAAAGTTCCTCGAGAAAATTTTACGAAAAAGCTGAATCAAACAAGTCGTCTAACAAGAGTCTAAAAACGTTGAGCTCATAATTGATATTTAGTTGATTAATCAAAATCGATATTCTTATCAAAAGTGGATCGAGAACTCACAATACTCTCAAAAAGAAAATGGTGACAATCAAATAAAAGCTATGAGGTATACAACAAATAAGTAAGATACAATAACTTGTATAGCAGAATCGTACAGAACAGAATATAATACACATTTCAATCCCGTTTCATTGTAAATTTGCAGCTACATCGGATTACTCCAACGGTATTTCTTTAATGAATGAAATTATGGCATTAAAGGTTTTTTTTAGCCCCAAGTCCGAGCCGATTCATCAAACTCAAGTATTATAATAAGATAATAATAGCACCCGAGTTGGGAGAAGGAAAAAAAGCACTCCCTGGGGTATTCATAATTAATCTTAAATGTGGAGAAATTGTGATGTGATTTTTCGTAAATTTTGTAAAATATTTCTTTACAAATTATTACGAATACTATTCGGATATTTCCCCAAGTATTAGAACAGTTGAAAAAAGGCCGAATATATTTGGATATCAAATATTCGAATATCCAAGTTGGCATCCCTAATGTGAAGTCAAAAAAAGCATCCTTCAAGGATCAACACTGCAAAAGAATCTTTTGATCATTTGAAATATGAGTTCAAGTTATTTATTATGAATTATTAAAACCTGGCAAAACAATAACTTTATCAGTGCAATGTCGACAAGTGGACACATAAATCAAAAGCTGAAAGAAAAACGTGTGAATTGTCCCTTATGCTAATTTACATAGATTTCTTTCTGTGAAACCAATCTACTGTTTACTGTGATTTTTTATCACTTACGCAAATTTACCATCTACACCTCTGCATTGCTACACACACAACCAAAAGGTTTGTGTGTATTTTGCAAACTTCATATTGACTGTTGAACGTTATCAAATATATTTAGAATAACGTACCGGAGTCTTGTTATATAAATGCATTGGTGGGTTATGAGAAAGCTTTTACATTCAATCGAGAGAATAATACAATAGAGCATCTTTTGCAGGCATAGGATATCTGCTTAATGGATTGCACTACATTGAAATTTGATATTTCGTTTGAATCCATACAAATCAATAATGTATATAAGCATTTGTACTTATATTACACTAATGATTCATGTTTTTCTCTTGAAATTTCCTTCTCAGTTTGTTTTATTATAATATCGGTTCCGTAGCCAAATGACTAAAATTATCGATAAATTATCTTCTTCTATTTTCTGTGTGCTTAAAATTTAAAATACTTGGAAACATTGAAATATTCACTTTTATTTATCATTTAAAACATCTCAAATGTGTTTATATAACTGTTGTTTAAATTTAATTAACGTATACATAATATTCGTCTGCATTATATCTTAACGGTTTAAATTATTATATACTCAAAAAGAATATTTGAAAAGACATTGTATTGTTTAAATATAATATCTTATTATATAATATATCTATTTCAATAATATTTATCATGCAAAAAATGTTTTCAGAATAGATTTTCTCAAAACATACATGATGAACATACAATATATTTGCACTTGAAAATCGATATATAGAATAATGATAAAATATAACTTTAAGCACTTATTGTAGAAATATGTTTAGCTGATATGATCTGAAACGGTTCTTTATCATGCATTATAAGTAAAATTGTTCATGTACTAGATTGAAATTCTAGAATACGCACAAAAATGTAATGTTTATTTACAAATAAAATTGTGATTGATTTTGTTAGAATGTTTCATCATGTAGTTTTATACCTACTTAATCATTATTTAAGGTCCAAATAGTATAAAAATAATTAAGTAAGTACGCGATTGATAGTGCTAATTAAGAAATTCACCTTTTCCCTTCCAGTATTCTCTATCAATTAGCTAAATGGCTAATTATACAATATGAGTTTTACTTGTACACTTATTTATATTTATACAATTAACACAATTATGTTGATTTCGAACTACTCATGATATATTATATATAATATTTTTATCGCTGCTGTTGACAAAGATTTTTTTTACATCTCAGTATTTGCATTCCTACATTTTCAGGTTTTCAAATACACTAATGCAGCGATTTCTGCATTAGTGTATTTGAAACGTGTCTTTATTACTATATGAAATAAATAATGGGGATGTGCTAAGATATTTTGTCTTCAAAAGGAGGCGTAGTAACATAGAGGTTGGAAACCACTGCACTAATGAACTAAACTGACCGTTTACAAATTTATAAATGCGGAAAATTTATCGCACGAACAATTTGACGAGTAAACAATTTATTACGCAGAAAACTTTACAAATGGTTACCTATTTTAAATTAATAATATTTAGATCAGTAAATCAGTATTGTTCACTATATAATATGTAACACCCAAATCTTAAAAATGCTTCTGGATTCGCACTTACTCACTCACTTTTGTAGTTTGATTTGTTTTACACCAAACATAAAAATCTTTATTAATTAGCTTGTACTTTGCCAACAAAATATTATAAAGACATTATTAAAATTATGGTCTTGGTTTTTTTGTTGATTACTATTTTATTGTGGAAATTAATTAAAGTACGTACAATAAAAATATGTCTGGATTATATTTAAACACAAAAGCTTTGCATTTCATTCAAACGTCATAACGCTGATGTTCGAAGTTCAAAAGCTTTTATTAAAAGCTACACAATACTGGATCTGGTGAAGTATTCCAATTTCAAAGCTTCGTGATATATGCCGCGAAAATAACAGAAAAACGTTTATTTCTCTGTCCTACAGTTTCCGCGTATTCGCGGTAATGTGATCTTATGAAACGAGTAACGTTATATGACAGTGAAAGGAATCATTTATATACGTCGTCGGTAAATAATGTGCGTATTTTAGATTTAAATTTAAATTGAAAAAGTCACGTTTTCGTTCCAATTTTGCTCTTAGCTGTAACATTATATTAAATAAGATAAAAGCATATTCTGCATATTATAAAATTCAAATTAACTCTGTTACATGATTCAACAAATTGAATAAAGTTCTATATAAGATTATTTTATATTATAAACCTGCCATCTCCATTCCAAATGTGGAGCATATATATTAACTGAATTTTAACATTCCAGTATGCGTAGCACTTATTTTGAAATAGTCAAATCGTGATGGTGTTGACTATTTCATACCGTTCAAAATATATGGTATGCACGTGGGAATAATACAGGTATTAAATGAGAATTTTTTGTCAGCATAATATATATGATATGTCACAATATATGTTCAGGAGCAGCTGTCAGCAATCTTTTTTACTAAGTCGGACACCCCAAATGTCATGCTTATGGCAAAGGGCTATCTTTAATGTACAAGTCATTTAATGGTTAACGGTCAAGTCAAAACACATTTGAATCACTTAGAAGTGCACCCATATAATTTAACCCGGAAAATTAATCAATCTCGAAATCCCGGGATCACAAAAAGGCTCCGGGATTGGATAACCTATTCAGTACCTATCATTTTGTTTGGATACGATGAACCTATAATGTACTTGTAAACCATTTGTAGCTAGGTAGTCGCTATCGCTAGTCTATTTTTTAAAAATCAGTTGTGGAATGTTTATTTATTGTTTAAAATTAAAATAATAGTACATGACATAACAGCTGACGCCAATTCGCCATGTACCTGACAAATATAAAGAGACAAAATATAAAATAAAACTACATAATACATAAAAATCAACACAAAAAATCAAGAAATAAAATAGTAAAATTTAACAAACAGTTCACAAATACTATTACTAAAAATGTCTACTTCACTAGGCAATGAGTTTATCAATCGAACGGCCTTAGGAACTGGTGACTCATACCTCCTAAGCGAGGTATAAGTTTTTAGAAATAAAAGTTTTTGCTCATAGTTTCGCCTACGTAAGAATAAATTGGGAGCATGTAAATTAATAGTCATGAGAATTTCAGGATTATTAACTCGGCCCCGAAGGAGAAGAGAAAAATACTTTAAGCTTGAAAACTATCTTCGAGCTTCAAGAGAGTGAAATGATAACATTCCTAAAAGAAATTTGGTGGGGTAGTATTCCTTTAAGGAATTATTAAAGGGAAAGAATTTTTTTTTTTTGAAATAATACTATCTTAGAAATGTTAACAGTCTAATATTAACAAAACTCCATAAATCGGTCGAATAATCAATTAATTCGATTATAAGTATAAAAAATCGCAAATAAAATAATACAAACGTTCAGAAGCAGCGGTCAGCAATCTTTTTTACTAAGTTGGACACCCCGAATTTCATGCTTATGGAAAAAGGATAACTTTAATATACAAGTCATTTAATGCTTGACGGTAAAGTTAAAACACATTTGAATCACTTAGAAGTGCACAATTGTAATGTATGTTTCGATAAAATCATTCGTTATTCTACTCGATAAAGATAGCAATACAGCTCGACGAGTGAGAAAGAGATAATGAATAGATATAATGCAATTTTAAAATATTGATTCAGAAATATTTGAAATACAAATGGCAGTCATATGGGTTTCCACAAACTCCTAGGTGGCGAATACAATCCTGACGACTTGGCTACAGCACTGGCTATGAATATAGTACGTACGTTATGTGTTACGAATCGTTAGTTGTGTGACCTGTGTTAGTATATCGAGTGGCTAGTAGCAACTTATAATCGACATGACGATGTCGAAGATATTCTATTCAATGTTGCCTCTGGGAAAAACGTGCAGACAGGGATTCATATACATTATCAATATTTATATAAAATACAACGTCTACTCTTAATAACCCTAAAGCATTGACTGATATAAAGACCCTGAGATTACATTTCATTGGTTATATGTGATATAATTTTAAATATTTTAAAATAGGCAGATATGATTTGAAGTAATCAGATGTATTCATTTTATTAGTAAGTTGGATAAAAAGTTCTACAGTTTTTATATTATTAGTTGATTTTTTTTACCATGTCCACTCCTAATGTGGAGCATATGGACTTCTAATGGAGTTTATCTCAACACAAGTGTTTCTACGAGAACTGCTTGTTACCCAGTTCCTCAACCTCTCTTTTTCCAAAGAGAGTAGCAATATAAGGAAAAAGCTAGGACAGGACTAGTGGTTAGCTAATCGTTCTCGATACGCCCCGTTCAAATGATAGGATGGGTAGCCGGTAAATTGCTCGAATGGAAATTGCTCGAATTACAAATTATTCGAATTGCTTGGTTATTTAAAAGATTTTTCACGACTTTTTCTACGAATTTCATTTTTATCTTGTGCGACACTTGTTTAGAGAGTGAAATAAAAAAATAATTTTCGTAAGTATTTATTTTAACCGTGTTCGCTCCAAATGCGGAACATATAATCTTTTAATGGAGTTTATCTCAACAGAAGTGTTTCTACGAGAACTGCTTATTAATTAGTTACTCAAACTGTTTCTATATATTTCCAAAACACATAGAAGACTAGGGCTAAGACAGAACAAATGGACAGAACAAACGGAAACAAATTGATTATCTTGTTATTCGAGCAATTTCCATTCGAGCAATTTACCGGGAACCGCTACGATGGGTGGGAGGGGGGAATTCAAGACATCACATGCATCCATGCCTTTGAACAGAAATTCATAAATCGATTGAAAAATCAAACCCGTGACCTCCGTAGCGGTAGCCAACGACGTTGACCACTCGACCACACAGGCGGCATTAATTGATAGCTATGTTTAAACTTGCATTTTAGTCAACTATATATACTGGCTCCGAAGAGATACACAATGCATCTTGCTATTCACTAACATCCCAACTCATATTAAAATAATAGTATTACACTTATTAAACATGACTTTAGTGTTTCGAAGAACGATAAATATGGGATTTTTCAAGGTAAATTAGGATAAAGTAAACTGATATTTATTGTAAGTTTAAACAAAGTCCCGACGATGGTGAAAGCCGAAATAGCTCTCCACCAATAATATAAAAAAACTGTAGAACTAAATAAGTTGCAATTTTAACTCTACTATAACGGAATTCTCCAAGTAAATGCCAATAAGATGTAAATTATTATCTTGCAATTTAATAAAATTGACAAATCACATACGGAGATTAATTCTCTAAGCCTAGTTGCACGTAATATGTTTGGTGGCTGTGTATTATATACTCCAACTGATTTTTATAAGCTTTTAACGACATAACCTACGACTTCAACGTAAGTCTATGAATTGGATAAGATTACGTCTTTATTCATATTCAAAAGTTAATTTGTAGCATTATCACAGCGTTATGTTGAGAAAAATCAGACAGAAAATTTCTTTGTAGAATTGGTTGTATGAAGTAATAAAATCATAGATCATAAGAATTTAATGTCCGCTTTCAATAAAGTGAGGTGACTACATTTGAGGAGATTGGGATCAAATATGATCAGATCTACTATTTACTGAATATAGAAAAGCATACTTTTCTTACAAAAACTTTAGCTTTCATTCAATGATCATATTTTGACTTTTAATTACATGGACACTACAAAGTTTTAGCGACGTTAAATATTAAATTCTGTTCAGTTGAATCAGTACTCAAATGTTATAGTGACGTCCCATTTTTTTTCAAGACTGGATTTGAGCATATTTGATCTCAAGATCCTCTTTGACGAGGAATATAAACCTTCTGTACAGCGGTATTTTTTCTTAATACAGACAGCTAGCTACAGAATACGAATTAAGTTCGGTCATATTCTTTATATATTATGAAACGATCATATGACGTGACAAAGAAACCTTTTATAATGATTTGCTTTATTGCAACGTGGTGGTCTACGACCTATGATTTGCAGTGGCCTGCTCGAAATCATCACGTATCACATTTCCAGTCGAACGGGCGAACCGATTCCGTTGGAAATGCTCGCTCGTGAAAAGCTTTCCTTCGCCGTTAAACGGACCGCTCGTTATTCTTTCACGTAACGACTAACCGTAGCCGATTGATGCGAGATTACACTAAATCCGAACGACAGAAACATTTCACAACATGTGAGAAGTTTGCGAAAATGTTTTAGACTCACCTCGAATATAGAAAGAGCTTATAAGTGTGTCGGAGTTTAAAAAGTTTTTCTTCGTTTTTTTTTATTTTCCTGAGCGATCTTACCACTTTTTCATATTGCAAAAGCTTAGAAAAGATATTTACGATTCATTATGTTTTCTGTCAACATTGAAAAATAAACTGATCCATGGTTTAACAGTGGAAAAAAGACACCGCATCTTGTTTTCCTGCAACTATATCATACACTAATATGGTTTTGAATGGCATACTTAATAATTTTTCGTTTATTTTCTGCAACCACGCGTTAGCCGTTTTTTTCTCATATATTTTCTATGAAATATTCTTACAGATGTGTCATAAAGATCGCTGCAATACCTGATCTCAAACATGCTATTTTTCTGAACAGTTTTGACACAGATTGTTTTTAATATAAAAATAACTTAGATTATTCCACGTATTCTGCTACAAACTGTGTTTCGCCTGTTTCAGAGGCATCCTCAGACAATCTTACTTTCACAAATGCTCGTTTAAGTACGAATGATTTTAATTTAACTATTCTGATATATTATAAAAATAAAAACGGGAGGCATGGAAGGGATGGTAGAAAAATAAACAAACAATAAATAAAATAAAATGACATTTACATTACTAAATGATTAACTAACGAGTTGCATCAATTAGGAAAGGTTAAACCATTGGAAATAAACAGATTGTTCTTCTTTAATATTGTATAACACTTTACATTGTAGTAAGATTTAAGAAATGTGTTAATAGAACATGACTACAACTTTGTTATACATATTATAATATAAGTACAAACGTTCTACAATTAGCTACATATATAATATGAGTAATATAAAGAAAAACTTATAGTAAATAAGCTATTTTGAAAAGCGTTACAAGATTAAAATCTTTTCGTTAAACCATTTATAGAGAACTCTGACTGTTTGTTTTATTATTTTTTTCAGTATCTTAGTACATAATTTAAAAAGTGATCAAAATTTGAGCGCTCTTTTATTAATTTTTCAATCTTTTCATACTGTAAACGTTTTCCTCATACCCATCATTTGTAAGTGTTTTTATATGGTACGCATAACACTTTCTTTGATCGTATGTGATTTCTTTATATGTAGTACGTTCCCTAAAAACATTATTGCTTCTTTTTATGACAATATTCCGTTTTATCATAGCGCTTGTTTTGGTCATAATCGAATATTATGGGTATGCGTAAAACAATTAAAATATCGAGTCACAAGTAAAGTTTTGATTTAATATATGTTAAATATTGTTGTTACAATTGCATTAAAAATTAAGATTAAAAAGCCTGTGAATCTTATTATGAGGTTAATGTCAAGAGAGTAATATCAACATTTAATGAGTGCAATATTGTTACTATAATTTGAATTAGTATGTTAGAGTGAATAATATGATGCATTGTGTATTTAGAGTCTTAGCCAGTATATATAGCTGAGCAAATTTACGTTTAAGCATAGTTCTGACGATGGCGAAAGCCGAAATAGCTATCAACGCATAAAATATAAAAAAATGTAGAACTGAAATACGTTGATATTTTTACACTATTAATATCAAGAGTTTTATTTTACGATAAAAGTGTAACTTTGGCTTATTTATGAAGTGGTGAATTTTTAACATGCAGAATTTTACTCAAAAATTGACCGGGAAAAAATGCAAATTTTAATAGCGTTAAAGAAAAATTAAAAAACCACTTGCCTAAAATCTGATAAGAAAATGATTTTTTTCATATAGGTAGTTAAAGCATACTTTATTTTTTATTTGAGTTTATTTTTATTAAGCATTCTTTTTGAGTTGTAAACGTGTATGAAATGGAGCTATAGAAAAAAGTTTTATTTACGTCTAAATAATATCAGTCGTGATATTATATGTATAATACAACTTGTGGAGATTTTTCAGAAACTTACCTTGAAAGTTCTGAAGAGCCATAATGTTTTTTCTTTCATCCAGCAATCATATATATAATATTGTAGAAATAATACATCCAATATACAGAATAAAAAAATACTTCTAGGGCGCTCCCTCGAATACAAATTCCCTTCATTTGGTGTAATGGATTTTGTATTTTCGCAGACTCGCCGCAGACGGTTGATTGATTTGACAAATTTCGGTCAGCTGTTGTGACATAATATTTTCCCTTTCGCAAACGGTTGCCAATTCCTGCTGAAACTTTTTTTATTATTTATCTGCGGCTTTCGAGTTTTTGACGTTCGAAAATTTGCCATCTCAAAATGTATTTGTTACTCCACTTGATTGATTACGAAAATCATGTTCAAGGTTGAAAAAGTATAAGGTAAAGTTGTTTGACCCACCAGTATCTGTCAAGTATTATCAACTTATAATTTTAGCGCAACACCATACGCGAGTAGAATATACTTTTTTTAATCATGAAGTGAAAAACAATGTCGTCATCTTTTCAACCAAATTATTGTTTTCAGCATATATTGATGCCTTAATTTCGACGTGGAAATTTCATTACGTAATGTACATATGTACGTATTCTACACGTTTTAAAATATCGCAAAAGTGTAGTAACTTCAGTTAATACTAATTGCAATAGTGTTATCTCTGTAAAATAAAAATATCCAATCCACCAAAATACCAAATATATACGTGATTGTACTTAAATTTAAAATTCCAAGAAAAAAGTTTTACCGTTTTAGTAGTTGATTCACTTCACCTATAGAAGGCCAAATTATAAAACAGTCGTATGAAGCAATATTACATTCTTCCTATAAGCATAACGACATAATTTGTTTTGTAATATAATTTGATTTCCAAATAAAATGAGAAATCTTGTCTCAAACTTTCAGTTTATCTATCTATTTAGATTCAAAATGAATTATATAATGGTTTTATTCTAAGTTAAAAAATCAAAATAAACTACACCTAGGTATAATTTAATTTGAATTAGGAAAGTTGTAATACTGCAATTAAAAAATTGCAAGTCATATTTTAATCAATTTCGATTGCGGATGTCGATTACAGTTTTAAATAAAAAAGGAACAATTCATTTTCGTTTATAAACAAAAACGATGCATGGGCATTTTTATGTTTTTCAGAATCAAAAGGATTTAAGTTGAATATTTTAATGCGACCATAATTGTTACTATCAACATTATTTTTTTCGTCTTCGATCAATATAACGTTTACGTTATGGACATAATTATGTTATATATATAACTGGTAAAACAATATAATGATTGAAAGTGTCATTAAATTTCATTAATGTACTATTTTTACTATCTACTAACGGCAAATACTGCAAACATTTCTTTAGAATGAAGTAATATAATAGTTTCACCAAAATAAGTAAAAAATCACTATTTATCTAAATTTGAATCGTTCAAACTATGTACATTCTCACAGATTTTGTCACTAATGACCCGGGTTTCACCTTTCGGCATATTCAGGCGTTCAAGTGCACGGATGAACTTGAACTGACGCTTAGTAAATGAATGTTTCGTGTTTATATAATAAGTAAATGTATCATTGAGTTTAGAGCCATTGCTGGCGAAAAGGATAAGCTTATGGTAATGCCCACAGATTTGAGTAGTAAGAAGTTTCAAGAATTATATTTATTTGTTTGTCGGCAAAGGTTTTAGGATTATATTTATATAGGGTATAGAAGGGGTATTCAGTCGAAATCTTAAATAATGCTATTTATCTATTGAACATATGGGTAAATTCACACGCTTTATTTAAAAAAGTTTTTATTCTACATTGCAGTATACTGAGGCTTGATATCGCTCAAAGATTGAACATTTCAATACTTTTATTTTCCAAGATCAGGACCGGTTTTGCTCATGGCGAGCATTATCAACTGATAAAAAATATAATTTAACAGTGCTATTTATACTAAACAAATTGAAATAAAAAAGTGTAATAAACAAAATTATTTTTGGCAATAACATTTTTTTTAGATATGAAGTAAAGTTTTCTTTGATATCTTCTTTTCCTACACAATAACTAATGTGAGAAATTTAGAATTTCGACTGAAGGTGCTTAATGGAAATTTAACTTTAAATTAGAATTGTTTCATAATGTACGTTTCCATAATAATCTTGGCCGAACACGACTCGGGTTTCGCCTCTCGGCATCTTCCGGTGCTATTCAGTGTGCTAATGCACTCGAACTGACGAGTTCCGGTGCTATTCGGGTCGTGTTCGGCCAAGATTATTATGGAAACGTACATTATGAAAATAATTCTAATTTAAAGTGGGAAAGTCGATTAATAATCACATTACGAATCTCATTTAATCTCTTTATTTTTCCGTCGAATCCTTTTTGATTCATCAATTAATCGAGACAAAAAAGTAATTACAAATGTCACATCATAACAATGGTTATAAACGATAATTCAAAACTTCAGACTTGCACTTTTTTGCGGTTGACTTAAACTATTTATAAATAAGTATGACTTGTTTTGACCTTGTCAATGTGCAATACTTAAAATTAATCTCCCACGAGGTCGAAATGCAGTTCGTTAATCACGTATTGTTATACACATCTGATTCTAGTTGTACCTCAATTACGATTACCGTGAATGCATCATGGCTTAGAAATAACACTATTATTTAACAGTGCTAAACTGAAATTATTTTCTTGGCAGCATTCCCAATGAGTCAGCCAGTTTGTGTTGAATCTACAATACAACATCTTAGTTTACTTAACGCATTTAACAATATTCAAAGGATGCCAAGTTCTACTGTTGTAATATCAGTAAGTGTATTTTTTTATTTGTATATTGTATTTTTTTTACTGGTCGTTTATGAGGTGGCCATTCAACAGCTAAAATTGAAAAAATACCAGAAGTATTTACGAAAGTAATATATATTTTATTGTGTTCTAATAATAAAGTTAAATTATCATATATGAAGCATTGTAATATTTAAAATAAACAATACTTCAAGAATTCCGAGGCTTACACTTTAGTGGTATCGTAATCGGATTTTTTAAGTAGACAGGGTGATTAGACTTGCGCTTTCAAAGGCTGAATCACTACTGCTCTACGGCAAGGGTATCCAACCTTTTTTGCCCTGTGATCGACTTATCAATCTTAAACTTTTTCGCGATCGACTTATAACATGATTCTCATAAGAAATTTTATTTAGGGTTTTTTCTCTTCTTCAAACTTAGAAATGTTTATTTAAAATGCGAAATACATATCATTAGATAGGTATGTGCTTACAAAATTTTTTTTTTTTTGTATTTTTGTATATTTTATATTTAAATTATATATTTTTCTAAATTCACGGAAGCTTTCGTGATCGACCGGTTGATCGCGATCTACCGGTTGGACACCCATGCTTTACGGCAGTGCTTCTCAACCTTTTTCGTTCCACGGCCCCCTAAATCTAAAAAAATAATCCGCGGCCCTCCTCGATTGTCTTCGTAACTCGTTTTTTTTAGCTCACCGACACATTCGAAATCCTCGATTTCAAAATCGATTGTGAAGACAATAATCTGCGGACCCCCGAATTTTTTTTCGTACTTTATAACAAAGAAAAATGAAAGAATGAACATTTTCGCGGACCCCCGTGAAAAACCTGTGGACCCTAGGTTGGGAAGCACAGATCTACGGGATAGATCAACCCTGATTTTAAGGGATGTCAAGGGAGAACAGGCTTGGAAAATTTGCTTTTTGCTTTCTGCTGTTAGCTAGCCGACGCTGCATTTCCCGATGGTCACCACGAGTAGGCCAGAAGATAGAATTGCTGCTGAATAATGCTCGTCTTTTCTGTCTACCAGAAATCGTAGAAATCTACTAATGACCAGTCATATAATTTATTTCAACGGTAAAGTAACTTGCGGAGGGCAAAAAATCTTGGATAAAAATTAGTACAAGGGCTTTGAAATTTCGGACAATTTGAGCAATTCGGTAAACCCTGTCAAGAAACTTTTTGAATTTCATAAAATAAAACAATATAACAATATTTATCAATAATAGATATCATTGTATCAAAATTTGAAACACTGATTAACTGTAGCTATGGAAGGATAAACATATTCAATTTTGCACTAACATTTTCGTCACTCGTACATATATATTCATAAGAATCATTTTGGCACTGAATTCTTAATATCATAAAATTGATATATTTCTAATATAGATATATTTGTAATTAATTTTTCCTAATTAACATGATCCCTACCACCGTTATTACTTTTGTAAATGATAGCAAAAAATATGTTTTAAAGGATTAAATTTGTATTCATCTTAAGTGTATGTTTAACATATTACTCAAAGCGATAGCAAGATTGTGTATCCAATTTATATGTTAATTCAAATTCGGTGAGAATCTTAACTAAAGATAGGCTTTCCAGTATTATCTTGATATCACTTTTTCCTCTCTATTCTGTTTATACAATATTGTTTTATGTTTACTAGTGGAGGGTGATTTAAGCGAGTATAATTTACATAATCAGCACAAAAAGATTATTGTTAAAAAAAATTCAACGATTAAAAAACGATATTTTATAAACGATCCTGAATTATAAAGCGAAAAATCTCATCTGCTTTTCTCGACGTACAAAAAATTGTGTTTTTTTTTAAATATTCTGTATGTTTGCTTCGTTTCTTATTTTCTATTAAAATCTCATTCTGTTTTATTAATCACTATCAAAGTCTTCTTTTATATCCTTATTAGCACAACACATTTAGGGGATTATTTTACACACATTCGAACAAATAGATAATATTGGAGCATTCTTTTATTTAAAAAAAAAAAACAACACATTATTTATTATAAGATGAAAATTAAAAAAAAAATTTCAGTTCTGAAAATAATATTTTATCTACGGTCGATAATTGATATGAATTTTGACTTACTCTAGAACTCAATAAGCCTAGAACTCTAGAACTACATAACTAATCGTTTCATCATTCTGATAAGGGCCAAAGCTGCCATATTTAAAATGATATTTGTAGCTCTAAAATATTTCGGTATATTTTCGTTTTATTAAAATGGAGTTCTACTAAGTAAATACCAATTAAATCAATAAATTATTGATGTATAAAATAATATACTGTATGGAATCGTTTCATTGCTCAGAGTTTGTGTTCGGTTGTAAGCAGACTTATTACGGTAGTATACATATAATGTTGTATACAAAAAACAGGTACATGTGATAGATGCCAAAAACGCCTGTCAACATGTTACCTGTGTCACTAATATATATCTGTCCAGTGCTGCCAAAAATCCTCTCACAGGCTGGACGACAAAATGTTAACTTATTTTGTAACGGAAGTTCGAAATAATAAGTCAATGTAAAAATGAAAATTTTGTTTTAAAACAGTGTTGTGGAATCGTTCAAAATAAACGCGAATCTGTTTCCGATATTGAGTCACAATCTCACTCCAATTTCTACTCAAATTTTTTTAAATGACATTTTTTTCGATGTTTTGTTGAAACACGTTTATATTGACAAATGAAAACATTGGTCATTTTTAGGGTGTTCACTGTCAATACTTGGTGGAAAGGCATTATATTAGTAAAAACACAATATTCCTTTGTACTTCATTCCACTTTATTTAATATGTCAGGACCGGTTTCGCTCATTACGAGCATCGTCAACTGATAAGAAATATAATTTAACAATGCTATTTATACAAAAATGAACAGTTATAAACAACAATTGGCATTGAAAAGAAATTACCAATTACATTAAAAGTGATTCTAAAATAGCACAAAATTAAAATGTTTAACACATCTAACATATAATTAAAAAGTCATCTCTTAATGTCATTATTTTCATTTTATCACTTTGTCAAAAAAAAATCCCAAATTTTAATTATGTTTGTAATTACTTTAAATCCCCATTCTAAATTTATTAATCTGAGATGACTTTTTAATTATATGTTAGATGTGTTAAACATTTTAATTTTGTGCTATTTTAGAATCACTTTTAATGTAATTGGTAATTTCTTTTCAATGCCAATTGTTGTTTATAACTGTTCATTTTTGTATAAATAGCATTGTTAAATTATATTTCTTATCAGTTGACGATGCTCGTAATGAGCAAAACCGGTCCTGACATATTAAATAAAGTGGAATGAAGTACAAAGGAATATTGTGTTTTTACTAATGAAAACATTGGTACTGGCATGCATACATATAAACACTAGAAGAAATTATTTTATAAAATTATTTAAAAAAAAACGCCATAGAAAAAAATTTGGTTTAAAAAAACTCCACGACTCCTATACAACGACTCTACACCCTTGTAATAAACACTAGCAATGCAAATACTTGGATTGTATATATTACAAAAGTTTACGGTTAAGAAAATGAGCTTTCTCATCAACTATTGGCACAACATTAACTTGGCTTTGCCTGAATCTGTTACGGAATCAAGTCGCTTGCAAGTGGCTTGTGAATAAAACACACTACAGCGATAGGCAATCTTTTCATTTTAAATCTCTCATTGTGTTTATTACTTACAGTAAAGATATCTGAGTTTTAGGTGGTCTGTAAGATAGATGTTAAGAATCATAAATTCAAATAGTTATATAATAAATCCAAAGTGAATGTAGACAAAATATTTTTAGAAAAATTTGTATCGAAGATTACAATTTATTATGGAATTGAAAATTTAACAATTCTTTGATAATGAACAAATTTTACCGCTTTCATAAATCTTGGTTATTCTAAAAATGTGCAAATTCATTTTAACATATCGACTGTGGAAAGGAAAAAGGAAAAAGGACGTAACCCACACATATCAAATTTTACAGGAGGCGATAAAAACGTGTTTTGATGATTTTGTGACATATGCAAATTATGAATTATACACAAACTTGAAGTGCACGGAGACTTCTAAACTGGTGTTTAATTGACTTATAACCTAATATTAATTAAAGAAATTTTCTCGGGAAAACCTTTATTTCAGTATTTTTTCTTGGTTTTAATTTTTTACAAGGTCATCTTTTTCTAACTTAAAAGCTAAATTTAGATACTTATTCGGCATCTTCAGCTTCCATCCTTTTGATAGAATGTGTGCCAAGATGTATACATTGTGTATACGTCCTTTTTCCTTTCCAAAGTCGATATGACAATTCTACTACTTAAAAAAAACAGACGAGGACTTCATATTGAATTTACTATACTTTTTGACGATGCTCTTTTTAATAATAACATTTACTGTACAGGCCGTACAAATTATTATAAAAATAATCTTCTCTTAACTGTTAATAGAGTAACAATAAATTAACCACCGTTTGTATAGTTGATAATAGTATATAATATGACGGCATGTGGATCCCATTCGTAGATAAATATTTTTTATTATTAAAATCCTTCGTAAACCCAAAATTTTCGAGCCCTGTATTCGTGGGAACCTACTATGTATTATATATTCCTTGGCACTAATCTTGTTACAAGTAAACTTTGCTGAAACCCTCGCTGTTTATTTTTCACAAATAATTAGCGGCTAACTAATAAAGTTTGTTTTTTCAACGTAATTTTTAAAACGGCCCAAGCTATTAATATGTCCGACATTTTAAAACAGTTTTGCAAAATAAATCATTCGGATGTTTCTCTTTGACATTTTTATTCATTTAAATGTTGTTCTGTGACATAAAGTAGTATAATTTTAAGTCTATTTTGCGCTTTGTTTTATGTGTATTCGTATGTTTTATTGCATACTCTGTTCAAATAGAATTGGTCGTAGACATTTGACCGTAGACAAACAATTACACGGAATTTTATTTTTGCTGTTGATGGCATGAACTTCCAGTCATGTGTTTTTTTACCAGCTAGATACTGGAAAAAAATTAAAACTGTTTTCATTGTTCGATAGATTCGGTGTTTCATTTTTGGTTTAAATTTGATCCTTTTTTCAATTCCATTTGTTTATTGTCAGTGATGAGAGTAACGCTCTTGTAAGAAACAGAGACTGGGTTCATTAAAAAAATATTTAGTATAACTAGTGGCATCTTTATAATAAGGTATCTTACTCAACTCCTGGCTGCCAAATATCAATGATTGATTTTTCAATCGTAAATTAATTTTAAGAGTAGAGTATCCGTGTAATATTTTCTTTTCCAAATGATTCGGATTAAACTTATTTAAACTTCTTCAGAGATATCAAAATAAAAAGAAACACTTATTGTCATAAACTATCCGACGTAATAAAAGTTTTTTTTAGACGTAAAACAAATAGTTTTATTTCTTTACTTTTTGGGTCAGGTTCAGGAAGGAAAGTTTGAGGTGTTAAATCAAATTAACAAAGCAAAAAAACGGAAAATGTTGACATTTTTAAATGTAGTCACATAGATTTAGTATAATACAAATATATTTTATATTGTTATACAATACGATAAAAATTATATTATTTCAAATAATGATAATTATACATATACGTTATCAAGATGTTTATATGTGAAGCATGACGTTATGTCATAATTATAAAGGAAAAATACGCTACAAATCACGTATATTTATAAATATGTTTCTTTAGATATCCGGGAAAATGAAATATTAAAATTTAAAGGGATATTTTGGCTTGGGAAAAAACAGCGCGACAGGTTTATCTGTTTGGTATTATTAAGGATTCAATGTGTGATAGTTGGCAGGGCGCCAAATACTAGAGAATAAGGTGATTTACGAATTTCGGAATATTTTAATTGGAAATAAATCCATTTCACCGTTGTATTATTATTTTAGTTATACGTTAATCAATTAGGTTTATTTTAATGTTGTTAACACACAATAAAAGATTTGAAAGATAGTTTTTATGTAATCATTTATCGGACATTATATTGTGGTGTTATATTGTAGTTATCATTAAAATAATGTACATATATGTTACAGGCAAAATGTAAAATCTCGTCAGTGCTTACATTACTTGCAGTTTTAGTGGATGTTTACATCATAAAAACTCACATTCAATATTTGAATAAATTGGAAAGTGCATACACTTACCGACGAGTGCTAGACAAGGTTGAAATTATATTAATAATTAGTTTAGGTTGGGTTGAGTTAGATATGAACGAAAATGACAACAAGACGTTGAAATTTTTGAGTTTATGTGAAATTTCAGATGACAGTAAATTAGAACAACGTGATTGTACGCACATGACAATGGAAAGTGCTAGTAAATATATAGATAGTTTAGCCAATATATATAATACATTGACTAAATTTCCCATTTTAATTATAGCATATAATATATGTGTATTATATATAAAATATCATAATTATCCATAAGAGGAAATAAATAAAACCTTTATCATAATTTTAGGAGAAATATTATATTATAAATAAAAAATAATTTAAATTGTGTAAACATCAGATTGTTCCAATAAAAATATGTATCAAAGATTAAAAGCAAATGTTTTTATGCATATTGCCTAAAATAAAATTATTTAATAAATGGTACTGGCAAGGTAGTGAAAATTTCAAATTTTACTTCATTGAGGTATTGAATTTAGTAGCTAAAATTTAAATATACACAAGGGTAGCTGTAAGGTAATTAAACAATGACACCCAACCCCATGTTTAAAATATTCACAACGGTGTTTATTTTCCGAAATCTAATTACAAAATGTCAATCAGTATCTGATTCCAATTAAATTTACTCCAGCGTCAAGTTCTCGTTTCTGCTGAACCAATTTTAATCTTTGTTTCGCTTTGCCTCGAGACTCTTATAATGATTGAGAAATTTGATGATTCGACGGAAGTCCTTCTAATTTATAATAACATAAAAATATACCCGTAAAATGTTTTATTTGATAGTCTTGAAAACACATTTAAGGTTTCTGCCTAAGACACATGTTGTATTTTACTTTATTTCAATAAACAACCAAAAAATTAATTACACATTTGTAGATTTTTGAAATCTTTAAGTGAAAAAAGAAATAAGAAGCATTTTTTTACGAATTTTGGAACTTAATTTGGCAGGAATGGGTAAATATACGTTGCTTTGTTTTGAACAGGCCTGTCGGAGTTGGAGTCGGAAAAATCTTGCAACTCACACCCATTTAAAAAAAATATGTGTATTCAAACCACAATAGTTCATAGTGTTGCCACTGCATGCTTGGCTGACCAAACATAATCTGATAGTATACATATAATAATAAGTTTAATGAATTGATTGAACAAATTCTTTGGAGTCGAAATCGTTTTTTATTTTAAAGGTGGTGTCGGAGTCATCTTTTTTTTCACGACTTTACAGCCCTGGTTTTGGATGAACACAAAACAATTAAAGGAGTCTTCCCTACGAGGCGAAACACGTGTTATACTTAATTACACATTGAATGAAAAAAAACTTGAATTGTGACATTTATTTTTACAAAAAATCGATAAAATCGTCAAAAAGTTGAACAACGCTTAATAAAACGTAAGATTTAAAATATTTACTCTTTGTTCAAATTAAATTAATAAATTAATAGGTAATTTGCGATAAAAAATTACCAATTAGACCGTGTGTAATAAATCTAAAAGTAGTGTCTTAGAAAATAACAATTTGTCGAGGATTACAACCATAAATAATACGAAATATATAATATATTTATACACTTTTAATAGAACTAACAAAACAGCAGTTTTTCCATGACAACTGCTTGTTACTGAATTTCAAACTTTCTTTTTTTTAAGAGAGTATAGATAGAAAAATAGAGGCTACGACAGAACTAGTGTTTGAACAATCGCTTTCGCTACGCCACGCCATTTTAGGGTTTGAGTAGTGGGAGAGATTTTCCAGACATCACAAACACCTATGCCTTTGTACAGAAATTGAAAAAATCTGTTAGTACTGAGACTTGAACCTGTGAGTGTTGTCTCAGAAGTCAACGACGTTGATAAATGCGCCACGTACCCGACATATATACAGCATGTAATATGTTGTGTGTATACTATTAAAAATAATGCTTGAAATTCGATTGGATAATGAATATTATTTAAAAGTTGGTAGGTTATCAGAGAATATTGAAACACATGAATAATTACGATTATGAAGTTGAAAGTTATAACAAATCCACAAAGGCATCGCACCAAAATTATTCTTGATAAATCCTCTGTAATCCAAACCATTAGCAATATTATTTCCCGATTAATATGATGATTTATATGGAACACTTTGAGCTGTATTAAATCATTGTTCCTTTATCTTTTGAGGCATCTGAATCGTAAATGCATAAAGCTTATTTCCAATTAGCAGTTGTTCTAACAAAGGTTCTCGGTTCTCGACTCAATATAATTAACAATCGTTTTAATGAAAATGTCATAAATAAGCAAAATGCGCCTTGAAAAGTAATATTATATAAGTAAACGAAAAGGTTTTATATTAAAGCATTTAGTACGGAAATAAATCTAGTTTTACTTAGTAAACTACCATTATAAATTACTGACAATAATTATGGCAAAGCTATACAAGAAAATATTTAATTTGAAATTATAAAATTAGTTGTCTAGTATCAAACACGACCAAGTAAGTTTCAATTTATTTTTTACGTGAGTTGAAAGATTGTTTGACTTATTTTACTTTAATGCGAAAAATAAAATACTCATTTGTAATAATTACGATTTTAATTATTATGATCAGGCACAGTTTCACATTTATCAACTGATCATCAGTCTTAACTTTAGTTTAATTATCATTGATGAATTTTTAAATTATTTTTTAAATAATAATAAAAAAATTAAAATTTGAAATTCCTTTCAATACGAACTGTTTGTTAAACCCTATTTATTTTGTTTTGTTTTGTATAAATAACATTGTAATATTGTATATATTCAGTTGGTAATGCTCGTCATGAGCAAAACTGGTCCTGATCATATTAAATAAAAGTGGAATAAGTACAAATACTTAGTATTAAAGTATTTTATTTTTTGAATATAGTATCTTTCTACAGTGAACACGTTAAAAGTGAATTTAATGCTAACTGACTCAAATAACTACGAAAAACCCAAACACTAAATGTCAACTTTGGCCCTTCTTTCAAAAAGCTTTTTCAGCACTGGTTTAGTGTTTTGGGAATTGTTCTGCTTAAAAGTTTTTTTGATTCGTGATAAATATGTAAAAAATTGAAATGATTTAATTTTTTAAATTGCATGCGTGTTAATATCACATATCGGCGGCACAGAATGGTTGAGACATTCTATAAAAGTCATTTTATTTCGCCCAAAATCCGTCATTTTCTTTACTGAAAATGATATAAACTATGAAGGAAATATATATATTTTTTTGAAATTTCTAATCATCATAAAATCGTACTAAAGTACTGATATTTCTGACGGGGCACCTGTATTCTTATTTTTATGACACACCGAATGTATGCATAAATAATACGCATCCGCAGAATGCCGCCAACGTAAGCCGGGCGTTAAAGGAAGCAGTGTTACGTGGTTTTGATATTGCGCTCTCAAATATTCATTTCGCTACAAAATATTTCCAATATACCTGCTGTGCCAGACAATAGTAATTTTAAACGAATAATAGATGAGATTTTATCCGATGGAACCAAACAACGGTGTATTCGTACTATGGAATAAAATTTTCAATTACCTCTGCAGTGACCGTTGTGGATTAATAAAGGCAGTGTTTAACAGTAAATCATGATTATTTAAAGCTATCTAATATTATCATTCCTGTTGTTAATTAACAACATATATATATATTATAAATTACGTTAATGAAAGGTATTTTTACGATAATTGTTCTGATACCTTCTCTGAATAAAAACGGATGAATAGAAAAAATAGCCGGTCGTTGGCTAATATTTCTCGTTACGATCCGATTTCAGTACAATAATTTCGACTAGAATTAATTTCTTAATTGTAAAATATTTATAATTTAAAACAACAAAATATTATGTTTTAATTTGTATTGGCATATTAAAGGAATATTTATACCTTTAACCACATAAATAAATTACGTATAAAGAGAATTTTTAATATAAGTAACTATGTTATTCCATTCTCAAAAGAGTCGAAAAAAATATAATACGTTAGTGCAATTTTTAACTGATTAGTACAGTTAGTTAGCTTTCATATTAGAAAAATTATAACAGCTATCACAAATATGATTAAGACACATTTATATAACACTAAATCAAATAATACCTACAAATAAATGTTGCCGCCTGTGTTGTCGAGTGGTCAACATCGTTGGCTACCGCTACGGAGGTCACGGGTTCGAATCCCAGTACGGGCAGTTTTATAAATTGATTTTTCAATCGATTTATGAATTTCTGTTCAAAGCCATGGATGTATGTGATGTCTTGAACTCCCCCCTCCCACCCATCACATCCTATGAACGGGGCGTATCGAGAGCGATTAGCTAACCACTAGTCCTGTCCTAGCCCTTTCCTTCTATTCCTACTCTCTTTGGAAAAAGAGAGGTTGAGCAACTGCGTAACAAGCAGTTCTCGTAGAAACACTTATGTTGAGATAAACTCCATTAGGAGTCCATATGCTCCATATTGGGAGCGGACATGGTAAAAAAAAAAAAATCTTTTTCACTTGTTTTTTTCAAACACTATTTAATTGACAGTAGGTAGTGTAAGAAAACACATCAATCATAAGGAATCAATCAAAAACTGCTTTGTAAAATATGTCTTTCGTCTTCTCATAGCAAGTCGCAGATACAGTTAGAAAAAAACGAATATGCAGTATTTTACACAAAATTCTATGGAGTGTTGATACGAGGCAAATAAACAAATCGGAACGAGCAATCAACTCGTTATCAAATGGATTCACTAAGTGTGTATTTTTTATAACTACTATCGGTTTGTGATAACCATCTAAAGAAACAAAAAAATACGTACAAAACTGGGCCAAAGCTACACGCTAACTTTAAATATTGTATTGAACCTTTATTATTTATCCATTGGAATATATTATATGTACAATAGAACCTCGATTATCCGAACTAATTGAGGATGAAGGTAGTCCGGATAAGGAAAAATCCGGATAATCGAAAATAATCATAATTTACACGGAAAGACATGTACAATCAGTGTAAATAATTTTTATTTGTCTAGATTAACATAAAGCTTTAGTATTAAATTATTTTTTATCAAGAAATTCATTTATTAGTTTTTGTTTAAATAAGCTAGCTGTTCTTTTTGAAGCCAAATCTCGAATACTTTTAAGACATAAGTTATCCTGAGATACACTCTTCTTGGTTCTCAAACCACTTCATGGCGACATCTAAGCACTAAAAATCTTTGGAATGAGCAGGACCAATATCTCTTCTTTATCTTGCTGAGACAAATATTTCCTTTATTATTTTCACATCATTCAAAACTTGAAATCCAAGATCTTTCGCATCAAAATTTAATCACTTGGTAACATATTCTTCGACACATTTAGTACATATTTAAATTTGTGCTATTGCTTCTATAATGTCTCTTATAATATTTTTTAGTGTGTTTCTTAAACTTTCTAATAGTCTTTTCAAAAATTTGTTCCATGATTTTCTCTCATCAAACATTTCATCGATCTGATCATTATCTAGTAATAATAATGTTTTTCCTCTTTTATCAATGCAATTTTGATATTTTTTACTTTTGGAATGATCTGTTTTTCATAACATCGTTTAAAAATTTCACCATTCATCCTGGTTTTTTTCTGATGGTAATATTCAACCGGAAGATTTCTTCGATTTCAAACAACGCAAAAAAACGAACAAAATGGTATGCACTCAATCACATATGTAAACAACGGTGGAATCAATTCGCCACGAGAAAATAAGCAAATCCGTAAAAAAAATGTTCCGGAAAACAATCCGGATAATCGAAAATCCGGGTAATCGAGGTCCGGATAATCGAGGTTCTACCGTACACTAAAGTGTACCGTTTTATACAGAACATCATACTTCTATGGCCGTTCGATTCTATTGCAGTAGCACTGAGAATATTATTAATGATTCATTGCACTTCGGAGTGTGTTATTATTATCTTGGCTGAATATAAATACTGTACAGATGGGCGGTTAAATGTTCCAATTCACTTAGAAGACTAGCTTCAGGGCTCATTAAGCGGAGTAGATTTGATATTGAGGTCAAGAGAGCAAGGTGTGGTCGATGTTATTTTATTACTTACCTGGGGTAACCTCATTGGCAGATGAGAATCTTGGGTACGGCCATTAAATGATTTTTTTCAGTCTGTTTTTGAGAATTCCTTTCTGGCTTTATGAAAAGAATGCGGAGGCTTCTTCGGTTAAGTACACAACCCATTATGCGGCTGGAAGCTTTTTTGCATAAAAGCTATAAATTATAGTAACTAATCACTCCAACGTAGCTTTTTAGTCTAGTAGAAATAATTTTAGTGTATAGTCGAACGAAATTGAATCAAATGTTTTTTCAATGTTCAGTATCAGTAAATGTTACATAAAACATGTATTAATTAATACCTAACGTTTAAAATGATCAATTAATGCATTTAATATTGAGGTTTTTGATCAATTTTAATTTATATATACGTTTTATTTGTAAATTTGTTACTGTACTTAATACAATTTTAACACAGAATTGGAAAATTTTCACGGTACTAAATACTATATAATATTCATAAAAACACAATATTCCTTTGTACTTCATTCCACTTTATTTAATATATCAGGACCGGTTTCGCTCATTACGAGCATCGTCAACTGATCCTGACATATTAAATAAAGTGGAATGAAGTACAAAAGAATATTGTGTTTTTATTAATATAATGCCTTTCCACCAAGTATTGACAGTGAACACCCTAAAAGTGAAAATACTATATAAGTTTGAAAATACTACATCAAAACGAAATAAGTACGAAAATCGGTTAATATCCAGTAAAAATACAATTTAATTTTCTATTCATTCATGATCAACAATAAATTATTTTCATGAAAGAAATTTCCATCGAAAAACTGATATTTTTGCTGTTCATCATATTACTAAGTGTGACCCAAGAACAACAAGAAATTGTGTGTATTTTTTTGCGAAACAAATATGATAATAAATAAGTGTTCCAAGTTCCATTGGTGGTAGTTATTGTTACATTTGTTTCTTCAAAAATCCACACTTAGAACCTTGTAGTTCTCGGGACGCTACCTGTTTCACAGCATCTTGAAGGAGCATTCTCAAAATCTGCATTATTAAAACATCTTAACTCTAAAGCATATCTGAGGATGCTTCTCTCAAAAATATAATATAATAAACTTTGTTACAATACAATCTGAAATAAATATGGATTCATTTTTATTTTGTTAAATATATATCGACTGTGGAAAAGAAAAATAGCAAAGCAATAGCATAGCAAATTTTACAGAAGGCACAAAAAACTTGTTTTGATGATTTTGGACTATATGCAAAATATAAAATATACACAACCCTGTAGTGCACGGAGACTTCTAAGCTGGTGTTGAATTGAAATAATCTACTATTAATTAAAGAAATTGTTGTTTCAATTTTTCACAAGCTCATCTTTTTTTAAAGTTAAAAAGTAAATTTAAATACTAATTCGGAATTTGAAGCTTACATCCTTTTGATAAAACATTTATCAAGTTTGATACATTGTGATTATCGAAAAAAAGCTGTTTTCAAAAAAACTTTGGGTTACGTTCTTTTTCCTTTCCACAGTCGATATAAAATGGTAAACAAGTGAATAAATTAAAATATATAATTTGACCTACATACATAGCTCGTACCCCTGAATAACAGAGGATATCTAAATCATTCTGAAATGCCAATAATTCGAAATATTTAATGAAAATATTCATATAATACCCATGTAATAATTATTTCATAGCAAAGTAATAAAGGTGTAATTTACCGCTCACGGTTGTGCAAGGTGACCCAAATATTGGCGCGAAGCTTTCGTCTTTAGCGGAAATGCTTTTACGCCATCTTGCCCTGTTTACCGCGACGCGCCACCGTGGCGTGTCATGGCGGTTGACATTTGAATGTCACTCAGTCAATATAAATACCAAGAATGCCAAAGTCTTCCAGCGCGCCTATTTTACTTGGTGTCTTATAATAATTGTAAATAACATTTCGTCTTCGGAATAAAGATATTGGAATCGTCCATACGGCCGTGACTAAGTTTAACAATCACAGGAAATTTATGGTATTATTTTTTAAAGGTCCATGTGATAAATCATTTAATAGACTCAACAATTAGAGTGCTAATCACGTACTCGTAGGACTACTCTGAGATGAATGCCGAATAAGTAAAGCTTTTTTCTGATACCTTCTCTAGACCGCCTTTATTTCTCACGCGCAATGCCAAAATAATATTTCGATACCTGTAAACCGGTATTTAATATTAAAAAATGGTATTATAAAAAAAAATAGAATTCCGGTAAACTGCCTCGAAACATCGAAAAAATCAGTGTGTGTCAAACTGTGTGCCGCGGCACACTACTATGCCGCAAGAAGTCTCAGGTGTGCCGTGGTGGAAGAGGCTTTAAATTTTTTAATTTCAAATAACCTTTATTTGTTTAAATTTTGTTCAATTTTAAATAAATTCAACATCTACATATTCAAACAAATATTTGTCACGTCCATACATAGTGGTCAACGCGACACATTTTCTTTTTTAAAGGTACATTTCCTTTGAAAGCATTTTTATTTGGTGTGCCGCGGTACTAGTCCCATTCACCAGTGTGCCGTGAAGTAAAAAAGTTTGGCAGACACTGTTCTAGATGAAGTATAGTAACCATTTTCATTCTAATGAAAAATAGTTAAATCGATTTGTTTTATTATTTATTATAAAAACGGTGTAACTGCTGTATGCATGTTTCAGAAAACAATATTGTCGATTGTGATTTCATGCGGTTGAAAAATTACATATACTTTGTGAAATCAATACGGCTTTATAGTAAGGTACTGTTTGAATAAAAATAAATAACTCTCAGTCATCGTAACTCTGTGAAAAGTTAATAATCATACCAGCGGTGAGTTCTTTTCCAATGTTGTTGCAATCTCATAAAAATGGATCTAATGATCGCTATTTAAATCAATATCCATAGCATCTCAAATAATTTAATCGTGTCACTTGGTTATATAACAAGTCGTATAAAATACTAAGTTATATTAAAAATACTTCATAGTTACCTAAGCTTATCATTTAAATACAATATATTTCAAGTAGAATGTGTAACAAACCGAGTAACAAACATTTCATCTTTAAAATACATTAGAAGTCACCATGTTCCACATTGAGAACGGAAATGGTTTAGAAAATTGAATAAAATGGTAACATTATCAAATTTTAAAAGAATGCTTTAAACATGTAAAAACGTTTAATAATTTCGATCTGGTTTGTTCACAGAATAATGATCGAATGTATATAATTAAAATTCTTGTCTTCAACTTTTACAAAAGCCAAGAAAAGAAAAATCATTTTCTTCCACTGTACGATTTATAAAGTAAGCTATTATTTTAAATGTATCAATTTCACGGAGGCTTTGTAGCTTTTAGCGTTTGATTCTTTTTTAAAAGCTTTCCGTTCTTTTATTTGGGTGGCATTATTAAATTTGATTATACTGCTACGGGCCCCCAACGGCCGCCACGAAATCACGAAAAACACTCAAAGGCTGGCGGAGGCGAAATGATATTATACTTTATGATTATGTTTTGCGATGATCACAAAGTTACGACAAGCTGTAATATTGACGTACATATAGATCAATCGGTTTTTATGAATTTTCGATATTTCCTTTCAACTCGATGGATTTACGACTCAAATATATTTGCATCAATTTTTTTTTATTTAAGTACCAGATTTTTACTGATATACATATAATAATAAATAAAACCACTTCATTTAATGGAGGAATTGTCATATAAATTAATTTTCATATAAATAAATTATACCGACAGATATATAATTATTGATTATTTTTAATTAAACATGTACTTGAAATCAGCACCAGAAAAAAGCTTATACGAATTAACCATACAGTATAGAATTCAAATAATTGATTGAAATAAAAATCATGAATTTGTACAAAAAACTTCTTGAATCTGGATGTCTTATTATTATAATATAAAACGAATATAAAATAGTTTTAAAGTCTTTATTTAGAAATGAACTTTAAAATTTAAATATGTACATATATATAAAATGTGTCCGTCTCTCTTGTGTGTAACGCACGTCTATATAAAACCGTGAAAAGCCGGAAATAATATGAATTTATTTTTTATTAAGTATATGCACAAATACAGTTTTTATTTATAATTATGAATTTGTAAGATGAACAAAAAACATAAAGACAAGATGTCAATATCATAATTGTTAAATTTGTTTAGTATAAAACCACAAATAAATTTGAGAGTCGGAGTCGAAGTTGGAGTCGTGTTTTGATTTAATACAGAGTTTTATTTTTGAACGAATCCACAGACCTTAAATTGAATTATATGAATTTATTTTTAGGAGTTTTCAACACACTCAAAATTTAAGAGAGTCGGCACTGACACTTTAAATATTTGCTTCTATAAGGAAATCTAAGACTTTACAATATAGAAATTTATTACCAAGTCGGTGCATGTCCAATGGATCCAAAATAAGTAATAAACAGAAAAAAATGTTTATAATGATTGTGTGTAATCTGTGAATTTTATCGTTTTATGATCATTTCTGGAGTAGAAAAATAACCCAAAATGTTCACGGACAAGGAGGGTAAATAAAAACAGAAAATCGTTCAACAAATACATGATGTTGCCAGCACGGTGTACAGCGCTTAAATAAACGAAGTTGTCTATTGACACACGTGTGATGAAAAGCTATAGACGAAACATATTTTCCCATTTTATTAAACGAGAAATAAGGAACCATTTAATAATGTTGCGATCCTGAACCTTTTGGAAATAAATAAAATGTTTTTATTTATTTGTGATGACAAAGAAAACAATCTTTACGCATTTGTTGATCAGTCTAAAACTCGTATCTCCTTTTAAATGATGAATAAACAATTTTAATTAAAAACATAATAGCCACTCTCTAATCATTACTATTCAAAATCTCAATATAAAATTTATAATTATAGTAGGTTTTTACCTAGAAAGATTTAAAATCGGACACGATAAAACTTTACTCTAGCGGGAAATTTGGGAACTAATTATGACAGTTGAATACAAACGTCTATTGTTTGTGTTATATGCATTATTGAATAACTTTTGATTTATTATGTAAACTATATAGTGATAGAAAATGACCCAGCTATTATGCTGAGGCTAGGTCCAATATTACCTCATACTATTAACTATTACTTATTTATTATTCAACGGTTTATTTTTCAATAGACATGCAATATTTGTTCATAAATTGGTTGATATTGCAAAAAGCAGTGTTTCAATATGATAGCATTTTTTTAAAAACTTTTTTAAATAGTTTGAAAAAAACTATTTAAATGGCAAAACAGACTGTAGAAATACAGACATCATGATCTAATATTAAGTTTTAACTTGATTATTTTGTTATAACATTAAGTGGGCCAATTATTAATTTTATAAAGTTTTGTTTGACGGCTAAAACTGTGTTCGTAAAGTAATAATTTCGTTATTCCGTTATGTGTAAAGTAATGATATTATGGTAGGCCCAGGGTTGTCAATATATGCGACAAACGAAGCGAACAGTACGTGAACAAGGCGCAAACAGCTTTTTGGAAGGCGTTCATTTTACGGTCCAGGAAACCTCCCAATCCCGCGGCTGATTGTCATCACGTAACATCACGTGACGTCTCGTGAGTCGTGACGTAGATACAGCCTTCCCGAAAGCCTTCTTGTTTAGAACCTTTTGCCGCTCGCAACGCGTTACGCGTCTGTGAACATTATTAATTAAATCGACCTGTCACTTCTGCCGAGGGTCTCTCAAGGGTTAATTCAACTTATTTGAGGCGAAAAAATACAATGGGAGAGAAGTATTATTTGACGAGTTTTATTGTATCTGTGATTAAACATGCCTACAGCTTATATATCAACTCACTTCTTCTCGAATGAATATTTGTAATACTATATAAAGACTTTAATGACAATTGTTTCTGTTTTAAATATTTATACTACATTAATATACATATGAGAAGCTTGAGTTGAGCCTACAGCCAAATGGTCAACACACATGTATGTTTGTCCTGAGTTCGGATAATTTCATAAATTAATTCCATGTGTCTAATTTCTTCTTACTCATCAAATTCTTAAAACAGAACCTACCAAAAGTCATAAATTTGTTAATACTATAAATAATATTAGTACATACATATTAATTTTGGCTTTTTGCGAAAATTAGTTCACGTAAAAAAAATGTTCTAAAAGGTGTTTAAAGCTTCATCTCTTAAAAAAAATTCAGTGTGTGATAAAGTATAAGGCAGAGCTGTGAAAAAAAAACACGACTTTAACTGTGGCATTAACAAATTGACCGACTCGGTTACGACTACAACTGCTATTTGAAAATTTTGTGATATAATAATTTTATTTAATTTAAATTAAAAAAGCATTTCTAGTCGTTCGTTTTTTATGACTCAGACTCCGGTACATAGCTCTCAAATAAAGAGACAGGTTGAGGTCAGAAAGTTTACCTTGCAACAATTGCTAGGTTTTTTTTAAATTTCAATACCTAATTATAAGGCTATTAGAATACTTATTAAATATAACCATATCAATACAAAAATATGGTTCTAATCGAAAATGCATTTATTCATAGTAAAATTATTTATATGAATTTTTACTTATAATGTAACCGACGAATTGATTGAGATGCTCACAAATTGTAATTAAAAAAAAAATATAGGTACAAAAGATATAAACAAATAACTTTTGGTATTGTACGAAATTTATCGGGTTTTACCGATCTAAATCGGTCGGTGTTTCCGTTGGTTATTTGAATAACCCTCCTGAATGTTTTCAAAAAATATGGTCAGGGGACTTATAAGTAATCTACCCATGTAAAATATTTTTTTACTGGACTAATTTATCAATGTCAATATTATTATTATATGCTGCGCCTAAATTTCATAAAACACTATACGTTGTACTTTGAAGTTAGGAGTGAAGTCTTATCATGTGGCAAAAAATACAAATAATTTTAATTCAATCGCCCCAAATCGGTAATGCTATTTTTTCATGATTATGCTTTCGGTTAAGACTGTTGTAACGTAAAACAGATTTTCAACAAAAATGTATTTTTGCAATAGCTAGCGAGCTTATTGCTTCCTAATTGGCCCTTGTACGTCCTCGCTTTTTTATTAAAATTATAACAATCGCTTTTGTAAAATAGATACAGTGACAAAACGGTATGATATCATAATTATGTAATATTTGTTTTCAAAAGTTAATTAAAACTTGATTATTGGTTGCATATTTATATAAGCAAATTTTACCTTAAAATTATTTTTTATAAATAATTTCGTACAACGTATTTAATTGTATAGCTTACTAGCTATATTTGGGTGCTATTAAACTGAGAAAATTGCGTAGTGGTATCTCGTGGCTGAGTTATTTGTCCGCATGATTAATGTTGTCACAAGGATCTCCTCTGTTATTTGTAATATCTACAGTTTCTGTAAAAGGGTAACAATTATGAAACGTTCATAATAGTTTAATATTCAGACAAACACTGTTTAATATTCAGGAAAATTATTGGAATATAATATATTAATTGAAGTCTTCATGTAATTATTATTATTTGGAAACCTAGCATGCTAATAATATTAAATATTTATAGTAACAAAAAACGTTGATTAACATTTTTTTAAATTATTTATTAAAGATTTATATAGTACAACTCTATTACAACGAGATTAAAAAATCACATTATTTAGATTAAACCAGAGTTATCCAAAATAAATAAAATCATTATGTTACGTATTATGAGGGCTGTAAAAATAAAAATAACAGTGTCCATGTTCTGTCAAAAAAGAGTGAGATTTGTCATCGTGTAGAGCTGGTAATTTAAAAAAAGTAATTTTAAAGGATTAAAATCGAGTTTAAAAAAAGTGACTTTTAGCACAGTAGATCAAACTCAGCGGACTTTACAAAACGGTATAAATTTTATTAAAATAGCAAGATGACACTAAAAAGATTGTTTAAAATTGTATTTTTCAAAAGTTTTATCCATAAAAAAAAGAAACGATATAATTGATTTTCCAGCATTTTAGGATTATGAAAACTTCCCTCTTTATATTCCGAGACTTCATATATTTATTATTATTTTTAGGTATATGGTATTTTTTTGATAATGTATTCAGAAACAAATATTGATAATAAAATTTAAAAGACAAGATATGCATTGGTAGAATTTCATTTTTATATCTATTAAAATAATACAAAAAATAATTATCTAGCTGCTGTATAGAAATTTTAATATTTCGATCTAAGTGACAGACTACATGGCAATAAAAAAGTATTTTGGCAATACTGTAAAAATATTCCGTTTTTTGTGAAAAAGTTTTCGAATCCCCTTGCAATATTTTAATATAATATAATATATGATATCTAAAACCAAAGCGAAAACAAATATCAACTTTCAAAACAATTTTTAATATTTATTTTTTTTAGCTACGGTGCTACAACTTTTTACAGCTTATTCATCTACCGCTAACTGAAGTTGGTTGATATAAAATATTCGAAAAAAGGATATTTCGTTAGCGTGAAAAACGCCGTCTCTTCCTCGTATGAAAAACAGGGTGGGAAAATTCCTCATTGTTGTTATTTCAGTAGGCTGGCAAGCAAAGTCCTATCGTGCACCCGCGGTTTCCTTTGATGGGAAATGATGTTTTGTATAAAATACAATTTTACCTGCAAGAGAAAATTGCTTCCTGTTTATTAATAACAATGCAATTATAAAGAGCTTTGCTTGTGTCCGGCTCAGTGGCAAAGAGCTTTTAATTTCACGTACACTTTTATCATTAATGATAAGCTATTGAGTGAGTTTTAATTAAATGCCTCAACGATCATTTTGTCAAACGGTTTTTTGTTAAATTAAAAAAAAAAAAACATAATATATGTTTCGATAAATTGAACGGAAACTTTGTGGAACTATATTTTTATTTTAAATTTAATTTTGATAATTTTGTTACTTACTCCTCTGGTTACATTACAAATTGCGATATATATTTCGCCATTTTAAGAAGCATAATCAGATGGAAAACCGCAAGACATTTCTTAAGTTATAAAATATACAAAAAATAATATGTTTTTTTTCCTTTTATACGGGACGTTTTGTCTGATGGTGGCTCTTTATCAGGTTACGCGTGGAGTAACAATGTTATCACAATTAATTTTATAGTAAAGGTTCTTACTAATGTTTAAAAAAGTGTATCTTATATGGATTGTTATTATAAATGTAAATTTCGTTTTACTCAATGTAAATCTTTTACTAAGGTACGACTAACTATTGAAATACTGTACAGCTTTAATTGATTATATTAATATATATATATATATATATATATAAGTATGGGCCCCCTTTATGTCATGTTATTTCAATATGAACGTCCAACAGCGCCCCCTCAGACCTACTTGGTAAATGCCCCTATTCTAATGCATTCCTAAAATCCTGGTCAAAATTTATTACATTGTCAATAATGGTACGATGATCGGTTGAATTCTGTATTCATCACCTTATACTTAATCATTACACTTAATATCCATACAACGAGATTTATACGCATTAATCGAAGTGAGTTTTTTTTTTTTTGTGTCAGCGTATCCAAGATCTTCCGCATTAATACTGAATGAATATTAATTCAATATTTTTCACGAAATACACATAAAGTAGTGTTAGTATTATGTTTTTCTTTATCTCATTACTGCTAAATGATATAATTGTGCTAAAGCTTAAAAAAACTGGCTTAGAGTGAAAACCTATTATTTGAATAATATTAAGCCGCATTTGATAAATATGTTATATTATTATATCAAGCTTTGAATAACACTAGTGTAGTCATAAAAAAATATATTATTTATTTATATGATATTATTACTTGGTATAAGTGTTTGAAGATTGCATGAAATTACAAGAAGAACATTGTTCTTTCGATGGATTCGGCGGTAACTTTGTGGAAGTTCATTTTAATATAAAATATAAAATAACTTAGATTATTCCACGTATTGTGCTACAAAAATGTGACACGTCTTTTGCCTCTTTCAGAGGCATCCTCAGACAACTACTTCCGCAAATGCTTGCTTAAGTACGTGCTTAAGTGCTTTGTACTTAAGCGAGCATTTGCGAAAGTAGTTGTCTGAGAATGCCTCTGAAAGAGGCAAAACACGTGTCACATTTTTGTAGCACAATACGTAGAATAATCTAAGTTATTTTATATTTTATATGACGAACATTGTTGTTTAATTTGTGTTGAATTTTTTCGTTGGTTAATTTTTGTTGTAAATGTTTAACAGAATTATAAAAAATATTGAATATTTTATTAACAGTATTGTTTTTTTGCAGGCGTATGGTCTCCAGGAGCCACATTTCCCCGCGGGGATCCACCACCTCAGCAACCAGCTGTTGAGACCCATGAGCAGCCGATCCAGGTTCGAGAGCAGATTTTAAAGATAGAAAAGTCGAACTCTGTCTCTGCCACAAGTGTAGAAAAACCCCGAGAGGCCAAGGCGGTTCAACCTCCCCCGCCTCCACCGCCACCGCCTCCGCCAACAACCTGGACACCAAGAGCTACTCCATCGCCAAAAACGTCCAAGAAGGAGTTCAAGCCTGTTGCGTTTGAGTCACCGATACTTGCCAGGAAGGGACTTCCACAGGAGACGAAAAAGGCAAATGTAATGAGACATTTTTAAAAATATCTATTTGTATTTGTATTGTTACACCAGTGTTTCCCAACCTTTTTCATGCCACGGACCCCTAAGTCTGAAAACAATAATCTGCGAACCCCCAAAAAAAGTTTTCATACTTTACCACAATGAATGTTGAATAAATGAAAATTTTCGCGGACCCCCGTGAAAATCCTGCGGACCTCAGGTTGGGAAGCACTGGTCTGCATGATGCCAGCTTTCAGTCTTATCCGAACCACATTTTTATATTCCAACTTTTGTTGGAAAACAAACGTAGAATGACTGAATAACAATCAGTTATCGATGAAAAATTTCTGCTAGAGAGATGAACTACATAATATGCCACACATTTGAAGTGGATTAAGCTTAAAACAATGTTATCTGAAAGTAAAATATTAAAAATAATATTTTTTCTTTAGATGATTTGAGCCCTCAAGAAGCGAAGAGTAAAATTGTATTTTTTTCTATTGGAATTTTAAGTATACATAATCACGTCTTTACTTGGTCTTTTGGAAGATTGAATATTTTTATTTTATGAGAATAACATTATTGCAGTGTGTATTTATTGAACTCACTTTACCTTTACCATACTTAAAGTCATTTAGAATATTAAAACGCATCTAACTCTAAGGTCATTTCACCTCTCAGGGGTTCAATTATTCAAATACCGAACATCTGAAAAAACTTTGTTATTAAACGATATTGAAACGTACAAAAAAAATGGCTCATTTATACGATTTAGAAGTGATTAAGACTAGTTTTACACTCATTTAGAAAAAGTGTTATCCTTTATTTATTAATTTATATGAGATGTCGACAAATGTTATCCATTTTAAAACTTTTGCCTGCCAAAGCGGTGTCTATTATACTTGCGAGTGCTGTTCCCGGAAGCATATTCATGAATAAAATCTAAAATTCAATGAACAGCACTTTCGGAGTTTCGTGAGGGCGGTTAAAAAAATGACGCTCATCTATCTGTGACATTTGATTTTTTTTAGTCCGTCGCTCCGCCCCCCTGGGAGTTACGCCTAGCCGGGTCGCAGTCGGCCCCCGCCGCCTCTGGATTGAGTGGACTTGCCGGAACACCGACGCCGCCCGCTCCGCCTTTGCCCAGGGCTCAGAATCCAACTATCACCCTCCTGCAGAAGGCTCGAGGTTGGTCCGAAATCAGCTGACTTGAAAGATTTTTAATAAGAAAAAAAATGCCAAAAAGCATATTACATGACACGAAAAGGCCTATGATTAAATCACTAAATATCATTTAAAAATTAATTACTTGATTCTCAATCCTCCAGTTAAATACTGTTTTATCTCTGAAATTAGCATTGTTAGGTGATTGGTGAGTTTTAACGTTTCCTTTCCGTTTCACTCTGAAATACGTTTCAATCTTTATAAAAGCCAGTTGACGGATATAAAATAATTATATTCAACTTTCAATTAAGTCAAATCCTCACTCGAGTAATGATATTATTTGATTATCAATATAATATTGGCATATGATCTCCATTTCTGATACATACTTTTATGGTGGTCCTATGATTTGTATTATGAGTATTTGTTAAATAAATAGTTAAAACGAACCTTTGGAGTTGGAAAGGATTAAAAGTATAAAAAAGATATAGATCAGTAGTTCTTAACCCATATTCCATTTTAAATATTACAAAATACATTTTAAATTTGAATCGTTCAAATTATGTACATTGACACAGATTAACATAATTTGAACGATTCAAATTTAATATTGAAATTCCACCAAGCACCTTCAGTCAAAATCTTAAATTATAAAATATATATTTTGGTAGTCAATGTAAATTTCACGTAAAGTATTTAAGTATTTTTTTTTTTTGCTAGATTATTTTCGGCCATCCAATAAGTATTATAATAAAGTGATGTGTAACAATGTTACAATCACAAAAAAACATATTCGTAAAGTTATTTAATAAATAAATAACTTTCCGATATTTTGTCTGTTGATGCTTTTCAAACAACCAAAAATCTGTAACACAATCAGTGGAATGACAAATTTATCAAACGTACTTTTATTTTCAAAATATATTTTTCAAAGTTACAACTTTGTTTTATAAATTCTAAAAATTAATTTAAATAGAGGGTCAACTGCCACGAGGAGCAGCCTATCTGCAACAAGAGCGTGAGAGAGAACCACCCAGCGATCGTCGAATTCCAACTCCGAGGAGAGAATCTTCCGAAACTGGTAATTAATTCATAAAATTTCGCTGTATTTTACACTAAATGTCTAGTTAAATTTTTCTAACAAAGCATACCTTTTCTTATATGATTGTGTTATGCCAAAAAGGAATAAAAATATCCCTTTTCGATCTTTCGTTTTATTTTATTCTGCAATAAAATATGCTATGGAACAACGTTTTCCAATTAAATTTTGTCGCTGGTTTACCCTTTTGAATTTTGTAAAACAGAAGAGAATTTTCAAATATTTCCAATATAGTGCAAAAAATGAAACAAGATATCGTTTTTAGCTCATGAATGCGCAAGATGTGGAATATGTTCATAAAAGTGCGTTCTATTTCTACAAGTAAAATTTATTTCTACATACCTATAAAGTATATTAAAACTTTTAAAAGATAGTAATGTGCGTCAAAGATAACCAATTTCTTTATTGATAAATTATACCCGTGGTTGCTGAAACTCTATTTTTCATTTAATATCTTACTGTAAATGATGTCTTTGAATGTTTTTTTTTTTTCATCTCTTCAGTGTACTCACTTCGCAGAGGTTACATGAGTGAACCTGAAAGCGTAAGTGAGAGACCACGAAGGATGACTGAGGTGGCGCCCAAACAGTACGAGGGCATTGGCCCAACCACTACCGACGGAATGCCCATCGTTTTAAGATCTGTAAGTTTCCTCATTGATATTCAGATTATAAACATGAATAATATCGGTCTTGAACGTCAAATGTTTCCCGAGTGGAACCTTTCATACATTTGGTTTGTGATATTTTTCATTCGTTTCGTTAAAAACTCAATTTTTACCCACACTTGTTTTAAAACATTCAAAATGTATTGCTTAAAACTTGACTGAGTCTAAAACCACAGCATGTTTGTTAAGTGCAAGCTGAGGCTTAATTTTTTTTTTAAATTCTTAATGATTGTAATTAAAAAATTATGATGCTAATGGTCATCGTCGTTGGTTTAAATCACGGAGGTGGCGGGTTTGAATCCCAGTACGGACAGTTTTTATAAATTGATTCCTCAATCTATTTATGGATTTCAGTTTGAAGGCATGAATCCTGTACTATCCCTATCTCTTTATCACTACTCTTATTGAGAGGTTGAGCAACTGAATAACAATCAGTGCTCGTGGAAACTCTTCCGTTGATTAAGAGTCAATATATAATACACTGAAAACGAACATAAAAAGAAAGGAACGAGACGCCTTTTCAAGTTAATCGAAATAGCTTGTGCTGTAGTTTTACTTTTAGAAATCATTACGCTGTCTTTAACATAAATCTTTGTATTGAATAATATGTGATTAATTTACAACTTTAGCATAAAAAATAGCATACATATTACGGAAGGAATTGATATTTTTAAGCTTTTATACGCCATTATTGGCCACAGAAAAAAAATCGCATTTAATATCACAGCAGACAGAATCTTGCCAATATTCTACACTGGAGTTTTATTTCACGTGGAATAATATAAAATTGAGTTTCATGTTGAAGTGCAATTTTGTATTTCAGGAAGTGAAAGAGGCGAACCAGTCAAAATGGTACAAGAAAATGTATGACACCATTCACAAAAACAAATATGACGGTATGTAATATTGCCTTTTTTGTATTCTACCCACTTACTTACTTTCTTTTTTGCACACGCAAACTGTTTGGGCCAAAATAGTTAACTTTGAGACAAAAATAAAATAACGTAGTGTTATACTGTAAATGAAATATTTCAATGTGCTTATTTTATTGATCTCTGTTTCAAATCGGAAAAACATTAAGGGAATCAAATTCAAGGTAAAAAATTCAATTTTAAATGCTAAGAATAGAGAATCAGTTTGAGACTTTTTATGTCGCCAGCGCGATGACTAAAATAGATTTCAATTATATTCTATAATAAGCGGAACTAAAGAGTTTATTATTTTTGCCTAATGCTAAAAATGATTTACAAAAACATATTTTCAGAGCAGAGAAACATTATTTATTTGTCAATGTAATCAGCAAGTCTATTAATATTCATAAAACATTTGTAAACGAAATATTTTTAATATAACGTAAGCATAACATACTATTTCAGATAAAATAGATTTTTTTTTTGATAAACTATATATATATCAAAATGGTAGTTATTTTTTATTTAAAAAAGTGACCGAAAAGAAAAAAAGTAATAAAATAAAGCTTTTATGTTTAAAGTAACAATGGTAGTTCATACACTATATAATATTTATTTAATGTTCTGATTTATGCAATTTATTTTTATTATTTAATATACAAATGTTTCATAATATCTTCGATAGATTCGGCGGTAACTTTGTGGAAGTTCTTTTTTAATATGAAATTAAATTTGATATTTTTTTTATTCCATTAGTTGTGTTACAAAATGTGACACATGTTTTTCTTCGTTTAGAAGCATTATCTTCTAATTAATTATAAGTGTTTCATAATCAGCATCATATAAGGGAATTATAACAATTTCTACAATTGTTAAACCAATTTTTATTATACACTACATTGGTAAGAAATATACAAAATAAATATTTAGCAAAGCTTGTTGTTAGTTTTTCTTGTGTAGTTATACGAATTGGTAATATGTTTTGGTCCAAACATTTTTGAAACCCTTGAAATATAATAATAATAAAAGCCTCCTATGTTTTCTCCCTGTGCTAATACTTCCAAATTTGATTTTGTTTTTTTGCAGACGATTATGTGACAGTTCGATACAAATCTCGTAGAGGTGATTATTTTGAGTAAAATCGATTTCAAAAATTTCTTTCCATTTAACTCACAACTCCATTTGGTCCGGTGGTAGATCGAATCTAGCATAAGTTTGGCAAATAACACACTCGCTTGAGTATCCAAATTTTATTGTATCACATGTACATACTACACATACACCGATGATTGATAATTTTTCACTTAGAAAATTTTACTTTCACTACATTTGTACGAAAAGTCCCATTATTTTCATTTGTTTATGTATTGTAATGTATATCAAAGATGCTTTAATTTAACAGTTTGAAAAATAACAAATTTCGATAAGCAATTGAATTTTTTTTTTTAATCTCTTTATATTTATAACTGTTATAAATTTAAATTAATACAAACGTTTAAAAAAACAACTACAAAAGATTCCCGTTTCCATTCAACGTTTAAATATTTAAAAAATATGACGCTTGTTAGATCAACATTATTCATTCAATGTTTTTGAAAAATTTAATTTATTAAAATTTAAAATGACTGACATAAACTCAAGTGATTAAAGAACATAAAATATTAAGTATATATATTGGATTTAACTAACAAACACCGTTCCAGTATTTTATCAAAACGTTATAAGAGAAATAAAATTGAATGCAGTCGTTTGATGTGACGACAATTTTTTTTTATTATACTGAATTGTAAAATCAACTTAATTCAAATATCATTCTGATAAAAACTTAAATGTATATACAGCCAACCTTCGTTGCAACACTAAAATGTTAACTTTTAATTTTATTGTATATATGTATTTAATTAAAATAAGTATTAACCCCCAAATTTAAACAACGGTCTTTCTATTAATTTGGCAATATGCCTAGTAATTTGCATATAATTCGAAACCAGAAGAGAGGGTTTTATTATCCTACAACTACGTATTTTTTAAAATATTGTGTTTAAAAATAAAAACATTTTTTTGAAAATAATTCCATTATCTACTAATGAATGTTCGTGATGAGCAAAACCAGTCCTGATTTTTATTCAAAGCTGTGGAATGAGTACAATAAAGCGTTTTATTTTATTAATATAACATTTTTTTACAAAGAATTGACAGTGAAAAACTAACTCATTTAAAGTGATAATTTTGTTATTGTAAAAAAAATCTTGAAAATTTTAAATTTTCATTTCATCTTATGCAATGTAAAAAAAACCACTTACACTCGATTGGTGAATGACACCTTTTGTTTTTATTAAACTGCTTTATTTTTTATATATCAAATTACTTTAATTTATGCTTAACATTTGCTTTAGCTAAATGCAATTAAAAATAGGTTTATTAATAAAAGGCCACTAATCACTTTATTCTTGAAATACTCAAAGAATAAAAATTATTATTATCTTGAACAGTGATTTTAAAATGCATGACTTAAAAAATCAGCTTTATTGAAAAGATTACTAATTAAATTAAGGAGGATACAATTTCGAAGTTGAGGTACCGAATAATTCAATTGCTGTTTAAGATTTTTTTATATTTTTAACATAGTTTTTTTGGTAAATAATATGGAAAAGTATTGAGCATAGTCAGCAATGTTTGAATACCATTGATATCATCGTTGTGGACATACCAAATTCATTATGAATATAATGGTGAATGCTGTATCATATTGTACCAAAATTGGATGGGTTCTACATTAATAAAATAATCGCTTAACTAAAGTAAATTACATGTTTTTTTTCATTAATTAAAGTGTATTATCGCCATTGTTTTTATATACAATAGTTTTACAATATACATAGAGATATATTCTAATTTAAAGCGTTGTTTTGCGTTGGAGTATGAGACCCATTCAAGCAAGCCAAATTCAAGAAAGTTCAAATCAGATTAGATTGACTTTTAAAGAACATTTTAGAAATAATTAACGATAAAAATTTCTAATAAAACCGTAGATTCTCCTCCTCGCCTTCCGAACTAATTCACTGCTTTTTTTGAACACTTGTAAGCATTAAAATTCTTTCGCGCTCCTACATTTTTTTCAAATAGCTTATCCAAGAGTCACTCTCCAATTATATTGCAATTATAGCAAGAGTATGATTAAGTTTACCGATATTAGTAAACTATTTCTTTCACCTTATCATGAAATGAAAATGGAAAGAAAATGTTTTTAAGCACTACTACTAGTCTCTTCTGTAAAGATTATGGCAAAGTGAATCAAGAATTTATAGTAAACTACTCAAAAGGAATACGTATTTTCGCAGAAGTTTTTTTTCCCATTTTCCTAATAAAACCAAAAAGTGTACACAAATTCAATATAATATAGGTACAGGATACACACGACGAGGAATAAATTTTATACACACACACTGGGGATGCGATTCTAAAAGCTTTCGTGTTTTTGCGCTTCGTTGGTTTTTGCATAATACGTTTTGACAGGGTAATTATTGGAATTGTGTTTTTTTCTTTCGATAAAAAATTGGGACAGCAAAACAATATTGTCAATTTTATGAAACTATTTTCATTTTTATTATTATAGCTTGGGTCGTATAAGTTTATTTGGTAAAGGGTCATCAAAACTCTGGAGCTTCATTGCTTATACGGATTGTGATGGACAATTTGGATATTTTTATTGTATTGTATTGTATTGTACAGAATACTGATTATTTAATATAATATTATGTTTTTTTATACAAAAATATTGCCAGTACCTGAACAGTTTTCAACACAAACATTGAAATTGGTTTTATACATAACGTTTTGAATATTCATCTGTTTTTCTTTTACAACAGATGTAATATATTTTATTATAAGACATAATAAAAATAATTCTTAGTAGAGTGCGTCAAAAAAATAAATAAATTTAGCAGTGTTATTAATATATTTTTTTATCAAACAGTATGCCATTTAAAGTAATAATTTATATTATATTATATATTTTAAAAAAATAATGCTTTTTGCCATTCTTATATAGTATATTAGGTATATTTAAGTAATTAAAAAATAACATTTTGTTCCTACTAAATTAATTTAAAACATAAGTATATTATTATTTGTAGTGAAAATTGTACATATTTTATTTAACCCTCTGTGGTAATTTTCACAGTGTATTATCTATCACAAACAACAAATCGTTTCGATTTCACACAATGATATTTTTGATATTATATGTTGGATTATTTGAATTACTGTTTATTATAAATATGATGGACATCATACGATGCAGATCAAATAAGCTGGCCTTTTGAAATATGAGAGCTGTTCAAATTTTGATTTCGTATTTTTTTATCCTGGGCGGGGAATAAAAAAACCATATCAAGCACTGGCTGTAAAAAAAATAGGTGGTGAGAAATTTCCAGATTGCGCCCTCACAGTGGATATTTTTTTGTTGTTTGAAATTTGTGTGTTATTGTTACAATGTGAATATTGGTAGTGCAAATGCGACATATATTACAGCGCCGTCATTAAGATTAATTACTCTCAGTTGTGATGTTGAAAATATTGTATCACGCCAAAGACTGTAGCTTGTGCCCTATATGTAGATAATGGTCTAATTTTTTCTACGTATCGTGCACAAACAGCAATATTTTGTTAATTTATATGAAACATTTATAGGTTAACATATCAACATCGATCACAGAATTTCTCAATTATTCAGAATCGACCACGTTTTCTACATAATTTTGTAAAATGTACAAAGCATTAATTAAATTCGAATGGATAAAATAATATTGTAATAGGGTTAAAAAAGCAACGTATTTAGTTCTACAGTTTTTATAATATTGGTTAATAGCTATTTCGGCTTTCGCCATTGTTGGCACCATGTTTAAACTTACATTTTGCTCAGCTATATATACTGGCTCCGAAGCGATACACAACACATCTTGTTATTCACTCTAACATCCTAATTTATAGAAAAAATATAGTACAACACTTATGTAATTAAAATTACAATTATGTAATACTATAATTGTAATATGAATTTGGATTAAAGAGTGAATAACAACATGTATTGTGTATCTCTTTGGAGCCGGTATATATAGCTGAGCAAAATGTAAATTTCAACATAGTTCTGACGATCGTGAAAGCCGAAATAGCTATTAAATAATATTATAAAAACTGTAGAACTAAACTCGTTTCTATGTTTACCCTGCTATAATGGAGTTCTACCAATTATATGCCAATTCAATCAATAATATTGTTGTTTTCTGTAAACGATCAGCCCATCCGTCAACCCTCCACCCAGCGCCAAGAAACACAGCGCAGTACGCCTACTTCAATTCGCGCTCTGGTTATCTGAGTGAACCTGAGGGCGGTTTCACGAGCGCCGGGGGCGGAAGTAGCGTGGGTGACAGAAACGGCGGGTTCATGAGTGACAACTATGACAGTGACTATGCACCGCAGCCTGTCAGACGGCATTCGGCCCTGGACAGGGGAAAGGAGAATCATATCACCAGCAGCTATATGCCCCCCAACAAGTAATTATAACAAAAAAATAATTAACACTTTTAGTAACGTTCCGGAAAAAGAGAAATGAGCAATTGGCTATCAAGTATTCTTGAGTGACCTTTTCGTAAATTGATGCTTCAAAAGCAAATGTCTATGTTGTTTAAGTTACACTCCCAACTACTCAATCCCAAAAATACGTAATAGCTAATAAAAAAAGTCCTATTTCTACCTTCGCCATTGAAAACGGTCGAGGGATCGAAAAAAAATGAGATGTACTATTATTAACTGATATGCTTCAAATTGGAAGCGAGCGATTGAAAAAAGGGAAAATCGTTTCTCAATATAACTGAATTCGTTCCGTTTTGAGTGTGCAGTTTTTTTTATCACAATAAGGCATTGAATTTGATCTGACAAATTTCTTTTCATCACTGGGAATCGTGTCAAACAATGTAGTTTTTAAGTGCTTTTTAGACCTATTTACCTACAGCTAAAAAATCTTTCGTAAATTCCCGAGTGAAACCTTGAAAATTAGAGTAATACCTAATTGAATTCCGCTCTTTTTTTCTAATTTACCCCTTACCATGTCCACCCTTCTTTCAAGACTGTTTAATGTATTTCGTTGAACGAAGTACGAAAATCATCTTGACATCTTAATTTCGAAACATAGTTTCAAACCTATGTATATTCCTCTCTAATCTATTGCTTTAAATAAAACCATACAGAAAATGAATCTTAGCACTTTCTCCATTTTTTTGAAACACTATTTTAAAAGTCAATTCGTTCATAAAACTTAAATTAAAAATCACTTCTTAAGAAAAACAATTGAAATATTCATATCAAGATATTAATTTGTTAAGCTCTGTTCACCAACAAGTGTAAATCCATGATGTGAAACGTTGTAGTGAAAAAAATATAGGAAAAACTTTGGATCTTTAAGCAAGATTCATTATAGATGACTGTTTAATTATATGCGGTTGACCAATTATTTCAACTGAGATTAAGTTACTTTAAACATGCAATTATAAAATGTTTTAATAATATCAAGTTTTTGTCTAATCTGAAAATAGACACTACAGAAAAAATGTTTCAACTAAGATACTTTAAAATTGAATGCGACGTTTATTTTAATAGATATAGCACTCTTGCATCCGCCAAAGCCAGCCAAGAAGTCTACAAGAACCAACCAGGCAGAATCGAAGACTATATACCAGGACGATCGTCTGTTGTCGATAAAGAAGCCAAGCAGGTAATTAAGCAAAAAGTTTTCACAGTGCATTCGCTTACTTCATACCAAACAAACATAAAACAATACACATTATTACACTGTCACATTTAACACGATTGTCGATTGCCTGAACAGTAAACGTGTATAACAAAACATATTTTTTAAATGCTTGAAGTGCTTGACACGGTGTTATATATAAATTTTATATTTTCTTACTATTGTAAATGATTATTATTTTGAAAAACAACCGTATTTAGATGAAATATAGGACCGTTAGCTTTCGGAAATCATCGATATTTATAATATAATAATAGAATTAGAAAAATCAAATTAAAGCTTTGATTTAATTAGGCAAACAAACTATTCTAATTACAAGATTATTTATGTTGCTTTTGTTAATTATTCACGAATAGAATAAATGTTTGCATAAAACATATCCGAAGAACTATTTTCAAGCTTTGAAATCTTTCATTATCTGAATCGGCCTGTGCTATAACTCCAACGTTAATAAGCTCGTTTATTGTACTGCTTCGTTAAAAGTTGTTTTTTTAAATATAATAGAGTTTGAAATATAATTGGCTCTCTGTTCTTGACTTGTGTATTGTTAATGTTGGTACAGATCACTTATTCCTTTCCTGCAAGTAATCAAACTAAGTACTGTCATTTGCAGTTAAAACATTGTAAACAAAACTCTTTATAAATACCGATCGTAAATATTCAATAATCAAAAGCAGGGTTATATAAATCTTTCTATGTTAAATACTGCCTATAAGGTTGCAGTTTAATAAGGTTACATATTCATAAATTATATAAACTTAAACAAGCTTTCAAATGAAGTTTAGTAGGAATTTAGATGAACGGTATACTTACATAAAAACTAAAATTTTCTATCCAGCACATATCATATGTACGTATCAAAGAAAAAAAAACAAAAATACATACCTGTCTGTCTGCAAAAAGTCACAATTACATAAACACAAGACAGCTTTACAATTTACGACCATATCGATTTGTGCTTTATATTTAGTGTTGCTTTTTTACGATTTGTTTTTTTATATCAAATGAACCATCATCGCCAAAGGAATTCATTATAAGGCCATCATTCACAATGCTTAATATTTACATTAAAGTGTGTGTATAATATGATATTTATTGGTAACAAAATTATCGAAATAACTATTACAATAATAGCTTCGTAGTTTCTATGGCAATCGTATTATCAAAACAGCTCTTTACTAATGACAAAGACTAAGTGTAGGAGTATTCAGTTATCCGGATTATATAATACTGGAAATGTTTATTTATTCTAGTAACAATGCATATTTTACATAAAGGTTTTGCTCATTATATATAATGATTGAAGTGTATCAATCATTAACCTTTTGATAGACAGATGTTTATTACGGCGATACGCAAGAGTATAAACAGAACCCAGATCAACAAGTATTCAATCGAAATAATAATTGTGTGGAATAATTTATTGATAATTTCGAATGTAATTCGTATTTTATTTGGTAAATATGCTTTACAACATGCAACTCTTTTTCCATACGGAAATTAAATAAATAAAGGTTAATAGAAATATTACAAATCAGAAAATTTCAGAATATTATTCATAGAAATCAAAAATGTCGCGATAATATAATATGTGAAATAGAAATTTTTATAACAAACCATAGAGCAAACAAAAAATATTATTGGGACGATTTTTTGTAATTCACTTGGTTTATCAGTTTCCTTCATTAATCGTTTATTTTTTTGATATTTTCCCATCAGCAATTAAATTGCATTGATAATTTCTTTGTTTTTTCGGGATTTAGTGCACTTTTGGTGTAAAAAGAGATGCATGTTGAGCATATTTAACTTTTCTTCAAAGATAAAAATATTCGTATTTATTCTTTACTTTATAAACATTTTCGAACCAACTTTTTGGTCCCAGTAAACCTCTGGCGCAGTTTTACTCAAAATTCCCATGGTGTACTTGCGCATCGAATAAGTTAGGAGAAATATTTCACGGACCGCTAAAGTAGGAATAAAAAATATTATTTAAATAGCGTTCTATTAATGAAGATAAATTTACTGAAATTTTACAAAATAATCAGTCCCCTTTTTAGTTAAAAGTTTCATCGAGCACTTGTTGGTTAAACTCCGTAGTTTATGGCACCTTGTGACTATCAATACACTGTCAAAAACCATTTGTCTCTTTCTTTCTAGTGGTGGGACGAGGTCATGGACATATTTGATGGGGTACGAATACTTTTCATCACTTTATTTAATATTTAAAGCACTCACCACCTCACAATAGTGCTAAAAACTTTATAGAAAAGAGTTTGGCAAAACACCTAGATTAAATATAATATTATGTTACTAATTTGAAAGCGGTTACATAAGGCTCTTAAACTCTTACTGAATAAGGAATCTATGAGTCTAATTAGTGTTCTAACTAGAAAATCTACCATGGGTGTTGGTTTAATCATACTATTTGATACTTAATTATATATTTTGATTAATATACGGGATATATAGATTTTTCAACACTTACAACTTTTAACATTTCTATTCGTTTGTATATTACATAACACTCACCTTATGTTCTCAATAATATTACATGTTTTATTCGTTTTAACAACCGTCTGTTTGTCAGCATTTCAGTTATTTTTAATAACAGTGTGTGTGTTTTTTTACATCCTTCGTTTGCCGAAAATAATACACATGTTTTTAATGTTCTTATAAGTAACTTGAATAAAATGTAGTGTTTAGTTTTTCGTTTAGCTTTCTAGTGAAAAATAGTTGAAACAAATGGGTTTTGTCATATCTGTATAGATTTTTGAAAATACATTTTGTAGAACATATTTTGTACTATTCAATTCTGAATAATTACAAATGAATTAACTTTAGTACAAAAAAAATAATCTTAACAATTTCTACACAAATTCTTCCTGTTTTGTGAATCAACTAACTATTTCAAATTTTCGATATGAATAATAATTATTAAGTATTTCAAGCTAAGATAACTTTTATTGCAATGCAATTAAATATTTTACTTGTGCTTGGAAAAAATCTTTCTTTATCATTAAGTTTGTATTTGTGTATTGAAAATGTTTCGCCGAGTAGCTTATTATTCTGTAGCAAAATAATATTGATTATAAATTCTTAGAAAACGCAAATTGTTCACGTTTAATAAAGTTGTTACTAACTTTAAATTTTCATAGCAGAACTTTATTATAAGTGAAATTAATAACCATTGTGAAACCAATTCCACGAAACACATTTATTTCTTGTGGCTTTAAACATCTTGGGTTGTCTGATAAGTACTTAAAAACAATTCTCATTATTTTTAATGTATTTGAATGGATTTCAAAAAGTTTAGCGACCCTAAAATAGTATTCACAGAATTCGAATCAACAATTCAACAACAGAGATTGATAGATCTTTACAGACACAAAAAAAAATATAGCGTTCTCACATAAATAAAAAATACACCAATCTACATTCATTGATGCGCCTAAAAAGAAAACTAGCTTATTGTGCCCCGTTGATTTTCCGCCCTCCGTCGATCTTCGTCGCCCACGCGTGCAAAACATCCACGTGTCCGCCTACCCTCCCGCCCTTTAGTGGCTGGACGAAAACTCTCCACTACCTCCGTACAGCACTCTCCTGGCAAGAGCTATCCAACGGAGTGTAAGGTTTTTTTTTATCACGTGAACACTTCTTGAATGCTCATATATTTATTTATATAGTATCTTTTTTCACGGCTGTCGGAAAGAAGTGAAATCGGATGATTTGACTTTTTTATTATTGATATTTTTTTAACTAAGCCAATTTAAACGTATATTTTTTCAATTTCTTATTGAAACATCTACTTGGTGCAAACACCACAGTTATATTTAAAGATGATCTCTAGTTTCAGCAAATAGTACTTATTGTGAAAACACGTTTACACAACAGTCAGCAAATTTATTTAGTTATAAACTTATTATCTGTAAATTCATTGAATTTACAAACAAAAACAATGAATGTTAGTATTAAGTTATAGTCCAGAACAACGATATAAAGTTGAAAGAATACTATTTTATATAATTCAATCTAATTATTATTAACAATATTTTATTTATAAAGTTTTTAAAATACCTTATCCATTTTCGAATAAAAGTAAATGAATATTTTCCAATGAAAAAGTCTTTTTAATACGAGAACTTGTTAAGTAAATGTAAAGCTTTATTTCTTTGAAATTATAAACTGAGCTTTCACTTCTTTTACGAGCCCCACTGAACTCAATCTCCTCCGATCAATTAGAACCTTTTAAGATGATTGTTTTTCTTTTATCTCTGTCATGTCTTCGTGTGCTTTTGACTGTAAAACAGCGTATATGTCCAGCTGCCATCATGTCACCACTTGCATGTGTATATGTTTATATTCTTCACAATATTTCATCGTTCTGTTTCCACTTCGAATGTTTCAGCATGATCTGTTTGTAAATTTATGTAAATATATGAATTAATATGCACATCTCTAACCACTAACAAAGTATTTATTTCCACTATTTAATATTTGAACGTTTCTCATGCGATTTTAATTTGAAAATGATAAATATATTTTAATTAAGGATTGTCAACATTCAACAGATATATGCGCTTTAAATAATTATAATTTGGCCGAGAGTATTTTTCCAAAACCATTATTTGTATGCTTACATTGGTCATAGGTATCGTTCTTTAAGCTTATGGGCGTATAATAAATTCTAATTAATTGAAAGTATTAAAATTATCTTTAAACTTCAATTAAATTTAAAAAATTAAAATGTAATAAAAAAATTATTTTAGTTAAACAAAAAAAACAATATCTGCCATTTTTTGAATTTTCGAGATATGAATACTATAACTGTTAAATCAATTACGAAGAAAAAAATATTTTTTTATACTTTCTCAATTTTACCTATATTCAGATCGTTTATTTTAGCATAACACTATTGGATATAGTATTTTTTTTATCAATGATCTTTCAATGTACATTAAAACTTTACTACTGTTTTTTTTATTTACTGAAAATTTACTACATAATATAATACTTGCTATAATGGATACAGTAGGTATATCACTTTTTTATTTTTAATTTAAATCTGACCTGGTATGTGTAATTTAATTATTTGAAAAACAATTTTATTTCATAATGTTTCTCTTATAAATTATTAAAATTTTGCACAGTTTTTGAATTTTGAATGAGTTTTACTGTGCACTATATTATTCGGCTTTATATTTTTATTTCACGTATCTAAAAAAGAAGAAAAATCCAATTCAAGGAAATATAATATGTCACTAGTTGTACTAAATTTTCACTTACCGTCGTAAAGGCGTTTTTATTTTTTTATTTTGATGTATATTTGAATTAGTGATATTCGTAATTAAATACTATCCGAACATTGATCAAATTCAAACTAAATAATTGCTTAATTCAATATGATAATAGTTAAATAAAATGTAATTGAATAACTAAACAAGTATTTGACTTTCATATATTGTAAGGTAAAAAATTAAAATACCCCTATAAATAAAAGTAAATTTTATGTTTTAAGGTTTGCATTCATGCTTGATATATTTTTGAAAATACGAGTGTGTAAACGTACTTTTTTAAAATTTAATATTCGTCACAAAATTTTCCAGCAATTGTCGAACGCATCATTGCAACAACCCCAGATGAACAACAAGCACAACGCCTCATCTTCTACCCTTTCAAAGTCTTACATGGCTCGGTAAGTTTTTTTTATTTTTTGTATTTACATAATCGTTTTTAACAATTTATTATTTAATATTAATAGGGAGGGAAAACATTTCCATAGCAAGGGCTTCCGTGCCCGACTAGAGATTTACATGTATAAATATTTAAATTGATATATGTGTTTGCATCCAAAGAGATGGATGGCAGCGATTTTTGCAACCCTTTTACAGCAACCCAATCCTAAAAACGAGATGTAGAGATTATCACTAATTTTCAATTTTCATATAATACTTACCTTATCTTTCTGTTTCTCTAAAAGAATTTTTGACCATTTCTTTTACCATATCCACTCCAGATTTGAAGCATGTGTACTCTCCTAATAAAGTTTATTCACGAGTTTATACGAGAACTGCTTGTTATTCAGTTATTCAATCTTTCTTAGTGTTGGGATATATGGATCAGTGGTTAGTTAATCATTCTCGATACGTCCCGTTTTTTAAATAGGATAACTGGAAGGGGAGAATTCAAGTAATTACATACATATTTGCCTTCGAACGGAAGTTCATAAATCAATTGAAAACATACATAAAAGCTGTCCGCAATGGAATTTGAACCCGTAACCCAAGTCAACGACGTTTCACTTGACCACAAAAATATTACTTACACATACTGTTATGTATTATACGAAGTTTCATGTTCATAGTGACATGTTTTAAAAACAGTTTTAATTTTACAAAATCAATAATGCTGATGTTTAATAATGTTCGTATGTCTTAAAAAAATAGTATTACGAAATTAAATATCGACTTTGGAAAGGAAAAAGGACGTAACCCACAGTTTTTTCAAAACAGCTTTTTTTCGATAATCACAATGTATCAAACTTGATACACGATTCATGCTGCAAATACCGAATTAATATGTAAATTTAACTTTTAAGTTTGAAAAAGATGACCAAAAATCAAAACCAAGAAAAAAGACTGAAACAAAGGTTTTTCCTAGACAATTTCTTTAACAAATATTAGATTATGTCAATTAAACACCACTTTAGAAGTATCCGTGCACTTCGAGGTTGTGTATAATTCATAATTTGCATATGGCCCAAAATCATCAAAACACGTTTTTTACGATTCCTGTAAAATTTCATATGTGTGGGTTACGTCCTTTTTCCTTTCCACAGTCGATATGGTTTAATGCAAAACAAGAAATCCAATAAATATCTCAAATTATTATGAATAGAAGAAATCTTACTTAATTAAAAGAGCTTACTAGGACTTGAAACTCAAAATCTTTCGAACTCTAAGACTATTAAGATTTACAGTTATCTGTGGTGGTATTTTTTACGTCAACTTCTCGCAGTGATACAGATGGGTAATCGTATTTGTTAATGTAGTGTTATGTATATATATAATTTCATTAGGCATTGTGATATTTCGTTTTATGTCCTCGATATTTTTCAATTTCTTTGGCATTTATCTGTTTCATATTTTCTGGGAATTGTCTATGGCTGATTCAATGCGTAGTTGTTTTACTTGCAATCATACTAACGTTGAATAATAGAGGTGTAAAACCTTATCAAAGTTTTCAATTTACAAGCCTAGAAAACTTTTAAATTATTTGTTAAGATTTGTCTTTTTTCCACGCATTGCGACCGCTACAGGCAAGCTCTGTGTCAATCTTGATACAACCTCAAACGATAAATCAGCCATCCAGCGTGATTTGCTCGCTTATATTGTTTTACTGAATTTATTCTTATCAGCAGGGAAAAGTATTCATTTTTTAGGTTCTGCAGGTGTTAAAATATTTGAAAATTAAAAAATTTAAGATAAATATTTTTCTGGAACATAATAAATTGGAGGTGACTGTGGCTTTAAAATTAATCATGCCTTAATTGAGTATGAAGATTTTTGATCGAATTTTATAATCGTAATTTTTATTTTGCTGGTGATTTTAGATTTTCTTCCACAATCACAGGTTCTGTTATTAATTCTTAAGTTTGAAATAAGGAGGAAATTTAAGCCTCCAGAAACGCGAGCTTTTTATCAATATTTTTTAAGCCATGTCTTAAAGTCACAGATAACTCTACAATAAATTAAAAAAACACAAATTCGTTGTACAGAAACCCCGCTAATCCGCGATCATGCTAATCTTTTAAGTCCCATGTAATATTGTGTAAGGACAGTAGTAAAGACGAGCCTGACCGTATGTATGGTCACACAAGCATTCAGAGTTTAAATATAGCTAAATGTGAAATTTTAAAAAAATATTTACAATTTTTTACATCTTTAGATCAAAATAATATATTAGTAAAAGTAGTGTAAGTAATTTAAAGTTTTGATAAAATAATAAATAACAATTTCAAAAAGTCCATTAAAAATAAACGGAAATTAAAAAAATCGCATGTGCTTTTGTTAGTTGTTTTCGTCCCCGCGGCTGATGACTAGCTGAAATCTGCATCCTTTTTAACTCTCGCGGCTCGGAGACTAGAAAAATACTTCTCTGCCGATGGGGGTCGTTTAGGGACTCCAGTGGTTTCCTCATTATTGGCCTTATTTTTATGAATTTAAAATATCTCTCTGCATCATTCCTCATACATTTTTTTATAAGAATCTGTGTTTTTTTAATAAATAATCATATTTTAAGTTACGCGTAAAAAAGACGTTATCCCGGCACAAATATGAAATTGCAACTGACGCGTTTAGCCCAGCTATCTTACGAACGATTGCTTATCGCGTTATCGCGTATTACTACAAAAAATCCAAAAAACTATGATGTAAGAATACCTTAATTATAAACATTGATATTAAAAACCCATATTAAAATAGATATTTAAGAAAATGTGGGTATTGGGGTCGCATTTCTTGAGATTAGAACCGGAAAAGTTAACCAAAATTTAATGAAGGCAATGATATTCAGGTAGAAAAAGGATGAATAGTGGGATCAATAGACAGCAGTGTTTACTGTAACCACATGTTCACGCTTGTTCTTGGGGGATTAAGAGAATTTTAATCATTCTGAATATTAAAATTTCTTTGGTTGAAATATTTTTTTAATTGATCCAGAACAAATAAAAATATGCATACATATAGTTGGATACTACAATTACAATTATTTCAATCGGTTTTTCAATATTTATTAGGTTTAACAAATAATTTAATTTTTCATATATTTTCTATTTAAAAAAATATTCAATTCATTCGGAAGAGGTAAAAACATGACTCAAACTTGTGTTCTGAAATATTACTTCAAATTAAAATCATTCGTGTCTAATATTGGCCATGCCAGAGTTTGATCACGTAATCTTCTGATCATAAACATGGAACACTTAGATGTGTATGAAATAGAGAAAACAATGAGATTTACTAGTAAGCTATTAGAAGTGAAAGTTCACCTATATGAAATCATCTTCCGAAAAAATACCAAACGAAAATGTTTAGGAAAGTATACCTTACGGATATATATTTTATTTTATTCATATCGATTTCAGTGCTCTGAAAGAATCTGGCTACGAATCAGACTCAACACTGGTCTTCAGGCGTCGTGATGAAATGCCTCTGCCATCCCCTCATGAGCAACGTCAGGCCTACAGAAGCCTCCAAGCGGGCGGAGAGCCTCCACTTCAAGGGTTCAGAAAACCAGCGCCGGACAGACCCAAAGGTATTTTTTAATATTAATTATAAATTAATTAACGACCTGGGAATAATTATTGCTTACTGCTACTGCTTCTTATTTTGCTATGGTGTTATTTAATTAAATTATAAGCGTTATAAATATTTAAGTATTATGAAATATCAATATGAACCAATTTGAGAGACGAATCGAATATTAAGTATGGTTTGTCTGTTAGAATAAATTAAAGTTATTTATTGAATACAGAATTAACTTATATACTGTTAAATGAAATGAGACATTTGGTCTAGTAACATATTCAAGGTTTTCAAAATGGATAGTTCGTTGTATTTTTTTTTAAATACTTTAAATATATCGAATATTAGCTGACATGAATATGTAACGAATCGATTTCTGAATATAACATATTGGCATCACACACATTTATTTGTTTGCCATTATTGTCAAAAAACTGTGTCACAATTGTTTTACTTGTTTATTATTGAAAAACAAAAGAGCTGCTATTTTAATGTGAAAACTACTCTGGAGTATTGGCTTCATAAAATTACTACAGCACATGATGCGCAAATGGTTGCATGTTATTTAACTTATTCAATTATTAATGAATAATTAACAGTTTGGCTTATTTTTAATAAATTATCTAAAATAATCTAACAACAAGGTGGTGGAAATCAAATAGGTTGTTTTTAAGTATATTAGTTTAGTTAGTAGTATATTATACATATTTCTATATTATTTATAGAGGAATTTGTATGAACTAGAATAGCAGAAAAATATTTAATTTAACTAGGAAACGCTCACGTTCAATATTTCTGCAAGACTCCATATGGTTTTTAATGAAGTGGGATTATTCGTTGAATTCAAGAATAGCGTTGAATTTATCCGTATGCTCAAAGGCTTGAAGATACTGAAAACCCGAACTGTATGGATATAAGATATAAATTTTACTCAAATGTCAAGTTTATGCTTCACGTAACCTCCATAATATAAATCTATCACAGTGCTATATCGCAACTAGTGGAAAGGGGTTAAATGATCATATAAGAAACGTATTTGAATATTGCGTATCGTAAGTATGAAGATATCAAAGAAAATAATTCATTATAATTTCACTGTGATTTGTTGTCAACGTTCAGAAACTACAATAATATTTGCGACTGATTTTTTAACGACAAACATTTTTCAGAAATACACAAGCGATTGTTGAGATATTTTTTTCTCTATTAATCACAATCCCGGGCTTATGATAAACTCATGTTAATATTGACGTTTGTGAAATTGTTAAATAATCATAGAAACAAGGCGTTTTTCCTCAACTACTCCATCGATTAAATAAATGATTATTAAAAACATACAATTACATTATAATTCTTTTGGAGTACTCTTAGTAAATTTAATATAATATAAAGAGGTACTGGTTTATCAATAATGTGTTTATTAAACTACATACACACGTTATATATATACCAGGGTTTCTCAACGGTGGGCCATGTGGCCCCCCAGGAGGCCACAGAGATTTATTTTTGTTTTGGGGAGCCACAACACAGCTTAGGGGAGCCACGGGCATTTATAAAACGATACAGGGAAGAGCATAATGGTGGACGTCGCGCAGCTTTTTTTTTGTAAATCCGTAAATAAAATAAATTACTTGCATTCTAGATTCGAAAATCTCGAAAGAGCTATAAAAAAATGTGGGTTTTTGAAATTATAATTTTCATGGGAAGACAAAACAATGGTATGGGGGCGACAGAAAAATAAAGACACTCAAAGGGGGTCACGCTCCCAAAAAGGTTGAGAAACACTGATATATACGATTTAATTATTCGTCCAATATCCAAAAAAAAAATATTAATCACTAAAAGTTTTCTATTTTGTCATTTAATTATATTCACTAGTACAATACATCTAAAATGCTTTTGGTTAAAACAGAGGTTTAAAACGTCCGATAAATTGACAAATTAATGTCACGATATATCGTTTGAAATTTAATATAGAAACAATTATTTTCGTTTGAAAATCTTTATTGAGTAGTTAAATGTGTTGTATAAACTATCACGTTACCAATTTGAAAATACAATATCAATCACTCATACGCTATAGAATTTGTGTTAGTGTTTATATGAGGAAACACAACAAGGGAAAACGATTTTTAAAAAAATACACAGGCCAAACTGTCACCCGTCATGGATCACCGAGTTTTATGAATAAGCTTTTCTCGGCCATTTGTGTATACCAAACCATTGAATGTATTAATGGTATAATTGAGATACTGTAGTGAAGGTCAAAACATGTGCGCAGCAAAACTATAGTTTATTGAGATATTATGTGTTTAGTTTTATTTTTCAAAAAGTCAACATATGCCGACAATGATCCAGAATGGCGGATTACCCCATAAGCGCAAGAGGCGCGCGCTCGGGGCCTCTAAATCTTGGAGGCCTCAAAGATAGCATATATTATATAAACCTTTATATTTTAATTTCAGTTTTAAATATTTATTATTATTCTACGTAGAGGTTTGCAGCATTTCTATGTTATTCGAAAAGCATAGCCTCCAAAGTGCTTAATCTGCCACTGGGTCCAGCAAAATAAAAATACTTTTGATACATAAATGGCGGAAACACAATGTATCGTACATATCCAATAATCCTTATTTTGAACGGAACTGGTGTTGTTCAATTTTTGGTATAAGTTAGAAACTTTTATTAGCTAAGTAAAACGTATACTGTTTAAATATAATTAATAATGTGATGGAACAATACACAGTTTTTTTTATATTATTTCTTGATAGATTTAACGTTTTAAGTTATTTATTGAGACAGAAAGCATATAAGTCGAATAATTTGACGGTACGAACGGTTAGAACGAAATTGAATCACACAACTGAGTTTTAATTCTATAAAATTATAATATCTAAAAGAATTGATTAATTACCTTAAAATTATTGTTTTTTTAGTTTAAAACACTGCCATGATAATTATATGTTCTACTACATTTAAATATTTATTTCAATTCTTTTAAAAGTTACACTTGCGACTTGGGTACATATACTAGCATTACTTTGAAATTCATATTATAAAATTTCTTAAAAAAGAATAGCACAGCGTACAACATTTCTGAATTGGAGAATTGAATCATACGAGATACAGCTCAGACAGATCTATCACAAACACCCATGTCTAAGATCCAAAATTTAACTAACAACTAGACCAAATTCAAGTTCAAAATTCAAGTCACAAATTAAAGTCAATTGACATTCATTATAATAATATTGTTTCATACAATTAATTTTAATTCATTATTTTAGTTCTATTTGCCAGTTTTTTGAATTATTATGTTCAAATGAAAAAACTTTTTTTTATATATATATGGGCTCATAAGAGGTGAAGTGAGAAAACAAGTAAAGTGATATAAACTTTTTTCTTGGAATTTTAAGTACTATCACGTCTTTACTTGGTGTTTTTGTGGAATGTATATTTTGATTTTACGGATATAACACTATTGCAATGTGTATTAACTGAGGTTACTTTACTTTTACGATACTTTATGACGTGTGGAATATTACAACGCATTCAAATTATTCTTTTTCAAAATACCACTTACCTCTAATGGGCCCATATAATCCCTATTCATAAAGAATTGATAGTTAAAGATTTATTGATTTTGGTTGTATAAAAATAGTTCGGTTTTTTCGCATTAAATATTTTCATCGTTTTACTACTATTTACTATAGTTAAAAACATACGCGAATATTGTAGAATTAATTTACCCCTAAGCTTTGAGCAATGTGGGATATTAAGAGCAGTTTGAATCAGCTCCACCACTGCTTTAAGGTTATGTGTCTGCATAATAACAATACAAACCGCATTCAGGCATCAGTGTAATGAATGGTAGATGGGCAATGGTGCACTTTTTTATAACACTATTTACCGGCATGTGCACATAAACATATACGCTTATTTAAAGAAAAACATTGGGATTTCTAATTGTTAAGGTGAGAAGTTTTGCATTATTAAAAAATACAATTATTACTATTTTATTGGTGATGGCTCTCCAATCAACAACCGCTTACAGCTTGATGCAAAAGGTAACAAACTTCTATACTAACTGAATACTCATTAATTTAATATGATTATATTGGCAATGGAAAATAGACAAAAAAGTAATTAATCTTCCGAAATACTTACCTTTTAGTTTTTTTTTGGGCAAAATAAATAAATAAATACAAATTAAAATTTACGATAATTCGTATTGTAATAAATAAATTTATTTTTTAAGCCTACTATGGGGGTATAAAAACTCTGCTAAATATGTTATGTATAGTGTTATTTTACATCAATATTTAATACTTTTAAAAGAGCTGGTGAGCTCAAAAGATTGATCTAATTAAAAAGTTCTTAGCAATAAATACTTTTATATGAGTTGTCAAACTATTTGTATTATTCAATGAATGTTAACAATTTTTCATATTTTTATTCAGACAGTCGAATGCATGATTTCATTTTTCACTTCTTCGCATACGTCATACACGACACCAAACTTACATATTATACACACAATGGCACTACACTTTTCAAATCGTAAAATAGAAGAAGTGTAACATTTTATCACCCACTGTACTGGATGGACCACTGCCTTACGAGTCACGTGTTTTCGCACTTTGAGTCTTCAAGTCTTCGCACAATGATCTTTGCGGCACCAAGAATTTATTAAAAAAACAAGAGCTGAAGTTTGTTATGTGGTTCGCAGACGATACCGAGATCGAATATTTCCCGCTCTCACCAACGCTGACAAGAATCCGAGTCCACAAAAACAATCCGAAGACGTTCAATAACGATATCGCCTGTTACCCGATTACTACCATAATTACAAATCCAGATGCATTCGCCAAATATGGAAGAAGTTTTAATTCAATCATCAATGACGAATTATCAGAAAAATCATTTTTACCACCAGCTCCACCAAAACGAAATTCATCAAAAGCAAGCTCAGCTTTGAGATTAGTTTCTACTGCTCAAACAACAAGATCAGCTGTAAGAAATTCACGGCCTAAAGTTTCTGGAGCAGAAGTTAAGTATTTACAAAATCGAATAACCAATAAGCTATCCACCAACGCTTCTCCGAAAGAAAATCGTAAAAAAGAAGTTCGAGAAACTAAAATGAAATCAGCGGACGGGAAAAGAATCAGAACTACAAAGACAGCTGTATCTGTGCCAGCTAAAGTTCAGACCAAAAAAACTCAATCTTCTTCCGTTAGGGGTACAAGTAGTTTTAGTTCTCCGCGTCGTACAATGTCGCCTGTTGATTATGCAAGTTCTGAAAATAATAGATTTTTCAATGAAAGTGCTAGTGAAAGAATTGTGATAGAAGGAGGTGCTGGACGGAGAACTCCTGTATCAGGATATATGGAACGAGGAACATCTCTGGATAGAACTTTTGCTAGTGAAAAGAGAAACCTTCCTTTAAAACGCATCAAAGAATCTACAAACGAATCATCAGTCTCAAACTCTTCTGAATTATTATCACCCGGAGCGGTAACCAAGGTTATCAAAGAAAATGATAAAACTCGTCGATTTCCTCCAGGCACAACCGTTAAAAATGCTGTTCTACCATATGCTTCGGTCAAAACAGGTTCAAAGATATCGGATGATAAACTTTTAAATGTGTCTGTTGCTATATCACCCAGAGGGAAAGAATTATTTGGGGAAAGTGAAAAAGTATTTCCTCTTGACAAATTAAAGTCACCTTCATCTCCGGAAATTTCAACATCAGAGAAAAAAGGTATGGCTAAAAATAAATCATCTGGATACACTGCTGTACGACCGAGAAAAATGTACAATGAATCTGGCAAAATAACAAGAAGGTCTCTTGAAGACATTTCAAATAAAAATAAATCTGTAAGCACTGCCAAACTGCTAAAATCGTCAGATAAAGCTAAAACTGGAATTGTCGATCGCAATGTTAAGTTTATTAAAAGTGATTCGGATACCAGTGGTAAAAAAGTTGTTAAAAGAAATAAAACCAAAATAGAAATCGAGGCTGACAAGAAAGATGTCAAACATTTTCGCACAATGCCATACAAACGGGAGCAGCCTGTTGATGAAGTAGCTCTTCGTTACATAAAGTCTGTTGATCGCCATATTGATACTTATGTCACTCAGTATGAAAACGATCAGAGTGTTCACTATAATGAGATTTATGATCGCAGAGATGCTGTGTTAACAGATTCATTCTTTCAGCATTTGTTTCTTCGAGATGTTCCACCACAACGACGAATAAATTTCAGTCAAAAATTTTATCCAACTACAGTTTTAGAAAGAGCCAAAGTATTTCAAAGCGCCAAAAGAGGAAATGGAAGAGTATCGCGGTACGCAAATTCATATCTCGCCCAAAAAAGACCCGTCAGTGAATCAAAGTTTCGCTCTCAAGATCGTTATGAAACTTCAAAACCAGGTAGCTCTCGATCAATTTCATGGCCTGGAAAAGTAACACCGGTAGTCAATAGATTTTCAAGTCTTTCAGGAAGTGTACCATCAAATAAGCAAATTGGAAAGTCAATCCTTTTTCCAAAGACTCAAACAAGGAGTGGTAGTGAGCCACCTAATTCAAAAGTTGTTTTATCGCAAACAGTCAGGCCCAGATCACCCGTAGTCACAAAGACAACTAAAATAGTCGAATCTCCTAACAAAATCATATTCAAGCGAGTACAATCACCGCCTGCCAAAATAGTATTTTCGCAAACTTCTCGGCCACTTTCTCCAATAGTATTACATAATAAAAGGAAAAAATCTCCCGAGCCTATAAGAACGTCGTCGCCGTCAAAAATCGTTTTGAGTCAAACAAGTCGACCAATCTCTTCTACTAACCTCCGGTCAAGATCTGTGTCCCCAAATTATCAATATACCGATGATATTAATTATTACAGTGATTCTGATATGCTACGCCGACGAGCTGTATATCATTCAGGGAGTACGAGCTATACAAATAAGATTCGCCAGCAGTCACCATCTCCATCACCAGTAAGATCTCCATCGTGCAGACGTATCCATAGCGCAAGAAACTCACAATGTAAAGCTGCAGAATGTATAACTGGGCTGAAAAGCAAAATTTTAAGAACACGCAGCGCTGGAGATGCCGATACCCAAAACAGAATCTCACCAGAAAGACTTGATCGCTACAGCTCATACTATGATCTAGATCACATAAGGAGTCATTTAGATTATCAGGAATACGTTGCGGAAATGAAAAACAGAACAGCAAAATCAGACCGATTTAAAGAATTGAATCGATTTTATGCGTATCTTGAAAGAATTGGCCAGCTAGAAAGAGCCACTTCCACTGGAGACTTACGACCTCGGAGGAAAGATGAAGAAATCATTGACTTTGATCGATGGAAAAAAGTAAGAGCCAAAGAAAGGGCAGAAGAAGAACTGGATCGGCTTTACAAAAAAATGAAAGTTGAACAGCAGGAAAAAGATTTATTGTTTTTGCCTCATGATTTTGAAACCATCAGGTGGAGTCAACATAAAGATTGGAATCTCCGAGTAAAAGAAAAATCCGTGGAAGATTTAAGGGATCATTTTTCTAAAATAGCTGATTCAGAAACTATGCACAGTTCATTGCGACGTAACGATTTTGCCTCTCCGAGAGATATGTATAAGCCACTTTGGCGAGGAAATTCAGTTGTGAATTTAGCAACCACGATGACTAAACGACATCGGCCAGTTTCGGTAAATAGTTTGGACCGTAGTTCTACAAGATTTAAAAATGATCAAACCATTTTTCACTCAAAAGACAGACTTGGTATCGGGAACAGGCTCTGGAGCAGTTTGTCATCAGAACAAGTAAGCGCTTTGAAAAATCAGCTCAATACTATTTATGGCAAAGAACTTGAACCGAAAACTAAAGAAGACGAAGATGTAAATGAAAAATACGTTATAACTGTTCCTGGAACATCCAAACAATATGTTGGTAGTCCATTACAAGTACGATGTAATTCTTTTTCTGCCGGAGAACAGGCAGTTGAAATGAACAGTAATAAAATTTTCAAAGCTGACTCAATTGGTTCAATTCGTCATTTGCCATTCGATGAAGAATTCAAAAAATCCACAGAACCGTTTCAAAATTTATCCGAAAAAGATAAAAAGAGAATTTCAATGAATTTAAGCAAAGAAATTTTAGAAAGAGTGAAACAAAATAGAGAACAATACTCTCCAGTTGTACTTGCAAAAGAAACAAGAGGCGCAACTGCTACAGCAAGAATAAGAGGAATTTCAGAAAGTCGTGGAGATTCAGGAGTTGCAAGTCCTATAAGCACGTCTAACAGAACGTGTGATAAAAATGACATTGTTCTGTCACAGTCTCCAGAAAGACGACTATCAAAGCGATCTGAAATAAAAGATATCATGGATGAGTGGATCGAGAACAAATCTATACTAGACAGAAAAAATTGCTTATCACCTATAAGGCCTTCATCTGCAAGCGAAACAGAAGGTAGCTCAGATGCCTCTAACAGAACTGTTATTTACCGTGGAACAAAAGAGGACATACAAAAAAAGGTTGAATTTTTTGAAAATACTCAGAGGGACGACTCTCTTGGGACTGTAATACACCATGCACGAGATGACTCTTTGGAAGAGAAAAATGATCACGATCCAGAAGTATATGAGACTGAGAGCCGAATTCCGTCTCCACCAATTCAATTACATGAACAAAGACAGACCAAGCCCGAGCATTCTCAATCTTATACAGATCTTAAAGACATATTCGGGGAAACAAAGAAAAATAGTTACCTCAGCCTATCTCCCATCCCAGTACCTGTTTCATCTTCAAAATCTGAAACAGGTGATTTTTCTTTGATTTCAAATGTTTCTAGTGCTGAAAATATTTGCAGAAGTAGAAGTTTGTCCCCTGATCCAGAAAAATATTGGCGGGCTTACTTAAGCCTTGTTAAGTCTGGTGGAGTAAAAAAACTAAAAGAAAAATTTGAATTCCCTGAATATTTTTATGATCTTGATGGCCGCCCGTCGAATTTGCGTCGCTATCGTAGTGATCCAGAAATAATAAGAACAATTCTTCGACATAACCTGATAAAAAGAAATCTGATTGATGTAAAAAGACATGAACGAGGAGACGTCGATAGACTGACACATAAATATGAAATCACAGACAGAGGAAGAACCAGAGATCGAAGAGTTGGTATGACTTCTCCAGTTCTTAAAACACCACTTCGGGCTGCTGATAGAGAAATGCCGCGAATTGATATCATCTCCAAATTGGCTGCATTAAAACCACGATCCTCCACTGTGCCTTCTCGCATTTCACCTTGTCCTACAGAGTACCCCGCCGAATGCCCTATTGGAGAAGTTGAAAGAATACGCCGGACATTTGAAAGACGTAATACTTCTATTTTAGGGCAAATGTTTACGTCTACACCAGACATTAATGAATTGCGTGACATTGCGCCCTATTTATCTGGCCCGTGGACTTCCCATAAATATCCCAGCCGTCGTGATAATGATAGAACACTCTCTTCGCCGAACCCTGTATCTGAACCTGAAGTATCTCCTGTAAGAAGAGTTGAATCTAAGTCTCTGTCACCAGCGAGACGCAAAACACCAGAGCTAGGCTCGATCCTTAAACATCGCTCAAAGAAAGCTGGTGAAACGAGTGCTCAGCAAGAGTTCGATCCAGCTAAGCACAGGCCAAGGTTTAGATACTTACCAGAGAGAGAACCGGCGCCTGCTCGTCCAGCTCGACCAGCCTGGCCAGTCTCTCTACCTCTCTACACAGCGAGGCCCACTGTAACATTCAAAGGTTTCAATATTGATTATCATATCACGTGAGATGCACATTTGCGAGTATCGAAATTTTTATCGTTTATTTTTCTAAATTTATAAACGTATCCATATTGTATTACTTAGCATACTTAAAAATGCCACGCCTTCCAATCTGAATCGTCAGTTTTACTTTATTAATTTGGACTGGTCGTGAAATTTATTTGGTGATTTTATTTACTATGGTATATCACCAGATTATGAAACATACTATTCTGATTTTTTCGAAAATGGAATAAACAATAATTTCAATTTTAAAACACTACCCAAATTAAAATGAACGCTAAAACAGTTACACCTACAAAAACATTGTCTTTGTAAAAATCATCTATATTTTTTTTACTAAAATGAAATCAATTTTACTGTACACAATTTATGTTCATCTCATAGAATTTGTATTCATATATTTTTCCTACTCATTTTACATCACGGCAATGCACCATTCGTGTAATAAAATTATGAAAAAAAAAACCAAATACTTACAAACTAAATAACCAAATTACAAAAAATACTTGAATTTTATTCTGTCAGGATTTTTTTAATAATGCCTTGTGTTTTTAATACAGAAAGTCGTATTTATTCTTTCTTATAAATACCATGAATTTAAAACACATTTTTATATTTCTACTAAAGGATTCTGATAAGAAACAATAACTGATCATTTTTTCATAAAACTCCTGACAAAATAAACTGTTTTTTTATACTATTTACCTTGCGATTTTTTATAGTAAAGAGTATTAACACATTATAAAAACATTATCTTTGCATTATACACTTTCTACAATAAAAAATATAACTCATTATTTCTACTCCTCCATTGACAATTGATTGACTTGATTTGATGCCTTCTTATATGGAAGTTGTGTAAATTTTGAGTAGACGAGCATAATGCTTTGAGAAGTTTTTAAAATTAAACAAAAAAAAATGTGCTAAAGCAAATTTAAAATTACGTCAATAACCTTGAAATGATAGTGTTTTTTTTCTCAAAAATATGCTAAAAAAATCTTTTTCCATATTATGAATAGTTTTGAAAATATGATATTTTTTTTGCATTATACCAGGCAATATACGTAAATCAATTTATACATTGCTGCCCTGGATTGTATAGATGATATCTCAACACAAAGTGAATTTATGTAAGGACAAAAAGCAGTATTAGATTTTCTGATGTGAAGTTACTCGAGATATTATAATTAATAGTTAAATAATTTTGATGAACATATTTAGTTGACAAATAAAGTGTGAAATTAAATAATAATCATGCATATTATATTATAGTGATTCCATGTTTGGTTTAATTGGAGATAGCAACTATACATTCTAAGACAGCAATGCACCTATTACGGGTGGCGGTAAATAAAATTTCTCTTTCGAACTATTGGATATAACACAATATTATACCATTTGCTACCATATTTGTAATAATTAAAATAATCTTTCGTCAAATCAAGCTTCAACGTTCTGATTTATTGCATACATTTTCGTAAAAAAATACACACTTATTTTCCTTTTTTTACGGCACTTTATCACCATCCATTTCTTTGTATGATTCAATCCCACGTAGACCCCGATTTTGCCCCGATTCCGCCACCAAAAGGAATCTTCATGGATCAAGGATATGTTACAGGTGAGTTCATTGCACAATCATTTCATTATATCTACAGCAAAATTCTACTCTACAATTTCATTCTCCACATATTTAATTTCTTGTAAAAAACATCGTTTACGAAAATTGTTTACCAATTTCATTATGACAACAACATTACATATGTTTATTATTACAATCAAAATGCACTCCTCTGTAAATATGTTCACTTAAATTTGATTCCTTTCTATTATATGGAAACATCATTACAAATGTGCTAAAAAATATATTTTTAAATAAAAATAAAAAAAATCACTGTTTCTCTTCCCTCAGACTCATTTAACAATGAAACTATTGACTCTGCCATATATCGAAAAAGAAGCAATGATGGTGTTAGGTTATGACAGACTAAGCTTTTTTTAATAATGAAATTGTGTATCGGAATATAATTCAAATGTTATTAGTTAAGTACCCAAAATTTCAACTAAAGATTGATAAAATCACCTGGAAAAAATAACGTTATTCATTATTAAATAAAGGTATTGTAGTTTATATTTTGATGGTGTTTTGAGTAAAACAAATTATGAACAACGGAAGGTGCTATTATTTGACAAAATAAATTGAAGTATGACAACGACACACGGCGCATTCTGTAGTACAATCAAAATTCACACACAACAAAACAGTATGTAGTGACATCCATAACATCGTTTTGCCGAATCTGGGTATACTTTTTTTAAGTAAAGGACTCATCAGCACTTTTCAAGAGTACATAAAAAAGTGAGCATGCAGAATTTTTAAATGTGCTACATAGAACATTTCTGCTTGTTCACTTTTTTCATTATTTTTTGGTACTTAGTCCCTATTTAATTTCCTGTATGTGCCTGTATTGTTTCACATCGAATTTATTTACAGTGTCAATTTTTCAACTATATTCAAACGATTAAAACATTACACAAAAGCACTCGAACTTCGAGTTCTGGGTTATATATCACTTTCACACAATCCACTGTGCCTGACACTTCCGGAAAACTGTGCGACTACTCGTTCTTTCGTTTTCTTTTTAGGAATCAACTAGCTCAAACACAATGCCTGATAGTTATGTTAGTGGTAATCAAGAAATTTTTATTATTTGTGAATCTCTCAGTTTCCTCAGATGTATCTCAGTTATTCGTGTAATCAATTTAATTCGATTATTAAGAAGTTGTTTTGATAGCGCAAACTAGTTTTATTCTGCTTCGGTGAAATAAATGGAATAATAGAACCAATCAAAGTGAAAAATAAAACAATGAAAAAGCTTTTAATTTTACGTCTAGATAATTAAAAAATGCTCTACCGGCTGGAACAAAAGTCCGCCCGCCGTCTGCTGAGGTAACTCGCTGAGGCGATTCTATTGTTCGCGATTATTGCTATTGGCCCATTTTTCATTTGCGGCCAATTTTTCATTTGATTGTTCATTTCGCCGCGGGAAAATATAATTAATAACCGAGACCGGACCCCAAATCTTATTGTTCGCGGCTGTCTAAATTTAGATACATTGAAATGATTATTTTTTTAAATTGGTTACGACTTCTGTTTGTTGATGGGACGTTAAATACGTTACATATTTTTTTTTTAAATTCGATTTTAAAATTTAAAGAATTTATTCTACATGTATTTTTAAACATAAAATATGTATAAGATTCAAGAGATGTAAAATCCTTTCGATGGTTTCGGCGGTAACTTTGTGGAAGTTCATTTTAATATAAAATTTAAAATAACTTTGATTATTCCACGTATTGTGTAACTAACTGTGACACAATACGTGGAATAATCAAAGTTATTTTATATTAGATGTGAAATCATTTTTTTCCGTGACTGGTTTCAATTGATAATCATCTTTGATTAGGAAGCTTTTATCGTGTTTCTGAAATTAGACAAATTTATTTTTGTTATCGTTTTAAGCAGAAAGTTTTTTTTAAATTGATATTAAAAAAATAGCTTATTCTATTTGACATTTAACTTGTTTAGTAATCACAATTTTAAAATAATTCCTCTCTTTTTTTTGGCCTGTTTGTGGCAAACGCATGATGTGTCGTATATACATTATAAATTATTATAAGTATTCATTATAAATTATTTGACCATAAAACCATTTTTTCTATGAATTAATATTTCTAATTCTTCTAGTTTTTGTTTGGAGAGTAATAATTATCATTGTAAAATTACTATCTCTGTATTCCCAAACGTTATGAACTTGCATTGTTCTAAAAAACCGTGGAAAACCTTTCTCGTGTTTACATAAAAATATACACTGACAGATTTTTCAATTGTTTTCAAAATTTAAATATCTTAGTTTTTCAACACTGCCATCTCTGATAATTTATCGGCATGATGTAGAGTAGTGATGCGCACCGTTTTTAAGATAAGAGCCACTTTTCCAAAGTTAAATTAGTAAAGTGTTTCATTAGAAAATTAAATTTTCCAACAATTTCTTACTAATTTTCTCCCATATAGTAGAACAGTACTATAGTTAAATATAATACAAAAATGATGATCAACCACAAATAATAAAAATATGTATTAATAGTAACATTGGTTAGGGTGCGGATGACCTGTCGCAGCAAGCTCAAAACTCAGACAAAATTAGATTTTACTACTTATTATTAACAATGTAAAACGAATTTTTACGTTGTAAAAGAAAATATTTTTGTTTCTTTGAACTAGAATAACTTATGACTTTGCTTTTAATTCATAACAGCATAACAAATAAAGAATATTTTTTAACTTTTTTAAAAATTATTAAAAATGTCAGAGTGCCACCGAGAAATGATTTGAGTGCCAGAAGTAGCACTCAAAATACCCTGTACGCATCACTGTTGAGAGCGTTTATATAAATCTCTTAACAGAAAATAAACGCAATATCATGGGCACGCCACCATTTTTTTGTTCAAATTACATAGAAAATAGTGCCTGAAACGATATCACTTAAAATCGCTTGTACTGTAAAAGGTTACGATTGTCGAAGATACATTAATATAAAAAAAAAACACTACAGTACTTCGGTCTCGGATCGTAAGAATTTCCCCTGACATGAAAATGTTATGTCTCGTGTCCCAGGACATAAAAAATGCCAAGACTTCAGAATACTTAGCTTTAGCCTAATAATGAAAACCGTAAATGTATAGCGTTGGAATTTTAATTTATATTAATTACGAGCGTTTACCTGAACACCGAGCGCACTGTATTCTGACAGCTCTATATTATCTACTGCCTGACACTAGCGAACGATCTGATGTAAAAAAAAACTAGCTCGCAGTTTTACATAAGCGGCCATATTTAGAGCACGTAAATTATCCATAATTATGAAAACCAAAATACGAGTAAACGTAAAAAGAAAAATTTAAAAATTGTGCTTTCGTCTTATGATAAGTTAAATAAACTGGTACAATGTATACATAATATAGATTTTATAAAATCAATATAGGTTTATATTGGAAAACTGTTTTAGACGTGATGGTGGAAGAACTGCAGTGTTTTTTTTTTATTCTAATGAATTACGTGCGAGCAATACAAACATAAGTGAAATATAATAAAAATAAATGGAACAAAGCCATCCTTGAAATTAAAATAAATAGTATGACAAATACAAAGTTCACTAAGTGTGGTTTGACAAGATGATAAAAACAATATTAAGATTATATTTTTTTTTAGATAAAAGACAAATTATGAAGATAAGCTAACGTTTTAAATATTATACGTGTATTTTTAACAGAATTCTAAGTAATTAACAGTTATGTCACAAGTGCAACCTTTTGACTAAATTCAAATTTTTCACTACTTATTTAGTATTCCAAATGATATTTTCTTAAATACGACTTCAATGGATTATAATATGAGCCCTCGAGAAGTGAAGTGAGCTGACTAGTAAATTTAAAAAAAAAATCTTTGAATATTAAGTACAATCACGTATTTACTTGGTGTTTTGGTGGATTGCATATTTTAATTTTTCTGAGATAATAAATACTTCACCTCTGATGGGCCTATAGTATATACGTAGATGAATAATTTTGTCACATATTTTTTTATAAATTAATAGTTTCACATCAATAAACAGGTATTATTTAGGATGTTTAGTTTCATTTTTAATATCGCTTTACAAACTCTCGATATTAATTTCTTAAGTAAAATATAATCTAAGCAAGTCCTTCGTAACCTTTATCTATTTGTATTTGTACAAATTAGCGGATTTCTGCTATTTAACGTGTCGAGGTCGTATATATAGAATAACATTCTTCACCAATATGCGAGACACGAGTATTTAAATATTATAATGTAGATTAAAAGAACATTGTGAAAACAGTGCAAATATTGAATAAGCTGTTATGAGAAATAGATTGCCATGAAATATTTGGTTTACACTAGGCTTGACTTAGAATATAATGAGCCCAGGGCCAATACATAAACATAACTTATTAAAACTAATTTTATATATTTTATTTTCATGCAAAATTCAGACGTTTTTATGAAATTATAAATGAAAGATCTTTACATATTTTTCGATTAATTTTAATACGTGTATTATATACCATAATTAAATATTTATGTTACCAATGATAAAATCAGACGGAAAGTCTCTGTTATCAAGAATACTCTAGATAACATTATGTTATCAGTATGCTTTAATACTCTAAAACAAATAAATGCAATATTTTCATCGGTAAATTATCCAATCATTTTTTTTTGTTTCTATTAACTTTTTTCGTATTGAGATTGATGTAAGCTATACGTAATGAAAAAAAATGTTAATCGCAGATGTGTATTCGTGTAATTATATAATTAAAAACTTACGTAAATTAATCATTGGTACAATTCGTATCTAGATAAAGTTTTTATACGAGAATTGGCATGTTAGCAATTTATTCTGCACCAATCTTTTAAGCTGACTCTTTGATAATTTACTATACAACGAAAATTGACGATTGTCGATTTTAACATAGATTTTTATACGTAATGGTAAAATACGAATCATAATTACTTTTTTTTTTAAATATATTTTGTGGGGGCAAGACGTTGTTGGTTCTAATCTGCAATAAAAAAAAGAAACCGAAGTTTTTGGAAATTTTGATTTTAGGCAATATTCAAATTCAGTTTTAACTGTTAAAAATATCCATTTTCACCGAGAAAAAATATGACTCCATATTTTAATACATGTTTTCAATTTATGTGTTTGTTAAAAACCATGCATTTTTGTAAAAAGTGTAAGTGAAAATCATGCATTTAAGTTTTAAGACATATAATGTCGAGAGTATCAAATTGCCTATACGTCAGTTTTTTTTACCAGATCACACAATTTTCTCTTTCAAAAACTAAAATATTGATAACATCGAAATATTTCAACAACCGAAAAATGTCCTTTATGATATTATAATATCGCATACTTAATAACAAACGGGCGTATCTAGATGTTTGCAGTTTGAGCTATCATATTACTGAAATTTGAATCTATGGGGAAAAGAATGAATGTATATGCGTCAATATTATTTTATTTTTTATTTTTATTTAATTATAATTAAAAAAATAATTGAAATTACAGCTTACGCCAATGCGTCAAATATTTTTAAAGTTGAAAGATCATACGAGATATACTCGATGAGAAGTTTTGAAAGTCACATGATATTAACCCAAGGAGAATTGACTTCACAAATACCCATGTCTTAGATCTCAAATTGAAATTGAAAAAATCCAATTTTGACATTGACCTTACCGGGAATCGAACCCGGACCCACCGGATCGGAAGAGCAAGCTCTTACCAACTAGACCAAAGCGGGCGACTATTTTATTTCCAACAATTTATGTCCCCAAAGATGTAAAACTGCGAAAATCTAGATACGCCGGTATGTTATTAATATGTAAATATTTCCTGTAAACCTCTTTCGAAATTTAGCCGCTATTTTTTTTTTCAACAACTCAAACATCTTATCTTATCGCGATAAAATATTTCAATATTTAGTCAGCTTTAATTTAAGCATAAAAAATAAGTTAAGCAATCGTTAATATTTACTATCTCTTACTATCACTTCAAAATGCGTCAAAATATATGTATTGTATTGACAGATGCCGAAAAATATCAAAATCATTATGTTGATGATTGTTTGTATAATAAACGTACTTATTTTTCATTCTTAAGTCTCATTAGGTATCAAACTGATTTTTTAAGAGAAAGAACATCCACTTAAAGCTAGATAGCTAAAATCCACTTTCCTTTTTTTGTCTTTTAATATATTCATATGTATCGTTTTATTAAATGGAAATTAAAGTAAAATCGATAAATTCAAATATAGTATCATAAATAGATGGTATTTCTTTTACAAATTCATATTTGTGTTTATGTTAGTCATTGAAGATAACGTTATCGTTTGATAGATGAAGGTGTGCCTTGCGATAATGTACCTTTACTTTTTAAATTGGAATTTATAAATTGATGACACTTCGATAAATAATTAGTAAGTGAATAACAGTGTTATGTGATCTTGTTTTAATAAATAATTATCAGTTTTAAAATACAGTTACGTGGCAAGAAGATTTAGCTTTAAATACGTTGCACAATGTTGTTTATTATATAATGTGCGTTGATTATTTCTAAACAAAGTGACCGTGCAATTATACGTTTGAAACTATTGCATACGAGAACGTCCAACTACTTACTAAAAGACGATCGATATAATCTGCAAGAGTTAGTTACCTCCGCTGAAATATTTTGTTTAAAATAGCTTCAGTGGAGTAAATCAAAGGAAGCCCTACTAACTACTACATGTTTCAATATGAGTGCAAATTACGCAAACGATGCCTACACGTACAAAGCCATCGGTACTAATAGTAACCGCCTACAAACTTGGCCGCGAGAACCACCAGCTCCCCCTTTGCGTCCAAGAAACGAAAGCCTTTCACGAAACGTTCAAATTCGCATACCCTTAGAACGTATGTCTGTCGACCGTAAATCTATGGACCAGAAAGATTTGGCATCTTACAGGCTTGCAAGGCCACCTTCAGTTATTGGCACTGATAATAAATTACCAAATTTTGTCAGTAAATTTTCTGAATATGATAATCGTGATAATGTCGATAGTAATAGACAAAATGAAAGAAAGGACAGATACTCTTATCATGATCCTAGGAATATGGTTGTATACAATACAATTAGTTCTAATGTCTTGAGTAAGAATGGTAAGAACTTGGTTCATTCTAATGGTCACGCTATTGAAAAAAATGTTGCTGCTACCATGAACAATGCTTCAACTTATGATCATCCAAATTCTTTCAGTAAGACTAGGGAAATTGAAAAGAGGGACAGATATTCTTCGTATGATAATAGAAATACATCAGTATCTATCAAAAATATTCCCGACGCCGGTGAAAACTTGGGTTATTCCAACCGTTATAATAATACCCAATTGGTCGGTGTTCAAAGACCAATGCTTAACCACCATGTCTTAACCAGTTATGGTACAGACAAAGAAAATACACAAAAAGAAAGACAATCCGTTATTTTACGGAAAAACTCCGACAATCTTAATTATAGACATTCAACTTACGATGGACGGATTTTGGGGAACAACACTCAAATTGTCACCGTTAGAGAAAATTTCACCCGTATTAACCAACCTAATAACAGTGGAATAACTATGGTTGACAGGCAAATAATAATAGACGGTAATGGAAATACTGTCGGACAAAAAATCGCCTTGAAAAACAGCAACAACGATAATTATTACCCAGCGAACGGAAAAAATGCTGTGCAAAACGGATATAGAAATTCTTTTTCAAATAATATTTTTGCTTTTGATGATAAAGCAATCGATGATTATACGAGAAGCTTACTAGTCAAAAAATCACATGTAAAGACAGAATATCCTATTGTTGATAGAAGAACTTTGACCCAAGAGAGACAAATTTTGGAAAATAGTAATCATAGGCCTTACATGGTCGATAATAGAGATGTGATCAACGAAAGTAGAAGTCCTTCTGGAATGGTTCATTCGAGCCATAATAGTCACTTTACACGATATTCTAATAGAGCATCCATGCCGATTATCTATAAAATCAATTCGAGTACAAGTCGTGCTGAAAATACAAACTTTGCTAATAGCATCAGAACAGTAACGAATGAAGATAACTCTAAAATCAATAAAGAGAGCTTAGTAAACGGTTTTGTAAGATCTAATAAAAGTGGTGTTGTAACTGTTGATAGACAGACATTGGCCGTTGAAAAAGAAAAGGAGAAACAACTAAAACTCGTACAGCAAAAAAGGAATTCAGTGACATCTAATAATAAACAATATTTCATATACGACACTAATAGTGTTGCCAAAATGTCAATAGATGAAAATAAATCGTTAAGAAATGATTATAGAAAGTCGTTCAATGATTCGCAGACTTTAGAAGCCTTCAGAAGAAATTCCGTTGCTCAAAGTAAAGGATCAGTGAATCATTTTTATAGGCATTCCAGTTACGACACTGGAAGTTTGATGGAAGGTTCTAACAATAGTATACGCTTATCGTCTGGTATCAGGAGTCCAATTGCTGGCAGCAGAAATTCATACGCTAGGATATCTACTCAGCCCGAGGTTTATGGACCGCTGCCATACAGTTAGTAAATGATTTCTTAAATTAAGCTTTCCCTATTTATTTTAATCAAATTATTCGTAAAGAATAATACTGTTTTGAAACAACGTACAGTAATGCCTCCCATAACGTGAATCCCAAATATGTTTGCGGCGATGTTTCACGGGACGCGAACGTCTTCAATCTTAGTTCCTAATGTTGCTATGTTCTCAGATGTAGGCACAAGGCAGAGTCACGAGGGGGAGGCGGCTAGTCAACCGCCATTAGTCACGTACCTTCGCGAGTTCCTTGTTTCCAGCGGTGGGCTGCCAATACGTTAACAAAGGGCTCGCTTAATCTCAAATCAATTTTCGGTGTTCTGGGAAGGAGTGAATTTTTTTATCACTCCTATGCGATTATATACAATACTTAAATAAGCAATCTATTGTTACTTAATACACCTGAAATATGAAAAATATGCAATTTACCGTAAAATTATCGATTTAAATCGCTAAAAATGTACTATTGTGTATACTGAAGCTGTTGTAGATAATTTATAAATTGATAATATATAAATTTTAGAAATTGCAGTTATATACGTATTTGATCTGAGAATATTGTTTTCTCTTAAATTAACAAGTTGCTCGCCGGACTTAGTAAAATTTAACAAAGGGCTCGCGCGAGCCCCTCCGAGCCCCCTCCAGCCCACCCTGCTTGTTTCTCATAACGACGAACCTAACTGCGCGTTATGGATATAGGATTTACTGTAACTATCAGCGCTGTGCATCGCAGAAAGGCCTAATAAATCGTAGGAAGCTCTGAAATATATTTTCTTAAGTATTTCTTTCAAGAGGTACGCGTTTCCGTTTAAATTAACATTCACCGATTTAATATTATCCTATGGGGGAGATTAAATAATCATTTAACAATATCATATCCCATGAAATTAAAAGAATTATATTTTAAGCTGTTGGGTCCGTGTGTCGCTGTTTTTGTCTGCGACGGAGTATTTGTCAGGGCTGTAGAGTCGGGATTGGAGTTAGGAGTCGTGGAGTCGGGTGCTGTTTTCCAGAGTTAGACAAATCTTAAAAACTCCAACCATTTGTTTTTAAATTATTAACATTTGTTTTGAATATTGTGTATTTAAACCACAAGAGTATACAGTGTTGTTACTCAGTGATGTAGGAAGGGGTCCTGCCGCCCCCAATATTTCCTTTAATTTTGTTTTTAAATCACTTTTTTTTTTATCTGTGAACTAGGTGTTTTTACTAGAGATTGCTTAATTTTTTTCTGTGTAATTATAATTTCTCGAAAAATATCGTATTTATTTCTGAAAATGCCACCCCCAAAAATGTGCCAACCGGGGCTGTCCGCTCCTGCCGCAACCCTCTTGCTACGCCACTGTTGTCATTGCATGCTAGGCTGATAAAGATGATCTGAAGAGATTTTATACATACACTATACGTTATACATAATATGCACTGTATACATATATATATATATATTATATTATATTATATATTATATGTTCAGTGGTGGATTATTCTATAAGCGCATTAGGCGCGCGCTTGGGGCCTCCAAATCTTAGGTGCCTCAAAAATTATAAAACCAATATTCTTTTTGATCTACTTGAAATTTTTTGACGTTCTTATGTTATTAGAAAAACAAGGCCACCAAATTTTATTGCGCCTGCTCTTGTATGCTTAATCATACACTGTTTATGTTAGTTAAAAGGAATGATTAAAAATATATATGAAAGATAAGAGTAATAAATAGTACACCTAGCGGCCGATATCCAATACAAAATATATTGCGCCACAATAAAATAGCTCTGTTGTTCTTTCACAGATGTCTATAAAATAAAATTTTGATAATATTTTGTTGCGCGCGCATCAGGCCATCTTTTGGCGGGAGAAAACGCGCTCTTTTACGTCCGACTTCGACTTCTCTTCGAAATAATAGGATACAAAATCGAATTTAGTATGGCGCGATCCGTCAGGTGTTTCATGTCTCTAATGTTAAACGTTGATGCTAATCAAATATTTTGAAAGCATAACAGTACGATATACAGTGTAATCGAACATTAAATGGTTCTGTATTAAAATACAGATATAAAAATAGGACATATTTTTTAAAATAACATAGTTTCGTTAACAGTATTTCGGTTGTTATCAAGTTCTTATTTTGGAATATTTCTTCCAAATTTATACAAAAAAAATAAACACAAGTAATACTTACTATACTTTCTACGCACGTAAAAATAATATTTTTATCAGTGATACATTTTTAATTATTTTAATGATAGTGCTTAAGCAAATTCGAAAACTGGCGGCAATCGGTGAGTGTTTAAAAATCGAAATAAAAAATATACAGTTTTTAGAAACACTTAAGAAGTATAAAAATCTTGTTGAATATGAGAAGATTGTATCGAATAATGTTATAGTTTAATACTGAATATTTTTATTGTAAAGATATTTAGGTGGTACTGTTTACTTATTAATTCCTATTTGCATTCATACATTGCAAAGAAATTCACTGATGAGTTAAGCTGTTCTATATTTTTGAATTGTAATTTATTTATGTAATTGAATATTTTTATTATTATTTTATTTTTTTACCATGTCCGCTCCCAATGTGGAGCATATGTACTCCTAATGGAGTTTATCTCAACAGATGTGTTTCTACGAGAACTGCTTGTTACTCAGTTGCTCAACCTCTCTTTTCCCAAAGAGAGTAGAGATAGAAGGATAGGGCTAGAACAAGACTAGTGGTTAGCTAATCTCTCTCGATATGCCCCGTTCATAGGATAGGATGGGTGGGAGGGAATTCAATAATATTTTTATACGATTTATTATTACCGTTTCTGTAAGCATTACCATGGGTTAATATCCTTTTTGCCAGAATTGACTATAAACTTACTGATACATTTATTTCTTATTTAAACACGAAACATTAATTTACTAAGCATCAGTTAATGTTCATCCGTACACTTGAACGCCCGAAGATGCCGATAGGCGAAACCCGGGTCGTTAGTGACAAAATTCGTGTGAATGTACATAATTTGAACGATTAAAATTTACCTTTTCGTTTGGCATTTAGTTTGTATTCAATACATGTTTAGTTTGGAATGCAGACAATGCATATCATATGTACATGTTTGCGATCATTTTACCAAATCTGAATGATGTCATCCGGAATATCATTTTTCCTGAATTCTCTTCTTATTACAAACTATAATTTATTTGTTACTATAATTATTATTTTTAACTATCCCACTTCGTGATAATACTACATTAAAGATGAATGTAAATAAAAGGTTTCTAGTATTGTCTGTAAAATGTCACCAAATCTTAAAATAACCTCAGTATATTATAATTCAAAAAAAAAAAACATAAATTCGAAAAGTACTATTTTGGCTTTATTTCAATTCAAAAAATGTTGGTGCAAACTGCCAAATTTATAATGCATTTTAAATCGGCAATTACTGAATAAAGATCGTAATCGAATTTTCGGCATTTCTACAAATTTATCTTCGCTGAAGGATTGATTTCTCGAATATTCCTTTTAACAATACATATTTACATTTTTTATTCCCGTTGATTTAATCCTACCAAAAAATATTCACAATGCATTGAATGAACATATTTTTTAAGGCCTTCAACGTCGTTTAATGTATAATACTTTTTTGTGGCTTCATGTGGACTCCTTGTGAAGTTTATATCAACAGAAGAGTTTCTACTTGATACTCAGTTTCTCATCCTCTCTTACATGGTGTGGCTAGAAAGATAGGACTAGGATGGTCTAGTGGAGTGAAGGGCAACCTGCGGCCTTTTGGCTACTCTGATGGGGACTTTTGACTTTATCAAAGTATTTACTTTGATCAAAAAATTATACGCAAGCGTTTGGAAAAAAAGTGTTATCAACCCATTATATGTTCGATACTCAAAAACAAAAGGTGGGGGGGTGTCAAAGTTTTAATTACTGCGGCCTTATGTTGAATCAGATAAATGAATGTGGCCTTCAAAAGTTAAAAGGTTCCCCACCCCTGATCTAGCGGTTAGCTAATCGCTCTCGCTACGCCCCTTTTTAGGATAGAAATGGTGGGAGGGGTTAATTCAAGACAATCAAATACATCCATGCCATCGGACAGAATTCCATAAATCGATTGAGAATCAATCTATAAAAACGATCCGTGCTAGGATTCGGACCATTGACCTCCGTATTATATGCCAACGACGTTGACACTCGACCACTCAGCCGGATTTATGAATGTGAATATGAAATTAAAACATTTAACTGTTATTTGGTATTTTCAAAAATACAATCTGAAATAAATGACATTGTTGTCGGTAAATGATTTCCTTTAGCAAATGTAAAACGAAAAGCTGATAGAATCTTCATTTTCCAAATTGTCTACTTTATTCTGACGAAAGCGTTAATTCCTATTGTCATAGATAACAATCGCGACGAACAGTGTGAAAAAGTTGAAATCATTTCTCGTCACGGGTTTCTTGGCAATTAACGAACCGCTTCGATACAAGTACGGATACATGATAAAATCTTCATTTATACGTGATTGATTAAATGATATGAAATATACAGAATGAGACAAAGTGTCAGAAGGTACTACGAATATCACGACATCGCTATAATGAGGCAGATTGTTATTACGGGCATTTTTGGAAACTTATTACTTTCAACGCAAAAATGATATTGATCGTTAGGCTGGTTCATTATTTTGATATTTTTTTGGATATCACAACACGATTCTGAATTGTGAAAAAACATACCATGTTAATTAACATGACTGGGTAAATAAATTCAAATGATTTTATTTTGTCTCTTTACACTAGGTGGATGTTATACATACTTTACAATACGTATGGGCCCATTAGAGGTAAAGTGAGCCAGGTGGAATTTTATAAAAATAAAAATTGGACGCCTTGTAATATTCTACACGTCTTAAGTATCGTAAAAGTGAAGTAACCTCAGTTAAAACACATTCCAATAGTGTTATCTTCGTAAAATAAAAATATGCAATCCACCAAAACACCAAATAAAGACATGATTGTAAAATTAAATAAAATACCAGTTCTACACTGACAATATGTCAGCTGATTTTAAAATATTTATTTTCGATCATAGAATACTTATGTTATTAATTATTTAATGGCGTCAAATGTGATCACCATCACCCCACAGTTATCAAGATACCTAACTGCGAAATGATTAGCAACGACAACATCCATACTAATGAATGGTAAACATCCATGCCATTATGTTCAATTACTAGAACATTCGTGACGCAGATATCATAGAATTAATTTCCCGAAAAAACACGACCTCAAAAACTACGATTGCGGATAAATATATCAGATAATTAAAATCTCGACGTTGTAAGAAATTAGAATAAATTTTATGTCACTTAGGAAATGACATGCTAGTTTTTTTTATATATTAGAAATTTTATGAATAATATATTTCACATAAAAAAATGTGTGCATAGAATATTAATACGTACACTAAATGTACACTGAATATCGTTAAATGGAAATTTCACATATTTATAACGTTTATATTTTTACTGAATGATGACGTTGTCACAAGATATTTTCTAGATATTTTGGTCAATTACCTCAGTACAATCCGCGACACTGTTTTGTGAAAGTAAAATATTATTTTACCGAAATTCGAAACGAATTTACCGGTGTCAAAATATCACGGTTAAGGTCAAACTGAATCAGCTTTTGAAAATATTAAAACACACAGATAAAATGTCTTAGCTGACGGAAGTTTGCTTTTGTTTTAATGGAAATGTAGTGTAGAATTAATTCAAAATACTCACACCGCACGGAGACAACCGTCGGCGTGTGAACCGCCCTAGAATAATTATTATTAAATAACGATTTTCGAGTCGGTTCCGTGGGAACAGTTCCGCCATCATGCAATATTAAAATCTTATCCGTGACAGATGAGGCAATTTCGTATTACAACAGAACAGCATAGGAATATACGAAGTTTTACGACAAAGCAGTCTTGGCATAATAATAAGCCATCTAAAAATTCCCGGGAGAAAATAACACGTCTCGGGTGTTAAAATTACGAAAGATATTAAGTGATTTTATATAAGAGATTTTCCCATAAATTGAGAGTGTTATATGAAGTAACCGTAATATAACTGTAACATATTTATCCAATAGTGAATTTTCTTGGTTAATATCTTGAATATTTAATGAAGGAATGATTTATTTGTAACCAATTTCTTACATTTTATTTACAACAGTATCAGATTATGTCTCTCAGATTCCATAGTAATAACCATTCGTTTTGTTTTTTTCCCAGATAAAACACATTACCCTGATTTTATTTTTTACATGGCTTACAATTAACACGTTTTTTTAAATATTAGGTTGCTTATTTTTGCTTTCGCAAATCTAGACATTGAATAAATACATTTTTAATAATTAATTTAATTAATATCCATTAAAATTTGCCATATTGTATGTATATGCATATATATATATATTGTGTGCAGCGTAAAAACAGTTTGGTTAATCTATTAAAAGTAATTTTATTGAATCATTTTATCATTCTTCAATGTTTTATTCACGACAGTTTTCTATAAAACGCTGGTACTTAATGATTTAATAGAGTTAACAAGTATATATATGAAATATTTCGCTAAAACTCTACGACCTATAATATTGTAAATGACAGCATTTAAAACAAACACAAAACATACTATAAGTAATTTTGTATAAAGAAAAAAAAGTATCTTCAATTAAAACAGTAAGAAATTGCATATAATTAAATTTAGAGAAAGCATATAATATGACAAATAAAATAATTTATCATTATACATAATAAAACAATTCTAACATAAAAAAACGTATTTCGTAGCAAATTACATAGATTTTTCCGAAATAAATTATTAAAAAGACCGAAACTTATTCGACCGAGTCTTATTTGACGGTCATTATCAAATTCAATGAGACACGCAAAATTCAATTTTAAATTTTCTGTTAAAATTGATTTTGTCACATTTTTGTTGTAACACGCAATTATTTGGTTCTCCTATTTTGTTTTTGTGTGTGCACGAAGAAACGTTCTTTTATTATTTATTCGATGTTAGAAAAACAGTTTTTCTTTAGAGCAAACGGTGAAAAGTTATTATTAATTTAATGTTATCATTGTTATTTTTATGACTCATATGAATAATGACAGTTGTAGACGTAATTCATATTTCACAGATCTTGTGTTTTCCAATTCCTTAACAGTAAAACATAATAGAGTTATGACTTTAATGATGAAATTTCAGTTATACTATTTAATGTGTAATGAGAGAACAATACAAACTAAGTAGTTGTAAATTTTGGCTGGTTAGTCTGACACTATTGTGTGGAAATGGAAATATAACCTAAATTTTGTTTACTTACAATTCATTAAATTCTTATCTAACCTTGTCCTAATATAGTGTTTTACCAGATGTAGAAGACAGTTTCATTTTTTGATTAATGTATTTTATTTATATATTTTCTTTCTTAAATATTGGCATTTTCATACAGTAGAATAGGGTCTGTTAAAAATCGTTAAATATTCTGAAATATTTAATTTTTCCCAATGTTCACCCTTTAACCAGTGGTGTGCTGCTAAACTTTTATCAACCAGCTCGCACCTTAGTCGGCGACTTTGGGATTTTCAAGCAATTTTATGTCAATTTCAAAAACCCAGAAATATCCAGCGCGAGACATTTTTTGTTTTTTTAACTCTTCCGAAAATTTTAGGAACCGACTCGGCAGAGCCGGTGCGAACCCATAGCATCATACCAATGCCTTCAACTATATATAATTGTGATTATATGTAGCATTTAATTTTAGATATGGTTTATTTATTTGAATCATCAGTAAAAATATACTTATTTTATGAATTATGTTTGAAAATGGTTTATCACGATCATAATATTATGTACATGTGACCAAATATGCTAGTTTTACTCGTATATTATATATAACGAACAGCCGTATGTACCATTGAAATATGCTCATTTATTCACCAATGAATTAAATTTCGATTTATGTTTAAAACACTGTAATAAACTACAAACTACCTTCCTCAGTGGTAAATTAAGCATATGAGAGGCCCCAGGCGCAATAAAATTTGAGGGCCCCGTTTTTTCGGATATCATAAAAACGTCAGAAAATTCCGCGTAAAATAATAGATATATATAAAATCCTGAAACAAAGTATATGGGTTATTATCAGCCATTTTTAGGGCCCTTAGATTCGGGGGCCACAAGCGCGGGCTTTAATTACAGGGTAATCCACCACTGATCTTCCTACAAATATAACATTCTTATAGAACCATTTGTCTTTTTAATTAATCGTCAAATAATAACATAAAATAAATTAAGAGAACGGATATCATACAAATTTTCTCATCCATAACGGATATATTAAAGTAAAGATTAAAGTTAACTACGTTTCATCAAAATATTTATTGATTGTATTTAACTATTTAGCTATACTATGCAATAATTAGGCAAAGATCTCTTCTTGATACTTAATTAAATATGCTTATCTCATGGAAGCTTAATGTTCAGAGGTAGTAACGTTTTTTAAATCACCCATAATCAGTGACGGTCTTAGGCTATGCGTCGCCCCTAGGCAAAGTTTAAAATAGCGCCCTTACTATTTGTCGAAATTACATTATATTTAAAAGGCCTACAACCACAAGTCTTTAAGTGATTTATTTTTCATTATCTCCCATTATTCAAGGAATACATATACAATTTTTTATTTTAATATAAAAAGCGTAAGTCTGTTTTTTGAATCACCTGTGCTTTCATACAAATTTCAGTTAGAACCTTGTAGCACTGGCGGTTTGTTTGAATTACAGATAGACAAGGTTCTAATAGAAGTTTAGTTATTTCTAATTAACTATGAAGAACTATTTTTAACAATATTGTATAATAATTATATCATGCCAGTACTATCATTGGTATAAACAATCAAAAAGAAACTTGGAAACATTTACAATTTTCAAAATACAAGCATTCAAAATTTCAAATGCCCATATTTTTTTTGGTGCAGCTGTCCACATAGAAACTGCTCGCGAACTGTCTACTTTCCTTTGCCCACAGGACGTCCCTGTCACAATGAAATGAAATAGCTGTTATTAGAGTATAGTTACCAGCAATGAAAATTGCATGCAATTAATAATTATTACTAATGTGAGACTTAGAATATTATTGAAGCGCTCGGATAACAAGAACTGGCCTAGTGTTTTTCTGCCAAGTACCATATCATTGGAATGCAGTCGGATAAAAAAATCATTATTATCATTGCAATATCTCTCACGACAGAAGTCGTCAATATTGAGAATTTAAATATTATTAAAAATAACAATCGGCAATGTTTGTATCGCCTAATTGGCTTAATAAATTATAAAGTAGTGAGTTCTTGAACATGTTGTTCTGTAGCTGAGCTCTCGGTCTTTTTATTCTGATGGATTAATTCCTCAAACAACGTCTGTAATGTTTTCATACTCTTAAGACCTCACTCTTCTGATCTGATCCTGAAACCAATGATGAAAGCAGAGTGAGCCTTCTCTAAGAGTAGAGGTTGAGTGAGTAACTTACCGAAAGTCCCCGTTAAGAAGCTTTTCATTAGTAAATAGCTTCTATTAGTAATAGTTTCCATAAGTTTCCGTGGGTATTTGATTTGATAGTATTTTTTTGCCAGGATTAATTTATCATGACTTGGTTGAATGCACTTTGGCTATGCAAGAGCTTATAAAATTACTTTTATGGGTTCAATTAAATTGCATTTCCACAGAATTCAGTAAGCTCTTTGAATTCTTTCAACTCGAACTCGATGACTTCAAAAAGTCGGAAAATCCCAGATTCTACAATTATTTAAAAATGTGAGAGCTTTTTTTTAGGTCCTCCCTCAGAAAAACTTGTGAATTGTGAGATTGTAAAATTATTCAAAAGCGTGCTAGTGACTACAGCGCAAAAATATTTTGTTATCAGAATAAATGGAATTTTCAGGTGTTATACAGAATACTGAAATCCCGGAATTATGACAAAGACAATCCCGGGATTACGGGATCGCAAAATAGGTCCTTATTCCGGGATTAAAGGCTTTAGTCGTATCGTCTTGAGCATTTTATCCGTTCGTTGACCATGTTTGAAAATTGTCAAATGATGTGATCAGCATTCTGAATCATTTATGTGTTGGACTATTTACCAACTGGCAAATAGGAGCGGAGAACAATAAGGGCGGTTGTCGACCTCTTCTCCGCGGTGTACGCTTTCTCGCTCTGAGTGAGCATTTAAATAAACAATGCAAGAATTATCATCGGCCGCAATTTGCCGACTTCGAAGACTCAACATTAATGAGCGCCTTTATTGACTGAGTCAATCGCCGGTTACACTGCACGCCGGCCTGAACGATTGTTCACTCTAATTTCACAGGGTGTTCGCTCTTTCTTGCGCATGTCATTGTGCAACGCACATTAAAAACTATATTTGAGCCCCTCAGAAGGAAGTGGACCAAGTGGTAGTTAAGAAAAATATGAGCTAGATGTGTTTTAATATTCGACATGTCTGAACGTATCACAAAAGTAAAGTGTAAAATAAAAATAAGTTACTCTACAGTCTACACACCAAGTGAAGATGTGATTATATTTAAAAATCTAAAAGACAAGTTTTACCATTTTTTCTACTTGGATCACTTCACTTCTCGTGGACTCGTATAATACAGTCATGTCCAACAGAAAATATTTGCTGAGCTGAAAAATTACCGTTCTATTGTGGGCCACACAATCATATCATATTAAAATACACAACAATTATCAATCACAATATTATGTAAAAAAAAGCCATACATTATAAATATTAAATTAAATTAGTGTAAACATTTTAAATGACAACTGGCAATTCAGTAGACACGGCGCAGTTGATTTATCATATTTTTATCAATCAACCGATTTAGATTCATTAATTGGACAATTTTTTTATTTTGATAAAGATTCACCAGTAAATCTTCAATATAATTCACGATTTATCGCTATTTTAATGCATTTTCTACGTTCCCGTTTCATTTAATCGGAGGTAACAAATGGTATTCAAGAACCATTAATTATATGAGACATTTATAGTATTTAATAGAATCCACGACACAAATAGTAATATTGTTATGATTATTTTCGCAAGGCGTTAATTTTTATATTGTTTTGAAACACCGCGTAGATTTAAGACAGTACCATTTTGTATGCATCGCGCGTTTAACGAAATTGTCCCCGTGAAATCTTTTGACGATTTCTCTTACGCGAGAAAATGACCGTAACTTTCAAACAACAACAAAAACGAGTACAAGACAACAGCAGCTAGGCAATTTAAAAGACAAGTGAAGTGCTAAAGGCAAGGAAAGTTATTAGATCTTTAAATGTTTTGCCATAACTAGCAATATTGGCCATAATGACAGCTTGTACTCTCAGTCATCAGAGTAACTGGTTTTTACACGGTGTGTCGTATTAATGTTTATAATATTAATATCATACATACAGTGGCGGATTACCCCATAAGCGCAAGAGGCGCTCGCTTGGGGCCTCCAAATCTTAGGGGTCTCAGAAATAGCATAATCTATAGAAACCCTTACATTTGAATTTCAGTTTTCAATATTCATTATTATTTTACGAAGAGTTTTACAACACTTTTATGTTATTCGAAAAACAGGACCTCCAAAATTTATTGCGCCTGGGGCCTCCAAAGGGCTTAACCCGCCACTGCATACATAAATACGTTGACTTGGAAATATGTATATTACGTGCAGTAGAGGTCTGCACGGGCCCGGGCTTGGCCCACGGGCTCTTACCCGACCCGGCCCGTGGGCCGGGCTCGGGCGGGTAAGCGCAATCGAGAGTCGGGCTCGGGCCGGGCCGGGCTTTGGAATTTGGGATATAATGTTGGGAAAAATATACCAAATTGAGGATTTCAAATTCCTCGGTGAGCTAAAAAAAAAAAAAAAGGACTTTCGGAGATAATCTGGGGAAAAAGTATACCAAATCGAGGATTTCAAATTTCTCGGTGCTTCGGGTCGGGTTCGGGTAACAAGTGCGGCATTAGACTCGGGCCCGGGCCGGGTCGGGCGTGAGTTTTTCGGGCTCGGACCGGGTAGTTTTGTAAAATTTTGGCCCGTGCAGACCTCTAACGTGCAGTGACGCAGCTAGAAATTTGGGGCCCTCATGCAAATGTAACGTTAAGCCCCTATGCATAAATTTTTGGAGGACCACAGTCTTGTGATCGTTGATTTGTACTCTCCGTTTGATCACTGAATGGTAATCGTTTTTATCTCTCTCGGTACAATTCTCAATACAATAATTAAGGTCAAACTCCATGCCTACAATTAATTTTAAATGAGTATTGATATATAGAGTACACGGTATTAATTTATACGAGGATTGTTTGAAATAGCTACACCAACCATTCATGAAAAGGAGCCAAGCTGTTAAGGTGAACGTCATTTTCCAGGTTCAAGATTACCCAACCAGAAAACGATTTGATAAACTGTAAACGACAGGAAAAATCTGTAGAATTTTTATTTATACTTAAAATAAACTTATTTTTCTTCATCTTATAACTAAGAAGATCTTTTAAGAAGCTTTTTTTTCTGCTTGACAATGTTTTTCTATGCTAAGAATTATTTTATCATTTTCTTTTCGAACACGTTGCACAGTTTAAATATTCACTAATTTTATGTAAGTGACTAAATTATTAAGTGAGTTATTCAGTAAGTGTCAATATGATCTAAAGCAATAATAATAAACGGTAAAAAAATATATAAAACTCATACCCACAAACCAAATTTATTTTTGCAAAATAAATATTTTTTACTCAGTCTCTCAAAAGGTCGCCGAACACTGATCTAAAAGCAATATTGATATTTCACAGAGTCCCCTCGTCGCTACGTGGAGAGCGATGTGACGATCCACTACAAAAGCCCAGTGAGGCAAGAGCCTCGGCCGCTGGTTCCCGAAGATGAACTGGCAAGGAGGCAGGCTGATCACATGCGACGTGTCTACCAAGAGGAACGTCGGAGGAAGTATCTTCAGGTAGGTTTGAATGGTTATTGTCGAATTAATGATATCAGTAATTGGTGACACGTTATTTGTAACTATTTGGTTTATATTGTTTATAACACAAGTCAAAATTGGCCAAGTCCATTGCAATCAACGCGATAGCCACAGCACAAAATGAGATGCCATTTGTTTAACGCCAACATTTTTTCGTTGATGATTGTTTTGCTGTTTACGTGCAATTGTTTTCAATTCATATTAAATGGAGGTAGCTATTACTTACTTACCGACTTATAAGCCTGCACCAAATCATACTCACGAAAGCGTCTACTTGATGATTGGAGATACCAACCGCAATAGGATTACGGGATGATTATATTCTTATTAAATATTAATTCTATAGATATGATTTTAAGCTGTTATAAATTGAAATATAAAACAATGTGTTAAACTTCTCTCGTGTATATTGATGGGAGTCTTGTTAGCATTTATATAATATTTAATTTGATCAATTCGAGAATATTCTGCGTTACATGAAATAAAAATCACTGAACTGATACTTAAAAGAGGACGTGCCCATTACTTAACACCGCGTGTTTGTTTTTGCAAGAACTTAACTATCATATACATATTTGATATGCAAGTGAGTTTCGCGTGATTTCATACAATACCCATTCCTAGAAATCTGAACAAAAGTAAAGTTTTCCTTCGAAAATATAGATATATATTATAATTTTGATATGCTTTGTATGCGCTGTCAGCAACATGAATCTTCGTCTAATTGTGTTTTATATTTTCATTGGAACCTTAAGATAAAGTACTAGCGTCAAAGGACTGTTTGTCTTCATCTTATATTTAATAAATTTATGTACGTATTTGTTTCCATGGTTGAGCCTAAAAAAGACGTGATCGTTATAGGAATTCGTAATCCAGAACAAAGCCAGTTTACAATACATACTATAGTTTAAACGCATTATTCAATGCCACAGATACTTATTAAGAATGCTGCCCTGCTAAGTAAAAACACGGTAATTACAAACAAATACGAAATTAAATAAGGAATAGGGCTCGATAAACTGAAAAATTAGTCATATGGTAAATAGTAATATCGAAAAACACAGTAAAACTTATATTTTGCATCAAAGAAAGTTCAAAATGTTTTTGTACTTTGGTAATAATCAGCTTGACTTTTTAAGTAATAACACAGCTTTATGTTGTATCAGTATTAAAAGTAAAATTTTAGTCGGATATCCTTTTTAATAGAAGATATACCACATTACAATAGGTATCTCAAGATATCAATATCCAAACATAAATAATATTATTCTAAAAAATAAATGAAAGTTTGATGCTTGATTCTGACCAACTATCGAACTTGTAATTACTGTATTTTTACTTAGCATGAAAGAATAGTAGTTATATGTTATGAATTTAGTAGGTATATAAATTATATTTTCTCAGTGTTGTCTGTATACTAAAATAAAAATGGAAATAATGTTTGTTCTGTATTGTGTTCGTATTTTATGAAATCATCAAAGCTTAAATTAAACAACAAATAAAATTTAAATAATATTCATGAGAATATTTTTTTGTGAGAATATTTAAAGTAAAAAGTGAAGGTTGGACATAAATATTTGCTAGATGTATCATATTTTTTTGAATAAATTCTTTGCGAATCCGCTACACTGTGAAAACTCTTCGTTCATGCATTTTAAAGTGTTCGAAGTTTACACAGTTCCATCGAGTTGCTTTCAACTTGTAAAACTACTGCACTTCCACATTGTGGTGTCTTTTTGATTGATGTTTTTTTTTGTATCTCATCCTGATAATTTTAAGGCTACTTTCGCTATAATGTACGGATGAATTAAAAATGAAGTCAACTTAAAAGGACATAAAGATATTTTTCTCACGAACAAAAGATATTCAGTGATTTCAATCATAGTAAATTGTTTATTTCGCGATGTGAACTTTTTGTCATTATTTTTTACAAATAACACACAACATTTTGGGCATAGTGATTTTATAAATGATGTCAGTATAACACACAATAAAAATCAAACCTAATCTCCATAATAGCGACAAATTTATAAGCTTATAATTCAAAAGTAAAGCAAAAAAATCTCCCTTTAAGAGTGTAAAGGTTTGATCCAAAACCTTATTTCGAGAACGAGACTAAGCTCACTAAATTTAACCATTTTTTATTTATAATCTAAGCACAAATCATTGCAACGCAAAATAATTTAACGAGTTAAAAAATAATCAATTCATAATGATAAATATATTCAATTTTATTATTAAGAACACAACATTTATAATTTAATTTAAATTGTAAATAAAACAAACAAGATTTTTTTAATTATGTCCCTATCAAGTAAAATTGTGTAGGTATGTCTAACGACGCTTATACCTAATACTTTATTAATGGTGATGGTCAAGTAAATGGTAATGTGAATGCTTCGAATTGAATAAATCTCGTTGGTTAATTCCAGATGTACCAAAAAATTTACATACATATTTCGCATCAGAATTTTGATGTTGCTAAGCTTTATCGAGCGTAAAATTTAGGTATATATAAATATATACCAGACTACCTGTTCCACAAATATTATAAACGAGTACGTAAAAAAATATTACATAAGTTAACCTAACTTATTTAATACTAATTACATTTTTTTACAATGAATGATTCGATTAAAAAAGCTAGTGTGTTAAACGAATTTAAATCATTCGTTTTAAATAGAAATTTCATCGTTTTATATCGATATAAAATTTAAGTAAAAGGATAAACTAATACTTAATAAATAGATAAAAATTCAAATCTATTTAAGTTTTCCATAAATGATTTGTATATCTTATAACCAGAAACGAGCAAGAGTGAGAGTTGCTTCGCCTAGTTTTTATGCCGTTGTGTTTTTTGCCGCCACTAGTCACTTATTACTCAAAGGTTGGTAAACCTTAATCGAAAGTGGTCATTTCATCTGTCAGATGGAGAGAGCTATCTCCGATTAATATCTCACTTCAGATGTTTTAACATGCTTCAAGACTCACACAAACTACGATATTTATTTCGACAAGCACTGGGAAAGTTAACGTTACTTACATTTTTGGCAATTTTAAGTTTATTAGTTTACGTTTTGATGCTGAAATAAGAGTAATTAAGTATTCGGTGAATAAAAACAGGAGAACACCGGACAATACTTCGGTATTTGACATTGATTCAATGACAATGCATTGCATTCTTTTAAAATACCATGTAGGTAAAGAGAATTTTAGTAGTAGTTTAACTTGCATCCATTAATATTTTCAGAGCTAAATATGTTTTTCTCTGTAACTCCTTCTCTCCAAACATTAACTAAATCCCGCATAAAATAAAGGAATTCTCTATAAAGCTTAATTGCGGATATGATAACATCATAAAACCCATCGTTGGAATAAGAGAAACCAACAATTTTACGAATTTCAAGATATTTTTACAAACATTCGTCGCCATATTTGCTTTAGGAAATTCCATTAATTTGACATAACGTAATGTTAGATTTTTCATACTGATAGTATATTCGTATTTCGCATAAATTATCGGTTTTCTTGTTTACAATGTATAATAATTTGGCACTGTCCTATTTTTAATTGAATCTTCTATATAACTGCATTGTTATAAGCGGCAGTTACTTTAGTTTTTGGATATCAAATACACGCAGTAAAGAATATTGACTTTTTGAAAAAATGAGATATTGATTTAGCTGCTTCGGATTTAATTAATTGAGGTTTTCTAAAAAGTATTATTATTTAAAAACTATTATCAGAATGGGCCAAGTAGTCCTATATAAGTATTAGTTAATTAGCAAATTCTCTCTATTCTCTATTAAGTTGTTTCTTTCTAGATTTGATTTATATTATCGTAATTAGTTCATTGCATATTTTCAGCCATTTTAATGAATTTCCCAAAGTGTTTGAAGTGGGTTAATAGAGGAGTATTTATTACATAAACAACAGGTAGTTTTGCAGCCGGCCTTTCACATTAATAATAGACAAAACAAACAGACTGAAAACGTATGCAGTATACACTAATCATATTACTAAAATACAATCTATTTTCTTGATTTTCTCTGATTATTAAAGTTACAATTTTAATATTTTAAACTAACCAAAAATAGTTGAACTGTAATACTGTGATGTTAAATGTAGTATCAAGTATGTATCAACACATTAGTAATAATTAATAAAAAAAAAACACACATAATTCATAAATAATAAGAAAGGTGTGTCTCAGTTAAATTTCACTGACGTTAAGCAATTGCCACTGGTATGAAAGTGAAACCACATTCTTCAAATAATTGAAAAAAATATATTGCAGAGGAAATGATTTCTATCATTCCTTTCCAACTTGGTGAAATAAAATTAAGGCGTACATGCGTACATTTTTTAATAAGATTTTTACGCCGCAAACCAGATGATTATGCATGAATTTTGTATATTTACGTAATCTTAACACGTGAGCTATTTTACAAGTCTATTATTGCAGTACGGAAAGCGCGCTTAATAATAATCATAGACAACGAAAAATTAACGTCATTACATAACGATATTGATTTATAATATTAGATTGTTTACATAATATAGCAGAAAAAATAATTTCGACGGTGTATGACAACATGAAATCAATTTGACCACCTACTATGGGAATTCATCATAAACTGGAGTTCATCAACCGCTAAATCATCCATGTTGGTAGCAACAGTAACACAATAGGTTCGAATTACATACAATGTTCATTGTTAATATGAAAAGTTTCATTGCATTGTACATTATGTCGATATGAAAATAAATACATTGTAAACTCTACAATAATAAAATGTAATAGATCAATCGGTTAAGCAAAGTAAGCACGCTTAAATAAAAACGTTCGTATTTTAATAATGTACATACTCAATCGTACGAGTTATGACCTATATGTTAAAACTACATACAGTCAGAGATTTTAGTAAAAATTAAGCACCGCAGTACGCAGAATACAAATAAATCCAAAACTGCAGTTTGATCAACCTTCAAACAGTTATATCGTTGAAAAATTATGTTTATATTCCTATTGGAATCCAGTTTGATTCGCTCAAGTCAAAATGTCACTTTTCTAAAGTTTTTGTTCGAAGAATCTAATAATGTGTAGCAGGATTTTACCGCATTGGCTGTATCACTAAATTATATGTTACTACTTCTCGCATATAAATCAGATTACATTGTATCTAATAGATTATATACGGATTGTAATATATACGAACAATCACTAATACCAAAGCAACGGCATCCACTAACGGTCATGATATCCTTATTTTTGCGTTAGGTACTAATTTAGTCGTGTGATATCTGTTCTGTTAAGCACACGTCTGACAATAGTCAACTAAACAATAATGATGAAAAAAAAACAATTTCTCATGTCCACAACAAAATGACAGACGACTTAATAAATGATAGACTCGTTAGCAATGACAGCTGTAGTGCGGTTAGTAAACCATAAACATTTTTTTTACCGTCTCGATTTCGTTTTCGCAGTAAATTTCATTGATAGTGATACTTTATATATATATATTCCATTCGAAAATCAAAGCTATCTATGAATAATTATTTAAAAGAGAATGTAGATTTTTTTTTGTGACTTTTCAATGAAAAAAATATCGATGAAGGGTAATAGTATAAATTTAACATTATTAGTCTATGCATATTATTAGGCACCTCTTTTCTCCAAATTTTTACTGTTTCAAATCAATGTTTTCAAGATTTAATTTTTATTTTACTTTGAAAACTTTTGATTTTTTAAGGCGAAAAAAGGGCCATATTCTTAACATTATACATCAATGTTCGCAAAATTTTAGTATTGTTTTCCATTGAAAACTTTTGATTTTTTTATCAGTAAAAAAAGAATTATCAGAACTAAATTTAGATCAACTAGATCGATTTCTGTTCAAAAGCGTTAGTATTTGTGATATCTATCCCTCCCACTCTTAAATCCTAAAATAAGCAGGGCAAAGTGATAGCGACTGATTAACCACTAGTCCTATTTTTTTATTCTTACTCTCTTAAAAATGGACGTTTGAGCAACTGATTAACAAACAGTTCTCGTAAAAAAACTCTATTGAGTTAGCTCCATTTCCAAGCCATGTCCTTCACATTGAAAACAGACATGAATTATAAAAAAAGCTTGACAAGATTTGAGTAAAAGTAAAAGCTTTGAGTAAAATAATTAATTACTACTTTACAAATGCACATCAAAATCCACTATAAACTTGTTGAATATTCATCTGATGCTGTATTGTACATTCATCTGATATATTCATCTATGTATATTGGATATCTTTTGATTAATATGAATATTATTTACTTTCAGGAGTTGCAAGATATGAACAGTCGTCGTCACACAGATAACTTCACACCTTCTCAAAAGAGTCCAATCTCTTTGAACAGATACGATTCATTCGGAACTCGGCAGGTCGCAAAAGCTTTGTTTAACTTTGTGGGACAAAGCACTCGTGAACTGACCTTCAGAAAAGGAGACCTCATCTTGGTGCGAAGACAAATTGACAACAATTGGTTTGAAGGAGAGCATAATTCAAAAGTTGGTCTCTTCCCAACTAATTATGTTGAGGTGAGACAATTTCAATGAAACATATATATATTTGGTTCTTTGCTAAGATAAGCATTTAACGTGGTTCAGATGTACGTATTTTAAAGAAATTATAGTTCTTAAAGTAAGATAAAAGTTAAACGTAGATCATTCACTGACGTTTTATTTTTGAAGAACTAGTTAGCGTAATATAAATTGATAACACTGCAGATAACAAAAGCAGCTAATTAAGTTACTTGTAAGTCTTCCTGTGACTTGTATTTGGGTAGTTTCGCAGATAATCATTTTGTATATTGTACCATGTTCAGATTCAATCGAAATTACAAATCTAGAATTATTACTTGTATAGCATTACCATTATGATGTATTTTTAGTTTGCTTGATGTACTATTTGGCAAATAAAAAAAACTGTAAGGGCACTTTGTAGAATACATGACACATGTGGTTGTTACTGAAATGTGTCGCATATAGTGTGAAAATCATAACAATTCATACAAAGGAAATGGCATACTTTTTTCAACGAGAAACAGCATAGCAGAAAGTAGTTTTGCATAGCATATTAAATTCATGAATGTCAAGATGTCTTTGTAACATATATTTAATTTCGGCACTGGCATTCTATTGTGGTCGTTGGTCCAACAATGCTTTGGCAATTTTTAAAAACCTAAAAAAATTGATATTGATCATTAATCAAACTGAATAATAAAATTTTTCTATTAAATTCTGACAATGATATTTGACAGAATGAATCATTTCAGTTGGTAGAGTACGATAGTACCAGTACCCCAAGTCAAAGACGGCCCAGTGAAGGACGTGCTCGTGCCAAGTTCAACTTTGCTGCTCAGACCCATTTGGAACTGGCTCTTCGCCGAGGAGAACTAGTGACCCTAACAAGAAGAGTTGATGACAATTGGTATGAGGGTCGACTTGGGGACCGCAAGGGTATTTTCCCTGTTACCTATGTCGAGGTTCTTGCTGAACCAACAGCCAGTAGATCAAGTGAGTGAAATAGACTTCCTCAAACACTAGGTTTATTGATGAATAATATTGAGAGAATGTTTTGTTAATCCTCTTAGCTTTTAAAACCATTTTTAGGAATCACAAATCAAATTGTGAACACAGCAAACCTTCTTATTTGTGTTTTTTATGGAAAGTATGCAACAACAGATAGATGGTGTTAGGTTTTAAGCACAATTACTGCGTGTTGATAAATACATTCTGGGTCTAAAGAATATTTTCACTTGTTGAAATGAAAAACATGGATATTTCATGTTCTCACCATATATTATGATTTGACCACTTTAACTAAACCTTTTTAGCCACAGATGTCCTATATATTATTGGCACTGTGCTAGAAAGTTAAACAGATCTAGATTAAATTAATAATTAAAAAAATATACAAAGCTAGATGCCAACATGATCATAGTAAAAAATAAAATAAAAGTAACAGTTGTGATTTCATTTATTTATGTATATTAAAATAATTTAAGTGGTGGTATTCTCAGTGGATAAAGAGCGCTGGGGCTATTATTTATTATTTGATGTTAAGTTCTCAACTCTTATGAAGAATTCATTATTGATAAGGGGCCTACATAATGAAAAATAACAATTCCTAAAACAGATGTATTCAACATAGAATGTCTGCGCTTTCAGCTGAGCTTTCCACACCGATAGTGAATAGCAAACCAGTAGCTTCGCCGGCTGCTCATTCTGTTGTCGGAGCAGCAGGAGTTGCCTCTTTGGGCTCTCATCATTATACTCCGCAACTCAACAGCCCCGCGCTATCCAACAGTCCAAGCAGTACGGCACCCCTTAATTTACCCAGTAAGTACAGCTTTGTACATTTTTTTTGTCACCTCACAATGTAGAATATATGGACTACTAATGGAAACATATAGCCAGAAATTATTCCAAAAGGTATAAGCACTTGTCCCTTATCATTTATTATAGTTACAACTGAATAAAGAGTATAAGTCGCCTTTTTTGATATTTTTACAGATCATGGAATCACCAGTCATCATGCTCGTCCAGCCAGTGCAACTTTACCTCGAGCTTCTGATCATACACCTGTCAATCTTAATAACCATGAGCCTCTATATGTTGACACCAATGCAGAAGCTGTACCGTAAGTCAATTTACGTTTAAATCAGTGATGCACAACCTTTACCTTCTAGCGGCCCACATAAATTATCGTGGTTCGAGCCGCAGTATGGTAAGGAAAAGAAAGGGTAACAATCTATCAATGAATGTAAAATGAACTGACTCAAAGTGAATAAGTTAGTAAAATTAAATATGGCACTAAAGTCATCAAATTTAGTTATAATGTATCTCCTTCAAAAACTTCAATTCATCAAACTTGTTCATCGAGCAATTTTCAATCATTCCTGTGGTATTATAATTGGAAATATGTTTGTTCATATAATTGTCATTATATAAAATAGTCATTTTATTATTTCAGATACCGAGCAATGTACAAGTACCGTCCGCAGAACCCTGATGAATTAGAACTGAGCGAAGGGGATACAGTGTACGTCCTGGAAAAATGCGATGACGGATGGTATGTGGGCTCCAGCCAACGCACCGGCCGCTTCGGTACCTTCCCCGGAAACTATGTCGAGAGAATTTGACCAGTGCCTGATTCCTAGGGAACGGGGATAAAGGGGGGATGGCACGGAGGAGAGAAGGGTGTAATGTCGCAGATGAAAAAACGAATCACCGCTTCTTGGGGTAGAGCCGTCTCGAGGAAGTGAATTATTTATTGTGCGTACAGTATAATCTACTTTGTTTCAACGTGGCAATCAATCATTTTGAATATAATATAAACAATTTAGAAATTATTGAAATGTAACAGAAAAAATTTAGATTTCATACTTGAATAAGTATATGAGTTACTGATAATGACAGGCAAAAATTAATGCTGTAAAGAATTTTGTAATTTATTGAGTATAGAAAATACTAATTGCTTAGCAAATTTGAAAAACTACAATGTATTAATATAAATAATACACAATTTTTGAAAGCAAATGAGCCGATATTAATTATTTAGTATTCCATTTGGTATAATGGTTGGAACAAAAAAATTTCATTTTCGTGTAAATTATTTTTATGTTATCTATGAAAATTGCTATCACCACTGCCACATATAAATACAATACTATAAAATAGATTTTTTTATCAATTGTTATTTACGAGTAAATCTGCATTGATATTCTCGAAAAATATATAATAATTGGCACTACGTTTGTGAAATATACTCAGAGGTATATTAATATCCTATTCCGATGCCTTATTAAAAACCGCAGCACATAAGAGTTCATATCTTCGAGACGGCGTGTAAGAAATTTTTGGCACTATCAAAGATAGTCCAAAGTAATATCTGTCATTTTATTTTTATTTGCGTTTTATATGTTTTCTTGATATTGCAATCTGTGTTGGTATTATTTTATGTGAAGAGAAAATAGTAAAAAAATTGCAATCAACTCGTGAAATGGTTGTAAAAAAAACAAAATATAACTGTCATAATCAATCAACATCATTTCACATTGCCCACTCATGTATTCAAAATAAAATAATATTTCATAACTTAAATCTGTTCTATTCGTTATTACGAGAAAAATTAATAATTGTTTGTATCAGAAACATGATAGTATGAAGACCTAAAATAATTAACATTTTTAATTGTAGAGATGAAAATAAATTTGTTCGCATTGAGTTATTCGACTTGAAAAATACCATAAACTGAATGTGGAGAACATATGCTTTCGTTGAATATGGGCGGTATTTTCACTTCGTAAAGAACATACCAGACAGCCATCTATTACGTCAGAGGTTCCAGGGGTAAAGCCCCAACCCTGCTTAGCTGTTCTTCTAATAGGTGAGACTATGGCGTCCTGTTTCGCAGAACTTAAACATGCTAGTATATCAAGGGAGAAATCAAAGCGAATATGGTCCTATAATAATGCATAAATTGACAAAATTTTACTTGCACAGATTGCCAAATCCAGAATATTCATTAATTTATTACGATTATTGCATCAACATTATTTATTAAATCATGTGGCACTCTTTAATCACTAAATTGATTGTTGACAATACTAATATTATTATAGATATATTTAATAAATTAATTAATTAATAAAGCAAACCAAAATCTCATCTTATGATAACAATTTTAAATGCCGAAATATATCACTAGTTAGCGAGTAAAACATTATTATAATAATCGTAATAAGAATTAAAAAATCAGTCAGATTTGTAAATAAGCTTCAATGTTATTATTAAATAAGAACTGATTTTACTAATTCTTGTAATGTTAAATCAGTTAAAAATATTGTTAGAAATGCTTTGGCAAATGCACAAAAGTTTTTTTTTAAAAAAATTATTTGTAATTCTTTTTTTGGTTTTAAAAATGCATAAAATATGCAATGGATTTTACAAATTGAATGCAGACTTTGTGATTATCGAGACGCAAATAATGTATTTCTCCAGGGAAAAGTGTTTCAATGCAATAAATATATTTTTAAGTTATTTTATGAACAGTCGTAAGTGACTTACAAACATTTATGTGTTAAATACAATCTTAACAAAGAGGTAATTTTATCACATGATTTCACATTGGTGGGCCGTTGCGGTATTTGTATATGGCACTTGAGAATGATTGTCATACTTTTTGTTTTAATTAGTCACTTTCGATTGTATAATAAAATATCATTTTTTTCAAATCTCTTCTCATAAATTTGATGTCAAACAATACAGCTAACTTTAAAGTCATTGCCAACTTTGTATGAATTATCTGTATAAATTTACCACTAGAATATTTGTCAAGAAATATTTTTCTCTGTGGTTAAAACTATTGGCATTATTTACAAAAAAATACTAAAATAAATGTCACTAGATAATTTTTACTAATAAGATTGTAACGGTTTTAGTTTAAAACTGTTATTAATTATAATAAAATAACACGATTTCATCACCAATAATTATTTATTTTTCTTATTCAATGTGCATAATCAATCAGGTAGACGTTTGTTGTATAATATTGCACTGTGAACTTCTTCCATCTATATTTTTTTTCATGTTTTTGACTTGTTTGTCAAAATAGTTTCAGTATATACAATATATCTGTACCTACTCAAAATTCTTATATTCTCCATCTTTAATTGAGAACTGACACAATACAACTGACTGTCCTGTTCAAAACAGATGTACATAGATCTAGTCATTAGCCAAATATATTCTATCTTTATCGTAGACTCTTTAGATTAAGAAACTTTCGCTTCTAAAAATTATTTAATTTCACATTTATACATAATAATATTATCATCCAGAAGAAGAAACTAAAATTCTTTTGTTACTACATTCAATTGTTATCTTGTGGTTAGGTTTATAATGAAAAGGCTCCAATCTAATTACAAATATATTATCATGGATGCGTATAATTCAAATCCACCAAAGATCAAATTGAAATGATTAAAACTGAAATCTCTTTTTTTCCATAAATATTTTCACAACAACATAATATGTACATATTATGACTTATTTTAACGGTAGCCCCACATAAACCAGTTATAATATATTATTATAGTTGATTATTAGTCAATTGCTTGGGATATAACATAAACATTACGTGAAGATAATATACCTAGCTACAAGAATCAAAAGTACCATCTAATTTGCTCTAAGTAAATGTTCTTCTATAAATACTTCATGACATATTTTAATTTGATTAAACGGTTGCTTGTAATTATGCATCTTTTGTAAAATGAATGGTATATTACTGTTAAATATATATGTTACCATTTTTATAACTGTACTCCATCTTGTGATTGATAAACATGCTATTTATGATAAATTGTAGACAAAAACTTTTTGCACATTACTGAGCAAAGTCTACTAAATCTGTTACCTTTGTATCCAAATATATATAATTAATTCTCCAAATATTAAATTTCTACAGACTACTTTAACAAAAATCCCCTTATATCTTATATACAGTACAAGAAACTTTATTATAATATTTATATAATATACTTATCGGATTAATCCAGTAACAATTGTTAATTAATGAAAGTTTATTTGTATAATTAATTTTTATTTTATTGTTTAGTTGTAAATTTTTATGCAAAAACCAAAAATATTGTCAACATATCGTTTCAGAATCAATTTAAAATTTATAGAATAATTTATTTTGAGTCATGTTAAGAATATAATTTAAGTTTTATCTTTTTTTTGTTAAGTGTACAGTGCTTCGTTTCTTTATTCATTGTTAAACTTATTGTTTATTTCATATTAAATTGTAATTTTTTAATATTATTTGCAGCTACTTTACTCAAATTATCACAATAAAAATTCTTTCAAAAATAACAAAATGTGATGTATTATTTCTACCTTCACATCATACTACGCTGTTATTTTTTAATTTAATACTAAAATATAGTGAAAGTTATAAAATATAAAATAGTTAAATTTCTGTATTCTCTACTAAGACAACTATTTCGACACCATGTCATTTTGATATTTCTGATGATAGTGTTATGACGTAATAGATTTTGACTAAATACTTTGATGAATTTTACCTTATTTTGATGGAGTTCTACTAAGTTAATTCTTATTCCATTTATCGTAAAAAAAATACAATACTTACTGCACAATTAAATTGTGTGCTAAGAGTTCTCAGCATTGCTACACCAACCCCTGATATCAACCAAACGCTTATTACAAGAAATATCCAGCTTTATGATAATTTGAGATGTCTCTGATCAATTGCTAGTAGTTCACATGTTTATAAGTAAAGCAATCATTATCACTAAGATAATGATAAAGATAATGAAAATACTCTAGAATAATTCTTATAAATACATTAGGTGCATATTTATTTACAAGTCTACAATTTACAATTAACAAATAAAAACTTTTAAATACATATCTTTGTTGAATATGTCATTTATTTGTAATAATCTTTTTAGCATGAAATTAAATTTTCGACATACATACAGGAAACATACGTAAAGGCATATTTTAGACCTACAAGAAACATCCAAACAAAATACAAGGCATGTTTATAGATCTCTTATGATAATTTAGTTATACAGTAAATGTTTATTACTTTAATAATGATTTGAACAAGAAGAGCTGTGCTCTTAACAGAAAAGGCTGGCGGCAGTAGAGAGGCTTGCTCAAAGTAGTCATATTGCTATAGTAATGGTGAATTATTTATATTGTAAAATAAAACTCAATTTTCTTTTTGTATAAAATATTTATTTGCAATAATAACAGAACATGAAGAAGACAAATTAATCTCTAAGCAAAAAACATTTTAACTAGAATATACATATTAATATAAAAATACATTATTTTAAGAAAAAATGTTCTATTTCTAAGCTGTTCTACTTACTGGATTCAAAATGATAACATTTGTAAGAAATATAAAAATATTCAATCAAAAATCAATGTTACTCGCAATAAAAACATTTAGTACAATATCAAGAGTTTGGAGCCTTTTTCAATTCTATTGAAATATAATTAATTCAGTTGGGTGATTATGGGTACAAACCTCTGAATGGAACAGTCATGTATTGATTTTGTAATTGATTTATGGACATGTATACAAAATGAATGTGAGGTTTTTGGCCCTTCACGAGTAACACAAGCAGGGACGTCTCGTGGGCATAGGCGAATAGGCAGTTACCTATGGGGCGGCAAGTCCTAGGGAGCGGCAAATGATTACTTTCTTATATACTTACTTATATAATGAAAGTGCATTTTTTTTATGATGAGTAGGTAGGTAATATTTCTTTTTTCATAATTCTTGAACAATACTGTGGACTTTTGGATCATATTTATTCATGAGGATCTTTGTCAAAAAGGAACACATATATTATGAATCACATGAAAGCAAAATGGAATAAGTGATAAAACATTTGTTTGAGTACGTAGGTAAGTAGACGATTCGAATTTCTATATTTGTATATTATGTATTCTTAGAATAAAGTGAAATAAGGAAAAAAAATGGGCACTATTTTAAATCTCTGCCTAGAGCTCTGCCTATGGGTTGCACATAGCCTAAGAACGTCACTGAACACAAGTGGTTAGCTAAACACTCTTTGAACATGAATTCATAAATCTATTAAAAAATCAATTTATGAAACCGGAATTCTAGCCAATGAGCTCGGTAACTGAAGCTAACGACTTTGACTCGGCAATACTTAACTAAAAGTATTATCATATTTTTATATACTAGAATTTCACGTCTGAGTAATATTATACCCTAGAACGCCTTCGCATGACTTGCAGCAGAGCTTTTCGAATGTGGGCACGATGCAGTACCGGGCAATCTCAGCCAGCTCACAATACTTGCTTCTGTCTTTATTGCAATGGTGCCGTACCTGGTGCCCTCCGCAACGACCTCGGCATCTGCGCCAGCTTGAAGGTGGACGCTGCCCGCAATCATCTCCCGAACAGTACATCTGCTGTGTTGAGATACCCGGTCCGCAAGACGAAGAACACTGGAATTTTTTTATTATGAAACAATATTTTATTTCAATAATTATTTTCTAAGCAGATAATGTGGTGATTGGGTTTTTTTCATTTAATCTTTAAAAATATTTCTTAAGCCTTAGCACAGCGTCTTCCATACTCCAGATACTGAGCAACATGCCACAAAAGCAAAATGTCAGATCCTTAAAAAGGTAAAGCAAGCTTTTCAACAAAATATTTGTATAAATAAATATATTCCTCAAAGAGCTGCAGAAAAGTATATTCTATTATAAGAAATAAATAATGTTCTGACAGAATCGGCGACAGTTACTAGTAAGTTTTGTGAAAATTCATATTTTATATAAAATTTAATTTGATAACGTTGTTATTTCGCTTATTGTGTTACAAATTGTGAATCGTTTTTCAGCTCTATGCTGAGCGTTTTCAGACTTACTAGCGTAAGAATAATTATCAATTTTGTAAACATAAATGGATGTAATAAGAAATGAATTATTGTGTGCACTGTTAAATTTATTTCCTACAGAATTTACCCTTTCAATCAGAAGTAATTGATTTGAAGTTAGTAGTTTTATTGTAATTTTGTAATTATTTTTTTTGTTTCCAACCACTCTTGCCTGCGTTCAGTAGAAATTAAAACCCCAATCTATTTGTTTTACAAGTCCTAAATTGTGCACTCATTCTTCAATATTTGTTTTTCAATTCATCAAGTTTTCTGTTCTCATTCCACAATTTTATGTAATGATTAGGACCATATTATTTGCTTTATGAATTTAAATAGTTTTGAAACTGGTCTTGATGAGTCAAACCAAATTAAAACAAAAAATGAGTTATATTTTTATATACATATATAGGTGATGTCTTTCCACCAAGAATATTGACAGTGATATTTTATATCAAAATAAACAATAATAATCTAAGTAAGCTTAATTTAAGATTTCGACTGAAGGTGCTTGGTGGAATTTCAATATTAAATTTGAATCATTCAAATTATGTACACTCCCACAGATTTTGTCACTAACGACCCGGGTTTCGCCTTTCGGCATCTTCAGGCGTTCAAGCGCACGGATGAACTTGAACTGACGCTTAGTAAATGGATGTTTCGTGTTTATATATTAAATAAATGTATCACTGAGTCTAAAGCCATCGCTGGCGAAAAAGGGTAAGCTCATGGGAATTCCCAAAGATTTGAGTAGTGAGTGGTTTTTAGAATTATATTTATTTGTTTGTCGGCAAAGGTTTTATGATATTATTTATGATATTATTTATATAGGGTATAGAAGCGGAGACCCAGGAAGGCCTAATATCTCGTTCAAAATCGGAAGACTATGTAACTGTGCCCTATTAATTTCTAAAATTTCCTGGAAAAAGAGCTTATGACTGTCCGTATTTGGGTGTAACATTTTTATCCCCTGTTCCTGATTGAACACGTGTCCTTCCGAAATTAAGTGATTAGCAAAAGTAGACGTGTCCTTTTTCAGTCTAAAGGCTGCCATATGCTCTAATACCCTGATTTTTAAAGTCCTCTCTGTTTTGCCGATATAAAATTTATTACAACAAGAGCATTGTAATCTATAAATTCCAGATTTATTTAGGTAATGTATTTTATCTTTATTGTTAACTAATAATTTGCCTAAAGAGCTTTTACAGTAAAAGGCTGGTCTAACACTATCAGCTAGTTGTTTTTTAATTTTAAGACTAGTATTTCCTAAATAAATGATTCTACGCCAATACCTAGTATGATCTATGTCCTTTGACAATGTACCTTGAAATAACATTTTTTCTGCAAGTTTAGTTTGTTTTTTTGATAAAAGATTGTCTATAAGAGACATATCGTATCCATTGTTGATGGCGATTTGTTTGATGATTTTTAATTCGATATTAAAGTTCTTTTCATTCAAAGGAACACTCACAAGTCTATGAATTTCTGAATGAAAAGCGGCTAGTTTATAAGAAAATGGGTGCATTGAATCCTTATGTATCACTGTATCCGAAAACGTAGGCTTCCGAAATATTTTAAATTCGTGAGAACCGTTTTCAATATTAATATTTAGGTCAAGAAAGTTAATATTCTTGCCTCCGACTTCTAACGTGAATTTAATATTTTTATCTAATGAATTTATAAAGTTATGAAAGTTAGTTATTTGTCTATCCGTTCCATTAAACAAGCAAATAATATCGTCTACATATCGGAACCAATAGACTATAGGTTTGGCTTCTGTTTTGTTTCTAAAAATTTTATCTTCTAAATGGTTCATATAAAATTCAGCTAACAACGGCGACAGACAGTTTCCCATCGCAAGGCCTTCTGTTTGTTTATAAATTTTATTGTTAAATTGGAAATAATTCTGGCCAACGCAAACATCTAATATATTTAGTAACTCTTTTGTTACTATTGGGTTGACTCTACGTGCATTTAAGGTATCTTCGATAATCCTTTTGCATTTGTTGACTGGTACATTAGTAAATAAACTGACCACGTCAAAGGAAATTAATTTTGAGTTGCAAGGAATGATTTGATTTTTAAGTTTTTCAACTAATTCTAATGAATTTTTTACACTATATGTCGGCTTGAATCCACTATGTTTACGAATGAGGGTGTTAGCTTTTTTCGATAATGTATAGGCTGGGGCATTAATATATGACACTACAGGGCGAATTGGGATTGAAGGTTTGTGAAGTTTCGGTAATCCGTAAAATTTGGGAGCTAGCGGATTCCGTGTAGACAAATAATATATATCTTTAGGGCTGATGGTAATATTACAACTATTAATGACATCTTTGACATCTTTGTTAAATTTTACTGTAGGGTCTTTTTTAAGTTGGACTATATTGTTACTATCGAGAAAATTATTAATTTTATCAACGTAATGATCACGCGTTAACAGAACTGTGGTACTTCCTTTATCCGCTTTTGTGACAATGATATCATTTTCTTTAATTTTAGCTTTAATATTCTTAAGAGTGACTAACTCATCATTGAATTTATTTCTATCTTTAACACTCGATAAATAATCCCTTTTAATAATTCGAGAGCATATATGCTTACTAGTTAGATTTTTATGTAATGCAATTTCTAAGTCTATCGCGAGGTTTTCACCTTAAAGTAATTCATTGTTTGCTCGCACAGAAACTCCATCCCATACAATTTGATACATTGGACCGAGATGTTAGATATAAAGTGTCAGAAATTATACAACTTAAATATGAAAAACAGGCTTATAAATTAAAGAAACTAATTGAAGAGAATAATAATAAATTACTTAAAAAATCACAGTTGATAATAAACAAGGAAACACCAATCACATTTTTTGATAGAGTGGTTAACCTTACTAACGTAACTTTAAAAAAAGACGAGCAAAACCTTTTATCAAAAGGTCTTAAATACTGCCCACCCTTGCAGAATAGAAAATCTGACTTTGAAAACCTCGCGATAGACTTAGAAATTGCATTACATAAAAATCTAACTAGTAAGCATATATGCTCTCGAATTATTAAAAGGGATTATTTATCGAGTGTTAAAGATAGAAATAAATTCAATGATGAGTTAGTCACTCTTAAGAATATTAAAGCTAAAATTAAAGAAAATGATATCATTGTCACAAAAGCGGATAAAGGAAGTACCACAGTTCTGTTAACGCGTGATCATTACGTTGATAAAATTAATAATTTTCTCGATAGTAACAATATAGTCCAACTTAAAAAAGACCCTACAGTAAAATTTAACAAAGATGTCAAAGATGTCATTAATAGTTGTAATATTACCATCAGCCCTAAAGATATATATTATTTGTCTACACGGAATCCGCTAGCTCCCAAATTTTACGGATTACCGAAACTTCACAAACCTTCAATCCCAATTCGCCCTGTAGTGTCATATATTAATGCCCCAGCCTATACATTATCGAAAAAAGCTAACACCCTCATTCGTAAACATAGTGGATTCAAGCCGACATATAGTGTAAAAAATTCATTAGAATTAGTTGAAAAACTTAAAAATCAAATCATTCCTTGCAACTCAAAATTAATTTCCTTTGACGTGGTCAGTTTATTTACTAATGTACCAGTCAACAAATGCAAAAGGATTATCGAAGATACCTTAAATGCACGTAGAGTCAACCCAATAGTAACAAAAGAGTTACTAAATATATTAGATGTTTGCGTTGGCCAGAATTATTTCCAATTTAACAATAAAATTTATAAACAAACAGAAGGCCTTGCGATGGGGAACTGTCTGTCGCCGTTGTTAGCTGAATTTTATATGAACTATTTAGAAGATAAAATTTTTAGAAACAAAACAGAAGCCAAACCTATAGTCTATTGGTTCCGATATGTAGACGATATTATTTGCTTGTTTAATGGAACGGATAGACAAATAACTAACTTTCATAACTTTATAAATTCATTAGATAAAAATATTAAATTCACGTTAGAAGTCGGAGGCAAGAATATTAACTTTCTTGACCTAAATATTAATATTGAAAACGGTTCTCACGAATTTAAAATATTTCGGAAGCCTACGTTTTCGGATACCGTGATACATAAGGATTCAATGCACCCATTTTCTTATAAACTAGCCGCTTTTCATTCAGAAATTCATAGACTTGTGAGTGTTCCTTTGAATGAAAAGAACTTTAATATCGAATTAAAAATCATCAAACAAATCGCCATCAACAATGGATACGATATGTCTCTTATAGACAATCTTTTATCAAAAAAACAAACTAAACTTGCAGAAAAAATGTTATTTCAAGGTACATTGTCAAAGGACATAGATCATACTAGGTATTGGCGTAGAATCATTTATTTAGGAAATACTAGTCTTAAAATTAAAAAACAACTAGCTGATAGTGTTAGACCAGCCTTTTACTGTAAAAGCTCTTTAGGCAAATTATTAGTTAACAATAAAGATAAAATACATTACCTAAATAAATCTGGAATTTATAGATTACAATGCTCTTGTTGTAATAAATTTTATATCGGCAAAACAGAGAGGACTTTAAAAATCAGGGTATTAGAGCATATGGCAGCCTTTAGACTGAAAAAGGACACGTCTACTTTTGCTAATCACTTAATTTCGGAAGGACACGTGTTCAATCAGGAACAGGGGATAAAAATGTTACACCCAAATACGGACAGTCATAAGCTCTTTTTCCAGGAAATTTTAGAAATTAATAGGGCACAGTTACATAGTCTTCCGATTTTGAACGAGATATTAAACCTTCCTGGGTCTCCACTTCTATACCCTATATAAATAATATCATAAATAATATCATAAAACCTTTGCCGACAAACAAATAAATATAATTCTAAAAACCACTCACTACTCAAATCTTTGGGAATTCCCATGAGCTTACCCTTTTTCGCCAGCGATGGCTTTAGACTCAGTGATACATTTATTTAATATATAAACACGAAACATCCATTTACTAAGCGTCAGTTCAAGTTCATCCGTGCGCTTGAACGCCTGAAGATGCCGAAAGGCGAAACCCGGGTCGTTAGTGACAAAATCTGTGGGAGTGTACATAATTTGAATGATTCAAATTTAAGTAAGCTTAGTTAAGCTAAGAGATCATTCTCCAGGCTACTTCTTCCGGCCAGTGGCGTACATAAATTGTAAATATAATATATAATTATAGAACAACTTAATATTATTTTTCATTTAGTGTTTTTTAGTGAACCCTTTTCAACTTCATATTATTTATTATAACTTTCTGTGTTTCCTAACAACAGCAGAGAATGCGGCTTTGTCCAAAATATAAGTGTCCAAGTCCTTGTTTTATTGATTGCTGTGAATGGATTATTAATCACTTTAAGGGTGTTCACTGTCAATACTTGGTGGAAAAGCTTTATATTAATAAAAACACAATATTCCTTTGTACTTCATTCCACTTTATTTAATAGGTCAGGACCGGTTTCGCTCATTGCGAGCATTGTCAACTGATAAGAAATATAATTTAACAATGCTATTTATACAAAAATGAAAAGTTGTAAACAACAATTGGCATTGAAAAAAAAATACCAATTACATTATAAGTGATTCTAAAATAACACAAAATTAAAATGTTTAACACATCTAACATATAATTAAAAAGTCATCCAAGATTAATAAATTTAGAGTGGTGACTGAAAGTAATTACAAACATAATTAAAATTTGGGAAATTTTTGAAAAAGTGATAAAATGCTACATTAATTAAGTGAATAGGCTTAATGATAGTTTCCTGTTTCCTTTTAAATTATATTTCTTATCAGTTGACAATGCTCGCAATGAGCGAAACCGGTCCTGACATATTAAATAAAGTGGAATGAAGTACAAAGGAATATTGTGTTTTTAATAATAGATTATTACTTCCCCTTACCCTTTTCTTTCACAATAATATTATTCATCACTGGGTAAGCATTGATGCAATATTGACAATCATCAATCGGAGTCTAATTTAAGTGAAGTATTAAATACAGCCTTAATTATTGTAATTTACGAAATATGAAAAATAAATACCGGTGTCCATGTACCCTCAGTCCAGTAAGCAGGGCATGATATCCTATTACAAGATTTACTCTGATCTGGTTTGCTTATAGAGCATCGATATGGTTCTACCATGTATCGCCAAACGTCTACAGTGGATCTATAAATGAATAAATAACATGTGTGTGTAATATAATTAGATACATTTAATGTCAAACCAGTGTTAATATACTACAGGATGTTTCAAATTAGGCAGGCCAAATACATTTTTTTGGATTTAAATGAACATGCATTAAAACAATATATATTTGATATTCCAGTGAATAAGAACCAAATATCGTTAAATATTTAAATTGAGTTTACTCAGTTCAAGTACATTCGTGCACTTAAAAAAAAACCTGAAGATGCCGAAAGGCGAAACTCGGGTCGTTATCGACAAAACTTATGGAAAAGTACAGAATTAAAATAATTCAAATTTAAATTGATGTTTGTACGTCACTCGAGATCAACTCGTGGAGAAAAGACAATCACGCGTTAACACAGAAATATTAAAGTAGGTTTATTAGAAATAAAAATATCCAAGTGTAACTTAAATTTATAGTTTAATTTATGTCGTCTTAGGTATCAATGTAGAACATATAGAATCTGGAGCAATGTTCCCTCTAAGAAAAGAGGTTAGCTGCGTGGACCGATCAAATATTAATTGAACAACTGTCTTGTAGTGCGCGCCAACCCGGAATGAGTGCGCGGGGGCTTCCCAACAGCTGCGCGGCCACGCACGCGCGCAGCTTAGAGGGAACGTTGATCTGGAGACGTTTTTATGTTATCCGAAAAACAGGGCCTCCAAATTTTATTGCGCCTGGGACCTCCCATGTGTTTTATCCGCCACTGTATATAAGTAAAAAATGACCTGTACGCCAGCGGTAAGAAAAAGCCCGAAGAAAAAGTACTTACGTGGAATTATCGAGGGACATTGGAACACAGTAGATTTGGCGAAGAGAAATCCCCGTCCTCCCGCAGGTCTCGTTGCAATATTCCCAATCACCAACTGCCCACCGAAACTTGCAACTGCAATTTTCATTTTAATCAATACTCAGTGTAAAGTTTTCAATGAAAGGCGACGTTCCGGGAAATTTAACATTTTACGCTCTACGTGTAGAATTACAATCGGAAAATTTCGCAAAAGAAAACGTTTAATATATGTATTGTGTTATTGATTTGCTATGCTATAAGGTTTTTTTTAAATACAGCACTTTTAGGGTGTTCATTGTCAAAACTTGGTGGAAAGGCATTATATTAATAAAAACACAATATTCCTTTGTACTTTATTCCGCTTTATTTAATAGGTCAGGACCGGTTTCGTTAATTGCGAGCTCAATTGTCAATGACCTATTAAATAAAGTGGTAGAAGTACAAAGGAATATTGTGTTTTTATTAATTAAATACAGCAGTTAAAATAAGCTACTATTTTAACAAGAGTTTTCATTACAAATATCCCAAAATAAAAGAAACTAGCTGTAAGCCCGTTGACCTCAACGGAGGGATTTTTGTTGCATTTTTAAGTAGTCAGAAAAGTTACTGGCGTAAAAAATAAATTACTAACCTATTTATTGAATAATCCAGAAATTCTGATAGTAAAAGAAATATCTCGGGGCGTATATCGACAGCCCTGCCCTGCAGTATTTAAATTGTAAATTATTTATTTTTGGAATAATGTTCTAGTTTGCTAACAACTATTTTTCGTAATAGCAGAAATTTCGTAAGTTATTGAATTTTTTGAATAATGTTTAAGTTTGCTAACAATCATTTTTCCTAGAAGCAGAAATTTTGTAAATTATTTAATCTTTGGAATAATGTTTACGTTTGCTAACAACCATTTTTCTTAGAAGCAGAAATTTCGTAAATTATTTTATTTTTGGTATAATTTTTAAGTTTGCTAACAATTATTTTTCCTATTAGCAGAAATAGACCTCGTAAATTATTTAATTTTTGGAATAATGTTTAAGTTTGCTAACAACCATTTTGCATAGTAGCAAAAATAGTCCTTGTAAATTACTTAATTTATGGAATAATGTTTAAGTTTGCTAACAATTATTTTTCCTATTAGCAGAAATAGACCTCGTAAATTATTGAATTTTTGGAATAATGTTTAAGTTTGCTAACAACCATTTTTCATAGTAGCAAAAATAGTCCTTGTAAATTACTTAATTTTTGGAATAATGTTTAAGTTTGCTAACAACCATTTTTCTTAGAAGCAGAAATTTCGTAAATTATTTTATTTTTGGTATAATTTTTAAGTTTGCTAACAATTATTTTTCCTATTAGCATAAATAGACCTCGTAAATTATTTAATTTTTGGAATAATGTTTAAGTTTGCTAACAACCATTTTTCATAGTAGCAAAAATAGTCCTTGTAAATTACTTAATTTTTGGAATAATGTTTAAGTTTGCTAACAATTATTTTTCCTATTAGCAGAAATAGACCTCGTAAATTATTGAATTTTTGGAATAATGTTTAAGTTTGCTAACAACCATTTTTCATAGTAGCAAAAATAGTCCTTGTAAATTACTTAATTTTTGGAATAATGTTTAAGTTTGCTAACAACCATTTTTCTTAGAAGCAGAAATTTCGTAAATTATTTTATTTTTGGTATAATTTTTAAGTTTGCTAACAATTATTTTTCATAGTAGCAAAAATAGTCCTTGTAAATTACTTAATTTTTGGAATAATGTTTAAGTTTGCTAACAATTATTTTTCCTATTAGCAGAAATAGACCTCGTAAATTATTGAATTTTTGGAATAATGTTTAAGTTTGCTAACAACCATTTTTCTTAGAAGCAGAAATTTCGTAAATTATTTTATTTTTGGTATAATTTTTAAGTTTGCTAACAATTATTTTTCATAGTAGCAAAAATAGTCCTTGTAAATTACTTAATTTTTGGAATAATGTTTAAGTTTGCTAACAATTATTTTTCCTATTAGCAGAAATAGACCTCGTAAATTATTTAATTTTTGGAATAATTTTTAAGTTTGCTAACAACCATTTTTCATAGTAGCAAAAATAGACCTCGTAAATTATTTAATTTTTGGAATAATGTTTAAGTTTGCTAACAACCATTTTTCATAGTAGCAAAAATAGTCTTTGTAAATTACTTAATTTTTGGAACAATGTTTAAGTTTGCTAACAACCATTTTTCTTAGAAGCAGAAATTTCGTAAATTATTTTATTTTTGGTATAATTTTTAAGTTTGCTAACAATTATTTTTCCTATTAGCAGAAATAGACCTCGTAAATTATTGAATTTTTGGAATAATGTTTAAGTTTGCTAACAACCATTTTTCATAGTAGCAAAAATAGTCCTTGTAAATTACTTAATTTTTGGAATAATGTTTAAGTTTGCTAACAATTATTTTTCCTATTAGCAGAAATAGACCTCGTAAATTATTGAATTTTTGGAATAATGTTTAAGTTTGCTAACAATTATTTTTCCTATTAGCAGAAATAGACCTCGTAAATTATTGAATTTTTGGAATAATGTTTAAGTTTGCTAACAACCATTTTTCATAGTAGCAAAAATAGTCCTTGTAAATTACTTAATTTTTGGAATAATGTTTAAGTTTGCTAACAATTATTTTTCCTATTAGCAGAAATAGACCTCGTAAATTATTGAATTTTTGGAATAATGTTTAAGTTTGCTAACAACCATTTTTCATAGTAGCAAAAATAGTCTTTGTAAATTACTTAATTTTTGGAACAATGTTTAAGTTTGCTAACAACCATTTTTCTTAGAAGCAGAAATTTCGTAAATTATTTTATTTTTGGTATAATTTTTAAGTTTGCTAACAATTATTTTTCATAGTAGCAAAAATAGTCCTTGTAAATTACTTAATTTTTGGAATAATGTTTAAGTTTGCTAACAATTATTTTTCCTATTAGCAGAAATAGACCTCGTAAATTATTTAATTTTTGGAATAATGTTTAAGTTTGCTAACAACCATTTTTCATAGTAGCAAAAATAGTCTTTGTAAATTACTTAATTTTCGGAACAATGTTTAAGTTTGCTAACAACCATTTTTCTTAGAAGCAGAAATTTCGTAAATTATTTTATTTTTGGTATAATTTTTAAGTTTGCTAACAATTATTTTTCCTATTAGCAGAAATAGACCTCGTAAATTATTGAATTTTTGGAATAATGTTTAAGTTTGCTAACAACCATTTTTCATAGTAGCAAAAATAGTCCTTGTAAATTACTTAATTTTTGGAATAATTTTTAAGTTTGCTAACAATTATTTTTCCTATTAGCAGAAATAGACCTCGTAAATTATTGAATTTTTGGAATAATGTTTAAGTTTGCTAACAACCATTTTTCATAGTAGCAAAAATAGTCCTTGTAAATTGCTTAATTTTTGGAACAATGTTTAAGTTTGCTAACAACCATTTTATATAGTAGCAAAAATAGTCCTTGTAAATTACTTAATTTTTGGAATAATGTTTAAGTTTGCTAACAATTATTTTTCCTATTAGCAGAAATAGACCTCGTAAATTATTGAATTTTTGGAATAATGTTTAAGTTTGCTAACAACCATTTTTCATAGTAGCAAAAATAGTCTTTGTAAATTACTTAATTTTTGGAACAATGTTTAAGTTTGCTAACAACCATTTTTCTTAGAAGCATAAATTTCGTAAATTATTTTATTTTTGGTATAATGTTTAAGTTTGCTAACAACCATTTTTCATAGTAGCAAAAATAGTCCTTGTAAATTACTTAATTTTTGGAACAATGTTTAAGTTTGCTAACAACCATTTTTCTTAGAAGCAGAAATAGTCCTTGTAAATTACTTAATTTTTGGAATAATGTTTAAGTTTGCTAACAATTATTTTTCCTATTAGCAGAAATAGACCTCGTAAATTATTTAATTTTTGGAATAATTTTTAAGTTTGCTAACAACCATTTTTCATAGTAGCAAAAATAGACCTCGTAAATTATTTAATTTTTGGAATAATGTTTAAGTTTGCTAACAACCATTTTTCATAGTAGCAAAAATAGTCTTTGTAAATTACTTAATTTTTGGAACAATGTTTAAGTTTGCTAACAACCATTTTTCTTAGAAGCATAAATTTCGTAAATTATTTTATTTTTGGTATAATGTTTAAGTTTGCTAACAACCATTTTTCATAGTAGCAAAAATAGTCCTTGTAAATTACTTAATTTTTGGAACAATGTTTAAGTTTGCTAACAACCATTTTTCTTAGAAGCAGAAATAGTCCTTGTAAATTACTTAATTTTTGGAATAATGTTTAAGTTTGCTAACAATTATTTTTCCTATTAGCAGAAATAGACCTCGTAAATTACTTAATTTTTGGAATAATGTTTAAGTTTGCTAACAATTATTTTTCATATTAGCAGAAATAGACCTCGTAAATTATTGAATTTTTGGAATAATGTTTAAGTTTGCTAACAACCATTTTTCATAGTAGCAAAAATAGTCCTTGTAAATTACTTAATTTTTGGAATAATGTTTAAGTTTGCTAACAATTATTTTTCCTATTAGCAGAAATAGACCTCGTAAATTATTGAATTTTTGGAATAATGTTTAAGTTTGCTAACAACCATTTTTCATAGTAGCAAAAATAGTCTTTGTAAATTACTTAATTTTTGGAACAATGTTTAAGTTTGCTAACAACCATTTTTCTTAGAAGCAGAAATTTCGTAAATTATTTTATTTTTGGTATAATTTTTAAGTTTGCTAACAATTATTTTTCATAGTAGCAAAAATAGTCCTTGTAAATTACTTAATTTTTGGAATAATGTTTAAGTTTGCTAACAATTATTTTTCCTATTAGCAGAAATAGACCTCGTAAATTATTTAATTTTTGGAATAATGTTTAAGTTTGCTAACAACCATTTTTCATAGTAGCAAAAATAGTCTTTGTAAATTACTTAATTTTTGGAACAATGTTTAAGTTTGCTAACAACCATTTTTCTTAGAAGCAGAAATTTCGTAAATTATTTTATTTTTGGTATAATTTTTAAGTTTGCTAACAATTATTTTTCCTATTAGCAGAAATAGACCTCGTAAATTATTGAATTTTTGGAATAATGTTTAAGTTTGCTAACAACCATTTTTCATAGTAGCAAAAATAGTCCTTGTAAATTACTTAATTTTTGGAATAATGTTTAAGTTTGCTAACAATTATTTTTCCTATTAGCAGAAATAGACCTCGTAAATTATTGAATTTTTGGAATAATGTTTAAGTTTGCTAACAACCATTTTTCATAGTAGCAAAAATAGTCCTTGTAAATTGCTTAATTTTTGGAACAATGTTTAAGTTTGCTAACAACCATTTTATATAGTAGCAAAAATAGTCCTTGTAAATTACTTAATTTTTGGAATAATGTTTAAGTTTGCTAACAATTATTTTTCCTATTAGCAGAAATAGACCTCGTAAATTATTGAATTTTTGGAATAATGTTTAAGTTTGCTAACAACCATTTTTCATAGTAGCAAAAATAGTCTTTGTAAATTACTTAATTTTTGGAACAATGTTTAAGTTTGCTAACAACCATTTTTCTTAGAAGCATAAATTTCGTAAATTATTTTATTTTTGGTATAATGTTTAAGTTTGCTAACAACCATTTTTCATAGTAGCAAAAATAGTCCTTGTAAATTACTTAATTTTTGGAATAATTTTTAAGTTTGCTAACAATTATTTTTCCTATTAGCAGAAATAGACCTCGTAAATTATTGAATTTTTGGAATAATTCAACTGTTTATGTATGCATGTGAAGTATGCGTATTTTGGAATTTTTAGAATAATTTAAATGTGTGCTTAATATATAATATTTAAATTAGATCAATTCTGACAGTTGTGTGTTTGCCCGAGCGGTAACGATCTCAACTCATAATCTACAGGCGATGGTTCGATCGACGGTCGTGGCGTTTTTTTGTATGATAATTCAATTTTTCAGCGACTTGATTTGTTTCGTCAAATAATAAACAGTGTATTGGGAAAATATGTCTTTAATATGAATACAAATATTGCGTCAGCGGAGCTGGTGAAGGAGGGTGTGGGAAGGGGCAGGGGAGGGGAAATCGCGGACAATCATGCAATCATTCGGACATTATCGAGTATTAATTTATAGATGTTTACCATTTGAAAAAAATGTTTCTTCATGCACATTTCGTTGTCTTATTAAGTAAATGTTTATACATTATTTAATGTTCATTCATTTGATAGACGGTTTCTTGTAAATAAAGAAAACAATGCATCCATTATACGTTGCTATGCAAAATTACCAAATAATCGTTTTTGTTACCTCGTATCTACCTATCGAGATGTCGAATAATAAATTAGATTTTGTCCGACGGAATTTGAAGCTTTAATTACAGATTTAAAAATAAAAATCTGTAACAAAACACTTCAAAGAAGCACTGCTATATTAATATGTATATTTTATTGATTAAAACAAATTATGTTGCTGAATATAAAATATATATTGTTTTGTAAAAATACATAGCTTTAAAGATTAAAAGAAACAATTTCAATGGCATTATTGATTAAGTTAAAAGTGCCGTAACATCGTTTCACCGCGTTACGTGGAAAGCACTGATTAAATCTATCTTGCTACTATTTCACAAACGTTTAATTTACTTTCGGTATTCCTTATTATTTGTATGTATACGGTTTTTATTTGCCTAGCCATAATTATTTACCTTATCACTTACAAAAATCTTTGTCAAATTAAAAAAAGGCGAATGGTTAGTAAAATAGTGCTTATAAATACGACGAACACAATATAATGAGTTAAAAATGGAAAAGGATCTTTACTTGTATTCACTGCATTTTCTCTCCAGTTCATTATGCGAAGGACACCTTGAAGGATGTGATGTCCTGTTCTCTTTTTGAGTGTCCAGACACCTGCCACTGGGAGTGCCGGTGCCGTCAGAATCGCAGGTGCAGTCATCGTCCCAGACAAATCTAGAATTCCTCCAAGGAGACGATGTATTGCTCAGTTTTCGTACCGTATAGTTCACCTCCACAGACATTTCTACAGTATTAACGTAATCTTCAGGCGAAGATACCTAAAGAAAAAAAAGTTTTTTATACATATTTTACAATATTCAACTTTTATTCACTAAAGCTTGAAATTTATTTTATAAAAAATACACATATTGCAACTTAATGATGTTATATTTTTTTTGGTTGCCGTGAGTTCTACAAGAAAAATCTAAAAAGTAAGTAGGTAGTTTATTCGATAAATAGCTCATTTTTAAAGAGAACTTCTACTTTTGATGTACTTTTTCGCTTTATAATAATAGATTTTTTCGTGAAAATTTAGTGTTATAACGTATTCATACAATTAATTAAATAACTATCAGTAAGTTCTTTAAATATCGATCAGATTATTCTGGGCCAAGCTTTGGTAAGGTAAATAAAAAGTGTATTATTAATATTATTGAAAACTTATTGGTAGACCTAAATGATAAAAAAAAACAAATTATGCATCTTGTCATTTTATAATTTCTGTAGAGCTAAATGTTGTATTTAGTTGTTTTTTTTTTTTTTAACCATTTCCGCTCCCAATGTGGAGCATATGGACTCCTAATGGAGTTTATCTCAACAGAAGTGTTTCTACGAGAACTGCTTGTTACTCAGTTTCTCAACCTCTCTTTTTCCAAAGAGAGTAGGGATAGAAGGATAGAGCTAGGACAGGACTAGTGGTAAGCTAATCGCTCTCGATACGCCCCGTTCATAGGATAGAATGGGTGGGAGAGAGGGGAATTCAAGACATCACATACATCTATGCCTTCGAACAGAAATTCATAAATCTATTGAAAAATCAATTTATAAAACTGTCCATGCTGGGATTTGAACCACCACTGGAATCTGACCACTCGGCCACACAGGCGGCCATAATTGTTTTACCATTTTCAATATCAAAAGTTCTTTCCTACGTTTAAGATCTTAAACATGAGTGTCTTTTCTAATCGGTTTGATTTTGAGAAACATTATTGAAATTCAAATGAACATAGATTATGTGACTCATATATGGTATATTAGACTGATGCGCTGTACATTACGAGTTTATTAAATGAGCAACGGATTAGTAGCTACGTAAAATGTAATATGATATTTTAAATACCAACTAGTGTTCATCACACCTGCAACTAGTGTTCATATTAAATAACTAAACTAATATATATCTCTAAAATAACTATATAGTGAACAACCCTGCATAGTGATGGTGTTAATTATGGTACAACTCTTGTAGTCTTTGAAATTTGGGCATCCAAATTGACCTAATTATCTACCACACAAGGGATGAGAAACAGGAGGATTGATGCAAAAATAACGGAAGCCGGCGAACTACCTAAACTATAAATACATAAGCAATTAACTCAGAGCTTTTGCTGAACATTAGCAACTATAATTAATTATCCACCATGGAAAAGCTTTTTTATCGACACTTCCTTTGAGTTTTGGTGAGAGCGGAAAGAGAAGAAGACTGCTCAAGTACCTAAAAAAAATGCTTAGTAATGTGATTATACAGAAGCTTTGCAGCAAATTAATTAACCGTTCAAAGGATTCATTTAGAAAAGATTTTTTTTATATTTTTTCAAAAACCTTTATATTTGATGGTGATAAAAAAATATTACTATGAAAATGTTGCCGGTTTATGTAGTTAAATAATTTAAGCTTTGCCTTAGCGTTCAGATGATCCCGGGTTAAAACCAAATGATGTTTGATTCTTTTTGAAATAATCTCAAGACAAAATAAAATATCTTATCAATTTTATCTAAAGTGATTTACAAAAATCAATATTCCTAGAAATTTCGATTTTATAGTTGTTACGCCTGGTCTGCTTGGAACCTGTGTAAATAATTTAAAATATAAGTGACTTTTTGGCTTACTAGAAGTGACAGGTAGTTAAGAAAATCTAAAAGCTTTTTTAATCTGATTTGTGAAATGTATATTACGTTGATATTAATTTTAATTACTTTGTAACAAAATGAACAAATTCTTTGTGAATTGTAAAAATTAATTACTTGACTGAATGCACGTTTATAAGTCAAATAACCCTGTTTTGAGATACGACTTTTTTAATATTGTAAAGCGAAATGAAATATAACGAGACGATAGACAATAATACAAATCAATAAACAACAATTTGCCAACATTTTTGCAGCTAAAGAACGTTTAGTCGCCTAATCGTAATTGAGTAGCTGTAGAAATAGTAGATCTGTACAGCTAAAAAGCGTTAAGTTACATATAGCTATCTGCCAATAAAATATACTTGGTTCGAATTACTTCTTTAACTCTCGCGGCTCGGAGACTAGAAAAATACTTCTCTGCCGATGGGGGTCGTTTAGGGACCCCAGTGGTTTCCTCATTATTGGCCTTATTCTTATGAGTATAAAAAAATAAATAGTTTAAGGGCTTTAAAATATCTCTCTGCATCATTCCTCATACATTTTTTTATAAACATCCGTGGTTTTTTAATAAATAATCATATTTTAAGTTGCGCGTAAAAAAGACGTTATTCCAGTACAAATATGTATTTGCAACTGACGCGTTCAGCCTAGTTATCTTACGAACGATCGCTGATAACCGGGCGCTTATCTCGTTATCTCATCGCGTTATCGCGTATTTATATAAACTACAAAAGGTCCATAAAACTATGATATAAGAATACCTTAATTATAAACAATGTATCACCCATATTAAAATAGATATTTAAGAAAATGTGGGTATTGGGGTCGCATTTCTTGAGCTTAGAACCGGAAAAGTTAAATATCGAAACAAATAAATGTAAGATGTAAATATAAGTCAGCTTGTTTTTTGAGATTATTTTTGAGCGTGTTTAAATCTATCGATCTGTATTTCAATTTTCGACATAACATTTTATGGCGGTATATAGACAATATTTAACTTTTGAATAATGACGGATTTTGCGATACTTTTGAAGTGGCTAGCTTCGGTTTTGTATGTATTAATTATCCAGCAACGAACGCTGATTGCAAGTTACAAACAATATTCGCATTGTAGCTATGTTTTCTCGACAAATACCAATTTAATAAGCTCCAAATGACTCTGTTGGTATCATTGGTGAACTGTCGCGTATAGGGGTAAAACTGAACGGCAAACTTTACATGTATAACGTCATGCAAATCCGATGTTTACTCGTCGATTTTGCGAACAAGTTTCCAGCGTCGGAGACAATTTAATTGAATAAAGCCCTCGGACGGCGACTCGAATGTGATTCTCCCTAGCGACTGCTATGGCATTAAATTTGTGAAACACTTCGACTAAAAATAGAAAGAAAACGGCATTCAATCGTGTGAGAAAATTAACAACATTTATCGATACATAACAGAATTAAGACTGGAATCATTATCGAGAACGAAATAATTAGATAGTTGGTTGTAAATACTTAAGAAAAGTCTGGTTTTGGTACTACATAAATACAATGCTTTTTCCCCATATAACGTGGGGGAACGGCGTTCCGGTACCTTTTTTCTTGGCAGTTTTAATGTTTCAAATCAATATTCGATTTTTTTTATTTTTCTTTTTTTATAAATCGTCGTTTGCCGCCTGTGTGGTCGAGTGGTCAACGGCGTTGGCTACCGCTACGGAGGTCACGTGTTCGAATCCCAGTACGGGCAGTTTTATAAATTGATTTTTCAATCGATTTATGAATTTATGTTCAAAGGCATGGATGTATGTGATGTCTTGAATTAAGCCCTCCCACCCATCCTATCTTATGAATGAGGCGTAACTAACCAATAGTCCTGTCCTAGCCTTTTCCTTCTATTCCTACTCTCTTTGAAAAAAGAGAGATTGAGCAACTGAGTAACAAGCAGTTCTCGTAGAAACACTTCTGTTGAGATAAACTCCATTAGGAGTCCATATGCTCCACATTGGGAGCGGACATGATAAAAAAAATATCTTCGTAGCATCTTTGACATTTTTAAATCCTTTAAAATACGTTGATCGGTGATCACTCAGAGGAAGACGAGGCTTCCGTGATGGATCTCACAGAGTCGAGTCCCAGGTCGAACTGAATTTTCTTCAATCGATTTATTATATAGAATTTCTTCCCACCCTTTCAATATTAAAATAAATGGAGCGAAAGCGATTAATTTACCGCTAGTTATGTCCTAGCGCTGTCTTTCTATCCTTACTCTTTTTAAAAAAAGAGAGAGATTGACCAACTGAGTAACAACCAGTTCAAATTGAATAATTTTAATATTTCAAACAATCACAGAAGGTTTCAATTGATTTGACTTAAAAGTTTTACAGTTATTGGTTACACCACTTTTAGAAAACCCGAAATAAAAAATGAAAATTTTTCAAAAAGAAGTTAGGCACACGGGATAGCTTCCTTAATGAAAGATCTCAACAAGTATGAGTTTGAAGACTGGTTTTTAGTCAGTCAACTTCTACGAAAACTTAATAAGCCTCCTTTTCACGATCGAATAAGAGACGTGCAGTGAAGTATATAATGCATCAGCTGTGCTATTCCAGACAAAGAATTGTTATCTGGAAATTTCATTGTGTGTTCAACATATTTTTGCAGTTTTATTACTGACCAACTTCCGCCATGTACAATACGTTTTTATGGTATCATAATGTCTCTACCTGGCGTAAATGATAAATATTTACAATATCAATGCAGAGGTGGATATTACACTAATTATACGATTCTGAACGAGACAGTATTTATTCAATTAGTTAGTGACCACTTCAAAACTTTCTCAAGTGAGTTTCCGGGCATCTGTTTTTGTGATTGTGTGCATTACCAAAGCCCCCTATAGTGAAAGCCATGCTATTGAGTTGAAAACAGGTACTTTTTTCAGATGAGCGGGCCGGCGTCATAATTTTCAAAGTAATATCACATCATTATGAAACCATTTATTACTGTTATTTTGAAGCAAATACATATATATATATCTTTTCAATTAAATCTTTTTTTAAATAAGAAAAAATCACATTTTCTAAGGTTTTTAAATAAAAATCTCTGAGAACAAAAGCAAACAAAGATACCAAATAATTTTATTTAAATTATTTTTTTTACAATATTTCAATACAGAATATGAGGTTGGATAGTTCATTAAAAAAAACAAAATCATTATTGGGATTTTAATCAATTAATATTAATCTCGAAATTTATTTGTGCACACTGGTTCGTCACTCAATATTTCCATACGATTTCTCAAGTCATATCAGTAATCAAAAATCAGTAAGTCAAACTAGGGTAGCACAATTCACTTCATTATTTTTTTTATATTGTTATTGATTAAATCATCATTTACTTGGTATATTGCCATTATTATATGATAAAAGCCGCAGCATGTATTTCATAATATCACAATAGGCATCAAAATCATATATAATATTATATGAATTCCGCTTGTTACCGTCGTTTATGTAATTTATAATTTATATTCTATATAACTGTGATACTTAATAGTGGGAAGTTAAATTTTATTGGATTTTACCACACATCGCATTTCTTGCCATTCGCTATATTTCTTACAATCATTACTTAATTTGCACATATGGCCCTTCCGATGTATCGTAAATTGTAAATTAATAACACGAATCACAGAATATCCATACGAGAAATCTTTCAAACATACATGTACATTTAACGAAAAATAAACTCATACATTGGAATTTAGAGTTGATCTACGTATAACCGCCATACAATTTCTTAGGCAGGGATTCAATGACCCGCTCAGAATTTGCTGATTTTCTACAGCACTGCTTGGAACTTAAGACTGCTATGGCATTACCCATTTGTCATTTTCTTCACTCGTTCGGCTACTTGCTTTCACAAACAGTTAAATACTCACACCACGTTGAAGGGTTGATAAATCTGTAAATATTTTTTTCACTGAGTACGATTACAATGTGGAGCATTTGGACTCCTTATAGAGTTTATCTCAACAGTTTTTTTATACGAAAACTGCTTGCTACTCAGCTGTTCAAGCTAACTACAGTAAAAATACACTGGACCAGCGGAGGGAAACCTGCGGGCTTTTGGCTGCTCTGATGCAGCCTTTTGACATGATCAAAATATTCAAGCGTAATTCACCCATTATAATACTTTCGATGGTTTCGGCGGTAACTTTGTGGAAGTTCTTTTTAATATAAAATTTAAAATAACTTTGATTATTCCACGTATTGTGTAACTAACTGTGACACGTGTTTTCATCTTGTTGCATCTTCAGACTTACTATCGCAAATTTTGCTTAAGTAATGAAGCAAGATTGATTCTAAAATTTTAAATTATGAAATTACACAATGGAGTTTGGGTTTTTTTTCATTTTAAGGGAAGCAATCATCGTCACAGAGTGGTATCTATCGACTCTCTTGTGGAGACTGTCAAGCTTCATATGTTGGACAGACAGGTAGAAACTTTAAAATTATAATTAAAGAACATATAGGCGAAACACGTGTCAGTTAGTTACACAATACGTGGAATAATCAAAGTTATTTTTAATTTTATATCACCCATTATATGTTCTACAGTAAAAAAAGGGGGGGAGGTGTGTCAACGTTTTCTTTACTGCGGCTTTATGTTGAATTGGATAAATGAATGTGGCCTTTAAAAATGAGAAGGTTCCCCACCCCTGCACTCAACTCTCTTTTGAGACGAGATTTGTCAAAAGTGTGGTGCAATCGCGTCAGCTGTAATCTCATCTACTATCTTTACCATTTACAACAATATTAAACAGGAACAAATATTTTTAATATCGTTGTACAAATATGCTCTGCAATATGTTCTGCAAATATTAAATCAATTAAGAAGTATGTGGTATAAAATAAAACATGTTATTTAACATTCAAAAAATAAAAGACACGTTACAATACAATCTATCTTTTTCGAGAGGGTTATTTTGATTCAAAGTACTGTAAATGCTATGCTACTTCATACACAGATGGCGCAACGAATATGTTGCCGGACGGGTGAAAATAGTTGACGATACTCTTGAGAATGTTTAGTTGGGAAATAGTTCCACAAGTTTCTTGAAACTTGTAGAACTTGACATGAATAATGCATTCCGGGTCGACCTTATTTGTTTTCGCTTTAATCACAACGAAGTAAGCACTTAGATTAAGTCGGACATACAATAGAACGAAGCCGTACAATTAGGGCTTCCATCCCGGTTTAAACCGAAACCGGTTATCCGGTTTATTTGCCGTTTTACAAAAAACCGAAACTCGGTTTATTTTGCACGGTTAACCGGGGTTTATTTAAAAAATATCTTTCCGCCTTTAATGCAGAGGGCTTTTATACAAACTAATTTATAGTTTGGCCCTGTGGCGCAGTGGTAAACTTTGTTGGCTTCCGTGACGGATCTAACGTGTTAAGCCCATGTAAAAAATATTTATTTGCCACCTGTGTGGTCGAGTGGTCAACGTCATTGGCTACCGCTACGGAGGTCACGGGTTCGGATCCCAGGATGGACTGTTTTATAAATTGATTTTTCAATCGATTTATGAATTTCTGTTCAAAGACATGGATGTATATGATGTCTTGAATTCCCCCCTCCCACCCATTCTATCATATGAACGGGGCGTATCGAGAGCGATTAGCTAACCACTAGTCCTGTCCTAACCCTTTCCTTCTATTCCCTACTCTCTTTGGAAAAAGGAGAGGTTGAGCAACTGAATAACAACCAGTTCTCGTAGAAACACTTGTTGAGATAAACTACATTAGAAGTCCATATGTTCCACATTGGGAGCGGACATGGTAAAAAATAAAAAAATAAATATATTTTTACATTCAAAAGCATGTGATGTCTAAAATTGCAACCAAAACCAATCCAATTCAAAAATAGCGGGGCGTAGCGATAGCGATTAGCTAACCAATTGTTCTGTCTTAGCTATATCTTTCTATCTATACTCTCTTTGTCAAACAAAGAGGTTGAGAAATTGAGTAACAACCAGTTCTCGTAGAAAAAACCTTTGCTTAGATAAAGCGGACATGGTTGAACAAAGGGTAATCTTCATGTGCATCTATTAATTAATATGTAATTAAGCAGCATGCCCTATGTTTTGGAGCATTCGGTATTTTGGAAAAAAGTCTGGCTTAATCCGCTTAGTCGGTTTTTTTTTTAAATAAAAAATACCGAAAACAGCTAACTTAATTGGATGCCCTAGGTACAGTGTTTTAATTGGTGTACCGCTCTTCTTAAGATACGTTAGTTTACATTTTAAAAAAAACGCAAAGCTTCTTGCTTGAATTGTTTATTATAAATGTACTTATCAATGACATGACGTTAAACACTTACATCGTCGGCAAATAAACAATGAATGCTTGGGTTATAGCCAGGGCCGGCGCCACCATACAGGCGAAATAGGCAACCGCCTAGGGCGCAAACCATTAAGAGGCGCATAAATGGAGTATTCAAACTATTTTTATATACTCTAATAATAATAAATAATAGTACGTTTTATTTTATTTTGTTCGTTGTGATTATTTATGTATCGTATTCTATGTGATTCGAAAATGAAATGTTGAGCGACTGAGTAACAGTTCACGTAGAAACACTTATGTTGAGGTACTTCCATTAGGAGGTCATATGCTCCACATTGGGAGCGGACATGGGTAAATAAAAATAAAAAATTCTAAAGATCTTGAATTGTTTTGTTTCATTATTTAGAAAAAAAAGACTATTTGTTTAAGGGGGCGCGCCAATAATCGTTGCCTAGGGCGCCAAATAACCTCGCGCCGGCAATGGTTATAGCAGTGTCTGCCAAACTTTTTTACTTCGCGGCACACTGGTGAATGGGATTTGTTCCGCAGCACACCAAATAAAAATGCTTTCAAATACGGAAATGTGGAAAATGTGTTGGGTCGACTACTATATATGTATAGGCATTATTTAAAATAAAAAAAAATGAGGCATCTTCTTCCGCGGCACACCTGAGACTTCTTGCGGCACACAGTTTGGCAGACACTGGGTTATAGGTATTAGAAACACTCGCTATTCTAAGTGTTTAGTTATTTATGTCCAAAAATAATAAACAGAGTAACCTTAATGCTTGCCAACAGATAAAAGAAAACTTTATCCGTTTCCAACATAAAGTAATGAAGCATTACTACTTTTTTTTTGTTTTTACGAGAGTTTGTTTTAATGCAGTTTCTCAAACTCTCTTTTGAAAGAAGATAATAATGAACATACTTTGTATGCGTCACATTTCGTCACGCTTATTATCATTAGGCTGAAAAATCATTCCAAATTTCGTTAAGATCTTGAAGCCATCTGAAATTTTAAAAATGTCTAACATTTACGATATCTTTGATATATCTTGTGAATTGATATCAACAGTGGTAGGCTGGAGAGGGCTTGCGTGAGCCTCTTGTTGAATTTGATTTAGGTCAGAAAGCTGCTTCCTAAATACAATAAAAACAATATTCTCAGATCTATGCGTTATGAAATGCATAAAATTGCATTGTAATTAAATTTAAGAACGCAATGATGTACATTTGGCTTTCTCATATCGACTGTGGAAAGGAAAAAGGACGTAACCCACACATATAAAATTTAACAAGGGGCGAAAAAAACTTATTTTGTCGATTTTGTGACATATGCAAATTATGAATTATACACAACCTTGAAGTGCACGGAAACCTCTAAACTGGTGTTTAATTGACATAATCTAATATTAATTCAAGAATTTGTCTAGGAAAAACCTTCATTTCAGTCTTTTTTCTTGGTTTTAATTTTTTACAAAGTCATTTTTTTCAAACTTAAAAGCCAAATTTAGATACTAATTCGGCATTTGCAGCTTGCATCCTTTTGATAGAACGTGTATCATGTTGAATACATTTTGATTTTTAAAAAACTGTGGGTTACGTCTTTTGTCTTTCCACAGTCGATGTGTTATTTTCTTAATTAAACATTTTTATAATCACTGAGCTATTAAGAGACGAATATATACTTTTAAAGTACTGTAAGATATATTATAATTATCTCGATTTATTTACTCGTGATATATTGCGATAAAAAGAGTAACAATACTAATAAGGAGTATACTGTGCAAAAGTTCTATTAGCTAAGTGAAAAGTATTGCTGCTACATGTCTCACGTGCTGCAATCACACTATTTGTGTTGCAGGCTTTACATTTTAAAAAGAAGGGATAGTGTTGAATTTAATGATTTTGTTACTTTTCGTATAACTAAGTCATTATTCAAAGGTTTTTACCGTTTATTTGATATATCAAAGGTCTAGTTCCGTAAAACTATGAGTCAAAACATTGAATTTTTGAGTATAATAATAATATAACTCATTATATTCGAATACCTTTTCTTTTATAGCTCCACAAAAGAACACCTAAAAAAACTTAAACTGCTAACCTTTGACCTAATTAATAAATTATCTAATTATTTAAAAACGTTTTTTTTAAATGTCCAATTTGGTTTGTAAAATGTCCAATTTGGAGTGTAAAAACTGTATTATTATATGTACCAGAAATAACCAAGTGGCAGTGCCATCTGCCAAAATTCTTTAATACTGCTAATTTCATATTTACATACAGTGGAACCTCGATTCTACGTTTTTCAAGGGATCATAATAAATGAACGAATAATGCGGGAAACCGATAATGCGGGAAATCTTCAAATAACACAAAAAAATGTTTAATTTTCAAAAAACTCATTTATTTATTAATTAAAGAACAAATAAATGTATTTTTAACTTGTTTAATACAAACTAAGTAGCCTATTTGCAGTTTGGGACTTAAATTTTAACAAACACTATTCAAAATCGCGTACATTTCTAAGTCAACTAACTCCTTTTTGCTATGTCGACTCGTTTTTCTCCTGACTTTTTTCCAATGTCTATATTATTATTAATTATTAATTATTTTCAGTTTCTCAACTAGAGTTCTAGTTTTCTTCATTTAGGTATTTTAGTTTTGACTTTTGAGTTAGAAAAATTAACGCATCCAGATGAAATTTAAGATTATTTATGAGCGAAAAAAATATTCTACAGAAATGGTCAATCGGGATAGATTAGTAACTGGGACGGGACGATAATATTTAGATGATAGATCGAAGAAATCGGTAAATCGAGAAATGATTAACGTGGAATTACTAAACATTGCTATTACGGGGTGGGTTGGTCTTGGTTGAGTAAAAAATAAACGATCCATGCATAAAGACGAAGATAGTGAGAACGGAAGATCGGGGTTCCACTGAAAAAAACGCGAAACGAAATGCGAGGTAAGATTATTTATGAGAAATATTCAACGAAAACGGTCAATCGGGATAATATTTTTGACGGGACCAAAATATTTGAACGATAGATCGAGGAAAACGGTAAATCGGGAAACGGTTAATGCGGGATTATTTTACATTGTTCTTATGGGTGTTTGGCCGGGACTATGAAAAATGAACGAACCATGCGGGAAAACGAACAATGCGAGAACGGTTGATCGGGGTTCCACTGTATATGTAATTCGATATTTAAATTGCATTTGAGTATACAAATATACTTGCAAACACGGCTTATTCCAAAATGGTTAAAAGGTGATACTTGAATTTCATTTTGAAAAACAATGTACATTTTAAAAGTATTTTTAGTCTTCTCAGTCTAGTAATCATTACTTTGAAGTGATATTTTGGATGTTGCCAAGCCATGTTTGAAATTGATTTCTAAAAACACTTTCAAAATTTATTTTTATCTACTAAATTACATTCATGGTTCATGTTTTAACAACTTTGAAATGAGCGGGGTTAGCAAGTAATACCGTCATATGTGGAACTAATCTCTAGTAATGACATCATGTTGAAATACTTTTTGTTTTAAAAGCATATAATATTATGTTATAAGTAAAATTACTAAAAATTACCACAGCACGCCCTATATTAAAAATGCACTAGATAGATAAATTATTAACAAAACAATATATTGCAACTGTAGGCCATATCTCTGCCGCATAAAACGAATGAATGTTCATCCTAATATCATTACGTTGAAACATGCTTCTCTTACACTGGGTACGGTAGTAATCATTTTATATCAAAGAGCAGTATTATATTGTTTCATAGATAAACTATAATATAATTGTATGTAAAGGTTTATTTAAACCACATTCCACAATATACAATATTTATCTCGGTTTCACGAGAAAAGATTTTCACGTTTTTTGAAACTGTTAGATTAATAGATTCAAAAAAACCTGTAAAAAGGCTATAGATTCGACACTTTAAGCTAGTGAAACCTTTTTATAGAATTAACTAGATGGCTGCCACAGACAAGATATCTTGCCATTTTTTTGTGCTCAACACGCCAGAGACAAGTTATCTTGTCAATAACTAATTAAATTAATAATTGCAAAATATTGCCGGCGTGCTAGGTAAAGAAATATTTTTTACGGCAGCCAAAAGGTTAAGAAAACAGAAGGTCTAGTTTTTTGTTTTGTTTATTTCGGTGATATCTCTACACATATCATTACATTTTAGCACTGATAGATTATTCTTTGATATCAAATTAAGAATGATTTTGATAACTGACTTATATAATTATTTTTTTATCATTACCTTTATCTTACTCGCTTCTAGGTTTATAATAAATACAGATATCACTTTAACTTTTCCGGTTCTAAGCTCAAGAAATGCGACCCCAATACCCACATTTTCTTAAATATCTATTTTATTATGGGTGATACAATGTTTATAATTAAGGTATTCTTATATCATAGTTTTTTGGACCTTTTGTAGTTTATATAAATACGATAAGATAAGAGATAAGCGCCCGCTTATCAGCGATCGTTCGTAAGATAATAGGCTGAACGCCGCTAAGCATAGCGCGCCAGTCGCACATTGATATTTGCATTGAAACCGCGTATATTTTACGCGCAACTTACAATATGATTATTTATTAAAAAATCACGGATTTTTATAAAAAAATGTATGAGGAATGATGCAGAGAGATATTTTAAAGCCCAAAGACTATTTATTTTTTTGAAATTCATAAGAATAAGGCCAATAATGAGGAAATCACTGGGGTCCCTAAAAGACCCCCATCGGCCGAGAAGTATTTTTCTAGTCTCCGAGCCGCGAGAGTTAAGATGTTCACTGCCAATACAAACATGGTGGAAAGGAATAAAACACTCATTTCTACTATTAAAGTGGAATAAAAGTGAAATTAGTAAAAAGTAGTGTTTTATTTTTTAATTGCATGCTTATGTTTTTGTTATATTCACGCATCTATATTTTTTAACATTTTTGCAACATACCATTTGGAAAACGGCGCTTTAAAGGTTGAGTGTTCAGGTCAATCAATACAATTTTATATGTTTTACAAAAAACCATTTTAGATAAAAACGAAATATTTTTTACTCGATGCATTCGGTCAAAACAAAATGGCCTTTATACAATCCATGAATTTTGACGGATACGAGACACGACACCTTACTGACACTTGCGGTTTTTTTTTTAAATCATGTCGGCAACATACTTATTTTTCAAAAAAATCTATAGATTTAGTTAAATAACATATTTTTTCCAAAAAATAAAATCAGTAATAAAACTATATATCAATAATATTTTAGTATATATTTTTTTCAATATTTAACCATTTACTTTGTTGTTATTTGAAGTTCGCGAAGTTAAATTTTATTAACAAATTTACATTCACAAAGCGATCCCAAATGATTTTAAATTATATGAAGAGTAAGCAAGAAGAGCTTTTAAGCTCATTTCAGTAAATAGCGCTCTCCGATAAACGTAAAACGTTTTACTTATTATTCAATTATAAAAGTTTCTCGAGAAAATTTACAATAGCGAATGTATAATGCAAAATCATAGTAACGCTTATAATTTTTGAAATACATACTTTGAATGTTTTTTTATGAATATTACAATTTAAGTATATTTGCTCTATTAAATATATTTTCTAGTATCTGTCGGGTCCATGGTGCAGTGAATAACGTCTGTTCTGTTATATGAAATAGATGTTTGTGACGTCTACAAAATTGCCATTCCAATCCTGGAATAATGGATGAGTGAGAGCGAATAGCTAACCACTAGTTTCTATCTTACCTTAATCTTTCTATCCCTATTCTCTTCGAGAGGCTGAGCATCCGAGTAACAAGTGGCTTTCGTAAAAAAAACTTTATTTGAGATGTCTCTATTAAGAAGACATATGTTCTACATTGGGAGCGGAAATGGGCTAATAAAAAGAACCCATTATTTTAATTTAAAAATATATGTTTTCCTGATAATATTTATAAACTCATTATTAATACCTATTTTTAAGGGGTATTTTCTTTATTTAATTAAGTAATTAACATGCAAATACTCGCTTAATAGCGGACAAAACAATTAATACAATACAACCCAAAGCTTAATAGCCAAAACAAAAAACAATCCAACTTCGAAAAAAATCCGCGGTAAATTTCCATTATTCAAATGAGTGTCTCGAGAAAAATGAAAGATAAAAAGGGGTTAGATAGGGAATAAGTGGAAGGGTATAATTAAAGAAGATTAAAGAACCGCAATCAACTGGACTGAATAGAAAGTTTAGACGACAAAGGCAATTTGACTTTTTGATTATTTCGACTGCACCTTGCCGACGAAAGGATGAAAGTTCAAACGAGGTGAAAAGAATAAATTAATCATGTAAAATAATAATATTACGCAAGTAGTTTTTTTATTTCTGAAGCATAAGAATATTAAAAATAATTACAAAAAAAACAAAGCACGTTATAAAGAATTAAAGAAAACTTATAATTAAATAACCACAATGCATTTACATACATACGTTAATTGCTCAGCTGTTACTATATAAAAATAGACAAATAGTCTTACTTTTTGGATTTTTTAATATATGTTAAATATACAAAGAAAAAGCCTAGTTGTCAGCCAATTCTCCAGAAATTTTTAAATTTAAAAATCACATGATATAAACTAAAAAGACAGTTTTTTTATTCATTTGAAATAAGCTATCACTTACCATGATCAAAATTACAAATTTAAGCTGTAAAAAAAATATATATCGGCTCTGCTGGCACTTGATTCCAAGCCCACCTGATCATTAACTTTTCCGGTTCTAAGCTCAAGAAATGCGACCCCAATACCCACATTTTCTTAAATATCTATTTTAATATGGGTGATACAATGTTTATAATTAAGGTATTCTTATATCATAGTTTTTTGGACCTTTTGTAGTTTATATAAATACGATAAGATAAGAGATAAGCGCCCGCTTATCAGCGATCGTTGGTAAGATAACTAGACTGAAGCGCGCCAGTCGCGCATTGACATTGGCATTGGAACGACGTATATTTTACGCGCAACTTAAAATATGATTATTTATTAAAAAACCAAGGATTTTTATAAAAAAATGTATGCGGAATGATGCAGAGAGATATTTTAAAGCCCGTAGACTATTTATTTTTTTGAAATTCATAAGAATAAGGCCAATAATGAGGAAACCACTGGGGTCAAAAATGACCCCCATCGCCAGAGACGTATTTTTCTAGTCTCCGAGCCGCGAGAGTTAAGGTAAAGCTTTTTTCATTAGACCACAAAGGCCAAGAGAGTTTCAGGAACCGATCTACTTCCAGAATATAGTTCATCCATGTACCTAAATACACGAGACACCGAAAATATCTAAAAGTTATATTAATTTAGGCAGGGTCGGCGCCACCACACAGGTGAAATAGGCAATCGCCTAGTGCGCAAACCATTAGGGAGTGCATAAATGGAGTATTCAAATTATTTTTTATATACTCTAATAATAAAGTTTATTTTATTTTGAAGTTTGTATTTATTCGTTGTAATTATGTATAGTATTTTATATAATTCGAAAAAGAGGTTGAGCGACTGGGTAGCACACAGTTCATGCAGAAAAACTTTTGTTGGAATACCTCCATTAAGAGATCATATGCTTCGCATTGGGAGCGGACATGGATATATAATAACATACTTCAATGATCCCGAGCTTTTTTTTTCATTATTTCGAAAAAAGGGGGGCGCGCTAATAATCGTTGCCTAGGGCGTCAAATAACCTCGCGTCAGCAGTGAACTTAGGCTATATGTATACAAATTGACTAAATATATATAAAATAGTATATTTCATTGCAATTTGTATTGTGATTTCGATATATCTATCAATATTGAAACCACTCTTAATAGATAAAAACTATTTCAATTAATTGTATGAAAGTATGTGATGAATTATTGTTTTTATATTGTGAAAATTAGATTGTGGTTATTCTCCCGAAATAATGATATTTGCACTAAAAAAACTTGAAACATGATTATTTTCAATATATTTCAATACCTAACATTGAGGAGCACTTGGTTACATGATACAATTTTTTAAATCCTTGAAAAATCTGTCACATTTAACGAGACAATATACGAAAGCGATAAAAATAATATCGTTTATTTTATACATACGATAATAAATTTAACGCTGTGAATGATACAACTTGTGTCGAATAACGGGATGAGCAAGTTACTCGATGTAACACGATCCCTTTCACAATCATTTTGTCCAGGGATTTTCTAGTTTGCGCAAAGTTAAATTGGAAACTGAGCCCAGTGTATCGCGTTGAAAAATTTATAGACGTAAAAATAAAACTGGAAGTGCTGTCACTTATTTCAGTGCACATCAGTGGCGGATTATCCCATAAGCGCAAGAGGCGCTTGCTTGGGGCCTCCAAATTTTAGGGGCCTCAAAAATATCTTTGTTTCTATATATTTTTAGATGTGAATGTTCATTTATTTAACATATAACACTTTTAATAAAGAATATTTATTTCAAGGATTGAGGCCCTAATATTTGATTCTAATTTTGGTAGTCATTTTTGAAATACCGCAATCCAACTAAAAAATATTCACCAAATACCATTTTTTTTTGAAGTGACACATACATGAAGCTATTTTCTTTAATCTATACAAGATGATAATTGGCAATGGGGTTTTTATGTGTTAGAAACTAGCTTGGAATCTGATATGCGCCCTAAAACAAAACGTCTCTCATAAGACGTCCGAACAACTAAATTTTATTTTCTAGATTACGAGTTTCTACTCGTAATTTAAAATAAAGTGGTTCTCATGTAAAACTTTACTGTGGCCACATTATTAACGTTAACGGTCCTATGAAAATCTCGTGAATCCCAAAGATTTTATAAAAGTATACGCTGAAACGCTCAAACCAATTTTGCTGAAAATTCAATTCATTGCATTCTTAATAAAATATATTTATCTTCCAAATATTTTCAATGAAAAAAAAAAGTATTACACATAACTTATTTATTCTAAATATTTAATTTTGTACAAAATATTTACATTTTCCTATTGAAAATCAACGTTCCTTATTTCACGAAAATTGCTTTGAAAAAAATCCAAAAGGAAAAAAAATAACAAAATACAATATTTGTAGAGAAATTATATTTATAAAAAAAGCCACATGTAGTGTAATCTCATAATTAAAGCAAAAGAAATGGAGAATTTTTATTTAAGTGGGGCAATTATTGGGGGGGGGGGCGGCAAGGCAAATTCAAGAAACGCCGTGGGCGGTAGGCCACTGAATCAAGCTTAATAAGATTTTCAAATTATCACAGTTCGCATTATTACAAGCATTCGGTATTATTTATTATACTGTAAACAAATATATAGGGAGCACCCAAGAAAAAAATAGTCGATAATAAAACGATCATGTTATTTGAAAATTAGTTCACCGAAATAAATAGATCCAGAAAATTAGATATAATTATTTTTTAGCAATTATCCTCCATCTTTAACTACGAAATGATTTTCAAAGTATTTTGAAAGACTCCTTTTTTTATTCTCAGTAAGCTTTTTTTTATTCCGTGTTGTACTCAAATTTGTACGCACGACCACCGGCTACGATTTCACAATCCTCTTGCAGAGTGTATTCTATGGCGTTACATTTATTTATTTTTTAATTTGAAGGAATGTCCCATGGAGACATCCTTCATGGCTTAGTTGTAGAAAGTAGACAAAGACTTGATCAAAGATTTATTATTTCTTATTATCCTTTCCGCTGATATGAACACTGTAATTTGTTTCTGCTCTAAGATTTTTTACCATGTCCCCGCCAAATGTGGAGCATATGGACTCAACATTAGTGTTTCTATGAGAACTACTTGTATCTCCGTTGCTCATTCTCTCTTTGCTTCTAAAGTGAGTAGGAATATTAGGATAGGGCTAGGCTAGGACTAGTGATCAGCTTATCGCTACATTTTCACGTTAACCCTTTGAGGAGTGAGTAAACTGATTCGTTATTACCCATAAATATTTTTTTAGAAGCTATTACTGCGATTTTGTTTATTACTGTATTTTTTCTCTCGTCTGTGCGTCGGCTTCAAGAAAGGAATCGATCCCAAATGGTATTTTACGCTCAATATTATATGACTACCAAATTGATTACAAACCTTAAACTTTTTTTAAAAAACCTTTTTTTCATTTATAAAGCATGATAAAACTTATGTGGCGACCAAAAATCACTGATGGATGTATCTAGTATCCATATCTGAAGAAATAGCAAATATTCAATACAAAATATGAGGATAGCAATAGATAATAGATGGCAAGATACTTAGACGTACGGGTACGGCGATACACATCAAAAGGTAAGATGGGTGGGAGGGGGAAATTCAAGACGTCACAAACATCCATACCTTCGAGCAAGAATTAACAAACCAATTTATATAACTGTCCGTACTAGAATTTTAACTCTTAGCCTTCATAACCGTAGCCAAAGACGTTGTCCACTCGACCACGCAAGCGCTCTCACAATTATTACATCAATATGTATTTTTTTTGCTTCACCAAAACAGACATTTCTTTCATTTTGATATTTTTAACCATGTCTTCTACCAATGTAAATTATGTAGAATCTTTATGGCGTTTTTCTCAACAGACGTTTTTATAAGAAAACTACTGCTAAAGGTTACTCAATCCATATTTTTTAGGAAAGTAGAGAGAAAGATTAGGTTAGGAGAGTATAAGTGATAAGGTTATTGCCTTCTCTGGGATTTCATTTATCTGCTTTGTTTGGGATTTCATAAGTGGAAGGGATTTTTAGACATCATAAACATCCATGCCTAGGAACAGAAATCAATCTGTAGGCATTCTCATGAGTTAATCCATTTTGCCAACAAAAGCCTTAATTTTAGTGATACATTTATTTACCGAACGTCCGTTCAAGTTCATACGGGCACTTGAACGCCTGAAGATTCCGAAAGGCAAAACCCGGGTCGTTAGTAACAAAACTTGTGAATGTACATAATTTGAACGTTTCAAATTTAATATTGATATTCCACCAAGCCCCCCCCCCAGTCGAAATCTTAAATTATAAAAGTATTCTTTTACACTCAGATGCGGATAATTTTATCTTTTTTTTTTTTTTTGCAGGTTTGCAATTTTGCTATGAAAACGCCGAATATACTTGGTATTGAAAAACACCAACGAGTTTTTTTACAACGTGTTCTGCACTCCGAAAAAAGGGCCTCTAAAATTTATTGCGCCTGGGGCCTCGCCAGTGCTTAATCCGCCACTGGTGCACATATAGCGTTACTATGTGTAGGTGGTTTTTTCGAATAAACAACACTTTTCCAGCAAAAACATTGATAACTGATTTGTACTCAGTTTGGTTTGCCATTTTAATATAAATATACTGACGCCAGAACAACGTTTGCAAATTGTGCAAATTTATTTTATTTAAGTATTTGATTTGTATAAAACTGTGTTTTTTAGAGGTTTGTTTTTTGAATGAGCAACACTCTTTCCAGCAACAGTTGATGACAGCAACTTACAACTGATTTGTGACCAGAATAACTTACTATTTCACCATGAATAGATTAACACTATAACGATGATTGTAAATTGTTTATTTTGACATTTTACGATTTATATATAACGGACTTATAAAGGCTTGTTTTGGGAATTAGCAACACGTTTTCGAGTGACATCCAATTTGACAGATGATAGCTAACTTGTGCTCAGATTGGTTTCCTACTTAACTGTGAATATACTAAAGGTGTTCTATTAAACTACCATGTCCACGGGGTCAGATCCCCGGACTTACACTTACATTAACTATTTTTTAACCGCTTTATGAACTTCTGTTCAAGTGTGCGGACATATCATATGTGACTATTAACTTTTCTCTCGGCCATTTCGTTCTAAAGACTGGATAAAGCAAAAATAATTAATTAAATACCAAAGGTTATCTGGCGTTATTTTTATATTCTTACCCTTTTTAAAAAAAGAGAGATTGAAGGGTTGAATAACTACACCCAATTGTTGTCTTCTAGCTGAGCTAAAAAATCTGAACTATTTTTGTAGCCATAAAAGCTCATGGTCTCAATTTTCTTATTTTTGTTGAATCAATTTACTGTGTAAGTTGTGTATAACATAATTATTCTCTTTGAGCTCAAATATTCATATATATATTTTATTACTATAAATTCAAAAGATTTTTTTTTTTCAAAAACGCTGACAATATCATTCAAATTCTTGGAATAGGGCCGTCTGAATCTTCTTGCAAAGAAGTCTAAGAGACCCACCTGTAATTTGATTTCTCAATTTTGCCGTCTGCATAGCAGTCTGTCTATGTCAGAGGTGCTTAAAATATTCATCGTACGACACTCGATATAACGAGATTTGAAAATACATGACATATTGCCAGACTATATCATCAATTTTTTTTATGACTGTGATGTATTTACATGAAAAAATATTGAAATTTCGTGTAGAAATGCATTCAAAGCTATTGACATTCGAATAATAAATGGAAAGACCCAATCCCAAAAGCTGAGTTTGAATTCAATTGATTTTAGTTATATGTTAGAGGTTATAAACATTAAAATATTGTGTAATTATAGAATCACTTATACTGTAATTTGTAATTTCTTTTTAATGTCAATTGTTGTTTACACCTTTTCATTTCAATTCATTTTTGTATAAATAGCACTGTTAAATAAAATCTCTACCACAAAACAATAATCATGAATAAAAACACTAACAGATAAAAACAATAAAAAAAAACTCGAGCCTAATAAATTCAAGTGAACGATACGATGGTTTTGTCAATACTAACAAAAAGTCAATCTACTTACGTGCCGGAAACCGTTCTTTTACTCCTATAAAGTATCTATGTTATACCAATGTTATCTGAATGAATAGCGGAAAAGCTTTTGGAAAAATCGTTTTCTGCGAGGATGATTTTACGAGTTTTCGTGTTAAGAGATTCGTATAAACGATACAATATTGTTTTATCAATTTATTAGACAACAGACAAATGGAAATAAAATAGTTTTTATAATGAATTGAATAGCCGAATGCAACGTAACAGGTTTCTATTGTTCACAACAATATATTGATGTTTAATTTCTAGTGAAGCTAAATAGTTGTGAAGGGAGGAATCAATTCAGAGACTATATTTTAATCCGAATATCACACGTTCGTACGACTTTTGACCGAATATGTTTGATCCTTTGAATATGTTGTCTAACCATCTAAGATCAATTTCAAGGCTTTCAAATGATGTTCTATAGAGAGCTGGCAGATCTCAATTCATAGAAGCACTTGTCGTTATTTACTACATTTTGTTTTCAACTGCAAACATTATTTAAAACTTCTTGAATATTTTTAAATTACACATTATGTTAGTATATTGTGGAAAACATCTTACAAGAAAGGTTTTAAGGCGTTCAAAGTTGTGGTGTGCACAATGTATGCTTATCGTCTATTGATGCGATTTACGGTTTTATAATTTAGCCTTTGCTTAAAAACTAAAATTTAAGGAATTCTCATTTCAAGTAAGTTTGATGTTGTATAATATAGTTTGATTTAGGATGATGTTCGATTGCAGCAGGGGTATAAATGAAACCAATGAACCGGAACGCATTAAAAAAAATATACGTGTTTTTACTATGAGGCAGCAAACTACCTTCTGCGGATTTCATCACCAGTTGCTTTGGTTTGCTCCCATAGATTTAAGTGTTTGTTAATTTATTCTAAATATATTTCAAATTATTAACATACGCGCATTGTGTTGAAATCAATCTTACACAATTCATTATTGTTATACATATATTCATTGAGAAGTGTACACAATTTATACTCTGTAAATATTTTTTTAAGAATTGTGATTTGTTTGAAATATAGCATGCAATTAATAATTAAAGACCAAAAGTATACAGCACTAGATACCATAAACATGTATATATTCAAACCAACTTTGTTGTCAATATTATATTATATAATTCACCATTAAGCGAAAATTTATTTTTCCACAGTTTGGGCAACAGTTTTACAGTACCATCTTTTTGGTAAAAATAAAGAATGCTCTCGACTTATTGTTAAATTGGACAATTCAAAACTTTTTGTTTTTATGATCAAAGACGCAATTTGGTTATGATCAAAGAGACGATTATTTTACTATGTACTCTGCGGTAACTTGTCTGAATTTAATGTGAACAGTAAAAAGTCGTAAAGATTTTTTTTACCATGTTTAATGAAGTGACGTCACTAACTATTAAACTAACAATATTTTTTTGGACATTACGTCTCATAACCTAAAAAAGTGGTTGCTTCAATATTTTATATTATTTGTCTAGAATAAGAGTTTAAATGAAGAAAATACTGCTGCCGTCGAGAACACATGAAGTAATGAAAGATCTTTTATTACGGTAACATATTTTTTTTATAAATTAAAAAATAATCAATAAATGTGTGAGAGACTCTTGATTGTTTACACTAGCTCACGGGTTCCCAACCTGGGGGTCGCGAAGGGTTTTCAGGGGGGTCGCCAACTTTTTTCGATTTTGGATTTGAACAACAAAATAACGAAAAAGTATAGCAAATCGAGAATTTCAAATTTCTCGGGGGGTCGCCTAGTGACATGGCTTTATAAAAAGGGGTCGCCACCCGAAAAAGGTTGGGAACCTATGCACTAGCTAGAAACACGCTTTGAAACGTTGCACTGTTATACGCGAAACACAAAGTATGCATTTAAAACGAGTAATCAATTAAGTAATCCTTCGTCAGCCGCTCGAAATACAATGTTAATTTTTTTTCTGAAAGATAAATTGAATAAAATAAAAAATCTTACCATGATGACAAGATCACCCGCCAATGGTCCAGTAGCTGTTAAGGTGAGAGCTCCTGGGGGTCTTGTTGCTCTGAGAGCAGCCCCCGCTAGGACTGCTGCAGGACCCTCAGCCGACCCAGCAGCTGCACGCATTTGATTTTCTGGTTCAGCTCTAAAATAAATTAAAATGATCACATTTGATTAATCAGATTAACTAAATATAATGTCGTATTTCTTTTTAATATTTTCAGACACATTTTTTTATGAGAATACAATGCCAAAACGATAGAATTACTCCGTTGGATGCTAATAGAGTTATACAGTTATTTGTTACATTGGATCTGAGAGTGTGAACTCTAGAAATTTGTTAGCATAAAACTCTAAAAAAATTTGAAGAATTAGAGTCAAAATTCATATTTTTCATTTTTTATTTAAGAATGCCAAATGAATCTAAATACATATCCAATACACGAATACAAAAATAGTACTAAAATAAAATTCTCTAAAAAATGTTAAAACCACAACCAAAGATCACCATTGGTGTCAAACTCGAGATGTGAAAATGAACTAATCGGCAATCTATATTTTTCAAAGTTATTTTTCATTTTAAAAAAGTCCTACTTTTTATTCGGCGTAAACATTTTTAGTATAAATTATTATAATTTAAGATTTTGACTGAAGGTGCTTGGTAGAATTTCAATATTAAATTTGAATCGTTCAAATTATTAAATTCTTACAAGTTTTGTCACTAACGACCCGTGTCTCGCCTTTCAGAATCTTCAGGCGTTCAAGTGCACGGATAAACTTGAACTGACGCTCAGCAAATAAATGCATCGTGCTTATATTAGAAATAAATTTATCACTAAGCTTAAAGCCATTGATGAGTCGTTAGTGACAAAACTTGTGTGAATGTACATAATTTGAACGATTCGAATTTATAAATTATTATAATTTAAAATTTCGACTGAAGGTGCTTGATGGAAATTTAATGTCAAAATTTGAATTATTTTTATTCTGTACACTTCCATAAATTTTGTCGATAACGACCCGGGTTTCGCCTTTCGGCATCTTCTGATTTTATCTAGTGCACAAATGCACTTGAATTGACCGGGTCGTTATCGACAAAATTTATGGAAGTGTACAGAAAAAAAAAACAAATATAAATTATTACTTTTTTTGAAACTACAAAAAATAGTGCTCCTGTTTTTTTTAGGATTTTCTCAAAACTCGATTTTTGTAAAATGTTACGGTATGATTCTAAGTTAGCCGCATCAAAAAATGTTTTTTAGATAGGCGAGAAATACAGATAGCTGTAAAAAAATACCCTCTCAACTTGATTGGTTAAACATTAGTCATTAAACTTTAGTCAACTTTGTATTAGAGTTAAACATTATTAAACAGATATTTTTTTTCATTTGATCATCTTCAGTACAGTTAAAGCCTACCTGTGCAAAAACTGTGCTTGATCATTGAAATTCCTGGCTATCATTCGATAAAGTTTCTTAGATTTATCTCTGACAGCCAAGTGGAAGAGGGAGTGTGACACAATTTGGTTGGACTCCGGCGAAGAGTGGAAGGTCACTCGGATGCTAACATGACGTGAAGTCCGCGGCAAATTTACCAATCGAGTGAGATCTGCAATCAATTATATATATATACAATACATTTGTTTAGTTAGATTCATTATTTATCGAGTGACAGTAATTATTATTTCATACTACTAATAATGCACAGCAAAGATATTATCATGTGTATTGAAATTTACTGTGTACCTATGACTTAAATATATAAGCCAATATCAATTAAGGTTAATACTAGAGCTTGTCGGTTTTCAAAAACAGATTTTTTGACTTAATTTGTGACATTTGAAAACCGGTTTTTCAACTTCGTAACCGGTCGTACCGAATTTTCCATAAACGTGTCTATAAACAGAAGGACAGGAAATTTGGATCTTTAATTTTATGGCTTAAAGACCATATGCCCACATCATTACCCAGCGAAAGGGTATTTTCGATATTAGGAAATTTTGTGACAAAACGATCAGTGGACGCTTTGTGTTTTCTTAAATTATATTTTCTGAAGAGTAACACCAAATTATTTATTGTTGTGCATTATTATGTATATAAATAAACAACATACAAATTCTCGCTATTTTAATTGAATTAGTCTTTTTTGTAAAACTTCAAAAACCGGTTTTTTTCAAAAGTCGGTTTTTGTATAAGCTCTAGTTAATACAGAAAGGTAATAGTTTCACAAGAATTAATGAAAACATTGTTATGAAACTAACATAAGTACAATGCTTTTTGATTACATAAGTAATCTCAGCTTTTTTAAAAGTATTTTTAAAATCATTGTGCACATTATAGCATGAGAAAATGTTTTTTGGATTTAATACTACTTGCTTACCCTTCTTAATAGTTTTAGCAAATTTCAGATTGGTATTTGTACAAGTATCTCCCTGCCCACCGCACACACCGCAAGAATCCTCGATAAGGGTAGAATTTTCGATCCCATCGCATCCCAGCCTGTGGCAATTTCCCTGGAATTAAATCCCTATCAGCTGATAGTCAACATAGATACGAAACTCAACGTAATAACAATAAATTTGTTGATATTGTGAAATTTCTATTATCACACACGAATATAATGTATTCGCGGAAGGTTAAAGGAAATAATATTTTGACTAATAATAATTAAGCTTCATCTTGCACATTTTTACTTCTTATATTTGAAATTAAATTTCAATTTAAAATAAAAGTAAACGTGTATTAATTAATAGAAAGGCTAGCAATATATCCTACATTAAGATTCTTTTGAATTTCAAATGTGTCAATACAGATATTTTATACTAAAACATGAATTTTTGGTTTCCAAATAATTTTTTCAGTCTTGTTTGCTTTACCTACTCGCCCGTCGGAAACAAATAGCAAAATACAGTCGTAAGATTGAATTTGTCACTGCACAGGGGAGCCATTTGAAGTTTTCAAATATTTTCTGTGAATACAAAAGTAACCTAAATGCATAGATTCTTGTTTTTGCTTGAAGAAAACATGTAAGTTTTCTTTAACATTAATAAGCAAGAAGATATTTTTACTTTTGGTTTCACCATTTTTTTAAACATAATTTAGTTTGATAAAATTTGAGTTCAAGTTATTCGCACTTTTACTTCAAAAATGACAAAATCAGACAATTTTACTGTGTGGGTGTTTATTTGGATTTATTGAGTAAATATTTATGTTATGAATATATTGACTAAAAGCTGATTTCATTTAAGATTTCGACTGAAGGTGCTTGGTGGAATTTCAATCCTAAATTTTAATCGTTCAAATTATGTACATTCACACAAGTGGGAAAACTTAAAAATCCCACCATCCCCTGCAAGAGCTGACTGTAAAAGTGTCATTAATTATTTACAAACTCTTTTCAAATACAGGCTTACAAATTGGTGTAGAAAAAGTTATTATTCAAATGTGTATTAAATTTGAATCGTTCAAATTATGTACATTCATACAAATTATCACCAACGACCCGGGTCTCGCCTTTCGGTATCTTCAGGTGTTCAAGTGTACGGATGAACTAGAACTGACGCTTAGTAAATGAATGTTTCGTGTTTATATAAGAAATAAATGTATCATTGAGTTTAAAGCCATTGCTGGTGAAAAGGATTAGCCCATGGGAATGCCCACATATTTGAATGGTGAGTATTTTTAAGAATTATATATTTTTTTGTTTGTTGGAAAAGGTTTTACGATTATATTTACATAGGGTATAAAAGTGGAGAACCCGGCATATGTAGCTGTTTATTTAAAATCGGAAGACTGTATATTGTACATTGTTCACTTAATTTATAAGAAAAATAATGTGAAATAAATTGAATTTTGTATGCTGAAATTCTTTATTGATGTAGGATGCTTAAAATTATAAAATCATATTCTTACTAGTAAGATGAAAAATAGTAAATTGTCAACCTTAATAAAAATTCTTACGTTTATACAAATGTGATGCTCGTTGTCATAGGAACAAGGAGTTCCGTCAGGTAGCAGTTCCCCACTCCTCATCACTTCTCCCAACTCCCATTGAATACACACTACTCTACAAAGCATATCTTCTGAAAAATAAATATATTTTACCACTTCAAATGTGTATAACTAATTTCCAAATCTGACTTGGTATTTAAAAGTATTGAAACATGTTGACAAAAAATCCTTAGAGCATTAAATGTTACAATATAAAATTATACTTCATACCTTTTTTTATATAAAAAAACCATATTTTCAATAATTTTTAGCCATCAATCATAGTAAATAATTTTAATGACTTCAATGACCGGATGGTACTTGATACCAATACAAAAAAGCTCTAAGTATTTACAAAATAATTGTTCGTCGATATAGTACCAAATTTTAATTGTATCTAACATAAGCAAACAATATTCTATGGAGAATAACAAAATGTTACAAGCATCACATATGAATTTAACAAAAAAAAAGGTATTTTTTCTACATTATCAAAGAAAATTTAATAACGATGTTTCGATATTAGAATTTTTTTGTGATGTAATAAGAGCGTAGGAATTTAGGACGTATTATACATCATTTTAGCTAGTTGCGTAGATAAGTGTCAACGTCGTTGACTTAGATCACAAAGGTAACGGGTTCAAATCCCAGTTCGGGCAGTTTTCAAAGATTGATTTTTCAATCGATTTATGGATTTCAGTCCGAAGGTATGGATGTATGTGATGTCCCATCCTATCCTAAAACAAGTGTATCAAGAGCTATAAGTTAACCATCTAGTTATATCCTAATCTTCTCCCTCAATCCCTACTCTCTTTTAAAAGGAGGTGAATGATGAGCAACAAACAGTTTTCGTAGAAGAAAAAATCTGTTGGAAAACCTCCATTAGGAGACTATATGCTCCACATTGGGAGTGGATATCGATTAAAAAAATTGAAAAAAAATGTATTTTACATCCTTTTTGTTGAAAGAATTATTCCATTTAAATAATCAAAACAACATTGATTGCTGAAAGGTATCGCTATATATTTGTATATGATATGTTTTGTAACCTTCTTCCGAATCGTATGGTAACCAATGTCCAGTGAGTCTGTTGCAGAATTCTGCCCTAGCGTCCGATCCAGCTGATATATCACAGTTGTTTTCCAGTCGACATGGGAGAGCTTCTTCAGTTTCACCAACACATGGATCACCCCCTAATTCTGGACTGAAAATGAAAAGCATATGAATATACGCAAGTGAAAATATAATCGAATTTTTAATTTTAAAATTCGCATCTGAGCTGGGAGGAAAAGGAGAAAAAATATGTATTAAACATCGTTACAACGTTATATGTTGTTTCTGTCCAAGAACTGTATATATCAAATAATAAATAATCTGATATAGGATATTTGTGAAATATGTTATCTTTGATTTGATTCCCAGTGATTAAAAATATATTTAAAATATCTGGTAATATGATTACTTTAAGCTTTGATGCTAAACATTGTTTTGTTTAAAATTCTAAAATTGTAGTCGTATTTAAACAGATAATATATAAAATAAAAAAAAGAATCTCGAAGATTAATTACGTTCACTTTAATATTTAAAAATGAAATAAATTAAACGGTCAGAATAAAAATATTATACGGTAAGAATATTTAATAACAATTTTGGTTAGAAGGTTAGGTTAGGTTTTTTTTTAAATCTCATTTAAATTATGACTATTTATTCTGACCGATATATTATGAACATTTTATATAAATTCTGACCAATGTTATTTAAATTTTAACCAGAAAAATACGAGCCCTAAAAAATCTAAACAAAGATTAAAATGATAAAAGAATTTACAGAAGCTGACTTTGAATTTTCCATAAGTTTTAATAATTGGATATTTCTTTGAATCATATTGAACCATCCACTTACTTACTGTCTTGGCAGCAAAATATCCACAGATAATTAATTATTATCATTGTATGTATTGTATAATTTGGAAGAAAACTAGTTCGTGTTTTTAATAATAGAAAATCTAAAATCATTTAAGTAACGCAATAGCATTTGAAAATTTATTACTAAATGTGTTACGTATGCATATAACTGCATCCACTCTGTAGCCCATAAATTAATCTATCAATCATATTAATTAGATCTAAATAATTACGTGCCTAACCGAACAGAAGCGTTTACTTCGCAAAAGGTAATGAATTTTCCGTTCAGTACCAGACGAATATAGCATAGTATTGCGTATATAGTTGATACAACATAAAACACAATATTAATCATTTTGTTTATGTTTACTAACAAATGATTTTCCAAATAAAACATGTTTTTAGTTTTAATCTGTTTAATACTTGGTGAAAAGGCATTATATTAAAAAAATAAAACACTCACTATTACATATTCCACTTTAATTTTATAATTGTATATGCTCAGGACCGGGTTTGCCTATGAAGAGCATTATCTATTGATTAAAGGATTCTTTTGTATTGCATTATCAGTTGATAATACTCGTCACGAGTGACGCCTTATCATATAAAATAAAAGTGGAATTAGCACAAATGAATATTTTATTTTTAGGGTATTAAGAAGGTAAAAAAATAATATTTGTTGACATTAGTAAAAAAAACGTGTTAGTGAATCTATAATTTTAAAAATAATATATCGCTACCATATCGCTAACAGTGAGATAAAGTAAAAAAGGTATGTTTTATGAGTATGCCAATCGATTGCTGAAAGATAAGTCATTGTAATAAAACACTGATTTTTTTAGAATACCCCTTTTAAAGAAAAATCTTACATTTACAGTTATTGATATTGCCTGGCAACTTTAAAGCGTTAGCAAGATTAGAAAAATAACTAGATAAAGATAAACCTACTCCGTTAACCGTAAAAGAAACTAAATACGACCATAATTCGCTTTTTAAGAAGTACAACACACACCTTAAAGTTCAATTATCCCGAAACTAGTATTTTCGACTTCTCACACTGTTGCTTTAGGGTAGCGATATGTAAATTGTATTTTTAATTAACTAGCACTGCTTAATTTACAAACCGGATAACTCAACATAGGAAAATCTTTCAGTAAACAAAAAAAAAACCTAATTACTTAATTATCAAACGGAAAATTCCATAAAACATTTGTTCTTATTTGTAAGTTAAGAGGTTAAGTAAAGAGGTATTGAAACGTAATTTGCATGGCAAATTATGTTAATATACATATTTTTTGTATGTGCAAGAATTTTTTACCTACTTAATTAGCCAGTTAAGCAGTGGGTTAATCCAATTTCTAAGTAACTTAATCCAAGGAAAATTCCGCTCTGAAAAAAGCTCAAGTACTGATCATTTAGCTATTGGACCGGCAAGGAATTAATCAGCGTAGATAATATTTTTTTCGAAACTCAAAATATGTTTTTATAGATACTCGTTTCTACCATTATCCCTCAGATTTGCTCCGTAGCTTCTGCCCTTTATTGATTTACACGATGTACATATACAACGTCAGTTTGTATGCGTCTCGTTTTAGACGGTAGGTACCTAATAAGCTTGCTGATTGCCTGTTGGTTAATCTCCTTTGAAAGAGCTCGCTCAAAGACGCAACCGCGGTACCGGTACATGTCAATTTCGTAGGAATAAACCACCTTTCAAAACCAGCAAACTGATTATCTGGTTATGAATTATAATTATTTAAGAAACACTTTTAAACTCATTATAGTTAGATAAACTGATTTTATTGATTTTTAATTGGGTGTTATTTTTGATTGCAAGTAAGTAGAACTTATTTGTAAGAGGTCCAAAACATTTTAATTAATGGAGTTGCATTGTTTTTCACAGCAAGAAGTTATGGAGGAGAGTTTTTTTAGTGTAGGAGGAGGAAGTAGCAAAGAAACAATCTTCTGGCACAATAAGATAAAAGCTGAAAGCATGTGAAACTGTTGCAACGTACATTAAGAAGCATCAATTAGTCGATTTTTTATCGTTTTTTTCAAATCGAAATCGTATTCCAGGTTGTTACGCTCCTTAACAATTTGTAAGTATCTAATTTTACTTGAATACACGTCAAAAATATAAAAAAATGATTATTTTTCGGCATGGAACGCATTATTGTATTTTGCATTGTTTTATATGAGAAAAACTGTTTCGCTTAACGAGTAAGATTTTGGAACGAATTAGACTCGTTTTGAAAGGTTCCACTGTATTTTAACCTCTTTTAACATTTCACTGACTCTATGTAGTTTACTATATGAGTTGAATGTATTTAAATATAAAAAAATATTAGATAAAATGTCTTTAAAACAAATAAAATTCTATCTAAATATGCGGCTTTGGCTAACAAATAATCTTATTACCCTTTACTAAGCCTTGACATGAAAAGCTCCGCAATGTTTTACGCTCCTTAGAATCAGATATCTCATATAAAATTACTGGTTTACGTAGATGCGAGCTTTAGCCGGATGCATCCAAGAGCTTTGAGAGATTGCTGGGTCTATATAGAATGAGCGGGACTCGTTAAGCCTCAATCCCGTCTCAAAAAACAGAAAAAACAATTTTACATATTTGAAGCATCTTTTCCCAACAAATAAAATTTACCGAGACTTCATTTTAAGAGACACGAATGCGGTTGACATTCCACAGCGATTTATTACTACAATAGCTTTGTTTTACGAACACAAATTTTCATTTAATTATAAATGAATTAAAAACAGTTTAACAAATTTATTAATTTATCTTAGTCACTGCATATAAAATACTTAACTGCTGTAAGTGTTCAATCTTTAAATCGAAAATATTACAACAAAATTTAACTAATTTTATACATTCGATTTAATATAATATACATGTATTGTATTTATATTTGCCACTAGCCGGTACCCGCCAAGCGTTGCAATGCCATTCAAAGAAAGAAAGTGTTTGTGTTTTAATTGTGTTTATTGAAGTGCATGTTTTCTTTTTCTGTCTGTTTGACGTTTGCTGCCGATTGAATATTTTACGACATATGCGCCACCTACTGTAAGTTAATTGTAAAATAAGCTTCACGCAAGTGAAAGCATATGTTATCAAAATGACAGTACGGTAGACATATAAATATTGATTTTTATATATAAGACCTATTGTAAGATAATTTTGATATACCTATAACCTTCTCGGAAGTGCAAGCAAAAAGTTTGTTGAAGTTTTATTGCAATCGGATCATCGGTGTGGCAACGCATAAAGTACCAACAAACATTGATTTTTATATATTAGATATTATTATTTAAATAGTAATTCATTGAGTCTAAGTTACCACTTGAACTTGTTTAAACGAATGATTGATATACGGTTGGATATGATACTTTATTTCACTCAAGCTAAATGGCTGAGTAGGTCACGATTTATTTTTCTTTTTTTAACCACAACAGTTCGTATTTACCATATCTTTAAGAATATGAGTAGTAAAGCCACTTTTTTATTATAAAATTTATTGGTCGTTTAGCGTTATATAAGGTGACCGTGAAACAGGGGCTGCATATATGAACATACCTTGTGGTAGTGGGACAACCAAATTGTTTTTCAAAGCGATAATAAATTTATTATATAATTCAGTTACTATACATCTTATCCGCCTAACCAGATAGTCAATGCTCGTTGAATTTGAATGAGGTAATACAAGAAAAAATATTAAAATATATATCGTGTCTTAACTGCTTTTAAAATATGTTGTCCGTGTTTGATATTTCCACTCCTCCCCGACGATACCACCCCAATCTATAATTAAGTTGACTTCCGATACAATCTATCGCAAATAGATTATTAATATTGACACACAAGTCTGAAGTGAAACATCAATATCATTAAATACTTTGTTAGCAGCTACTTATTAATAACAAGGTTAAAAATGATATGCTGAACTTTTCTGTATTATCGTTTAAAACTGAGGTAGCAAAATATTCCAGTTTTATAGTTCTTTGGAAACGAAGTGTAATTAAAAACACTTTAAATCGTGTCCACTGCTAGTCTAGTATTAAAAATGGAAGATTGTTTTGTATATTATTTTATTTATCTATTTTATTTATACATTGTATGAAAATATACATGTAAATCTTATCAGTATGTAAGAACAATAGATTGATAAATACTACACTGTCAAATAAGAAAAAGTTTCGTGAAGGCACGTGTCGATGCATTTGATATGCAGTTAGGTTAGGTTAGTTAGTATCATGTTTACATAAACATTTTAAACCATTTTACCCTATAGAATGAATCTATGCACACCAAGCACCAACCAGGTACATCGGATGAGAGATGTATATAAAAATAATAATTTAAAGATATATCATAACATACATTGGGGAATCACATCGCCGAATTCGCCTCTGAACACCATATCCACATGTTCTAGAGCAGGCAGACCACGATGACCATGTACTCCATCCACCGGCTCTTGGTTTTGTTGGACGGCCTCCGATACGAGAATCAACCGATTGACAGTATCCATCCACACACCACTGGTAACAAACAATTAAAAATTATTGTACTGATAAAAATCTGAAAACATGTAATTATTGATTAATTTAATGATTCTTTGAAATGTTTGCTTGCAACAAATTCAGATCGCTTTGTTTTCTTTGTAGTCTAGAAGTAAAAACTTTGCTTTTTTAATTAGAATTAGTTGGTCGTTAAAGGTTTTTATAAATGTATTTTTTTTTATTTTGATATTTGGGCATGGGTTTTTAGTTGAAGTTTTCTCGAGTTACTCGATTGATTTTTTTTATCTGTTAAATCAAATATTTTTTTATAACTTACCTTATCAAATCCGCATTGAGTTCCTTCCACTGGTGGTCCTTTTTTCGTGATACAGTAAAGAGAAGAGTTCTGATTACCACACCAAAGATGAGTGCATGGTTCAATCAGCTCAAAGGATTTACATAAAGAGTATCTGAAAACAAAAAATAAGACGCAACAACAATTTAAAAACAAAATAAGGTAAGTTTCAGTAAATAGATCGGATTGAAAATTATTATATTACTTATATTATGCCGCCTGTGTGGTCGAGTGGTTAACGTCGTTGGCTACCGCTACGGAGGGCATCCCAGTACGGGCAGTTTTATAAATTGAGTTTTCAATTGATTTATGATTTTTTGTTCAAAGGCATGGATGTATGTGATGTCTTGAATTACCCCCCTCCCACCCATCCTATCCTATGAACGCGGCATATCGAGAGCGATTAGCTAACCACTAGTCCTGTCCTAGCCCTTTCATTCTATTCCTACTCTCTTTGGAAAAAAAGAGGTCGAGCAACTGAGTAACAAGCAGTTCTCGTAGAAACATTTATGTTGAGATAAACTCCATTAGGAGTCCATATGCTCCATATTGAGAGCGGACATGGCAAAAAAAAATATTACAAATACTAACCCATCGCCATATTCCATACGGCACTGCTCATCCATTGTAAATGTACTAGTGGCTCCTGGAGTCAGGTATGTAAGATTTTTTCCTTTGGGAGGATTCATCAAGCATGTCCATTGCCTTAAAATAGTAAAAAATTAAATTCTGTAATCTCATGTATTTCATTAAATTCAAATGTGTGATCGAAGACTGTGTGTTTGTGATGTCAATTCACATCATTTCCTTTCCTCTCATCCTTCTTATTCTTTAATAACTGGGTATAGCAATAGCGATTAGCCAACCACTAGTCCTGTTCTAGACTTATCCTTCTTTCCCCACTACTCACTTTGAAAAAAGTGAGGTTGAACGACTGAGTAACAAACAGTTCTCGTAGAAAAAAAACTTCTCTTGAGATATCTCCATTGAGAGGCCATATGCTCCACATTGAGAGCGGGCATGAATTTAAAAAAATCTCATGTATACCGTGTGGGGCGAAATACTTATTCAACTTTAATTAACTTTTTTTATACTTTTAATCCATGTCCACTCCCAATGTGGAGCATATTGCTTCCTAATGGAGATATCTCAACAGAACTTTTTCTACGAGAACTGTTTGTTACTCAGTCGCTCAACTTTTTTCCAAAGAGAGTAGTAGGGATAGAAGGATAAGGCTGGGACAGGACTAGTGGTTAACTAATCGCTCTCTAGTATTGTATTATCTTATCATTTGATAATGTTTGCTAATGAGCGAACCCAGTTCTGATCATATTACATAATGGTGAAGTTAGTACAAATGAGTATTTTATTTTTTAATCATAATGCTTTTCTACCAAGTATTGACAGTAAACACCCTAAGAGTGAGTATTTGGTATTTCATACTTCAGTAAATAATTCTGAAAATAGTACAAATGAGTATTTGATTATTTAAATATACAAATACTCGTAAATATTCTTACTTGATGATCTTATGAAACTCCTTTTTTGAGCACGAAGACCAGGAAAATCGGTGGAAAGTGGCTGTCACCGTTGGAGCCATGATGGTCCCTTTTCCAACTTCATCATAGCACTGGTTTCCTGCCTTTTCGTCACCGTCGTGCGTTAGACCAAGTCTGCAATAAATCATGTTATCACTATTTTACAACATAAATCATAATTTTCTTCCGTAGTATTTTAAATGAAAATCATATTTGATTTTACATTTGGGAAGGATGCGTATTCGATGATACCCATTTGTGATATTTGATTAATGTCAACTGTCAGTTGACAATGCACGCGATGATCGAAAACATTGATGATTTTTTATAAATGGATATGTTTCATAATTCTTTGTGTATTTTTAACATGCCAAAAAATTGATGACAAAGTGTTTTTTCCTTCAAATTTCCTGTGACATTTTAAGGCGTAAAATAAAGAAACTACCAATAATATAATTTAAATTAGTCCAATTGTTTTACGGATGTAGTGTCGGGGGAAGCTTACAGAATGTGATCTGCAAAATAGTGTATATTGAGTTCCCGTGAAATTTTTATCTCTGTAGCGATCACGCCCTTCCGTCCACAACGATGGTACGGAAATACAATTTTTCAAAAACATTAGCGATGAAGGAGAATAGAAAAACCTTGACGCTAACGCGTCCTGGTACTTAAGCTCCACGAATTTGATATAAAAAAAACAATTGATAATTGTCGTTGACTTCGGTTCACAGTATTTAGAAAACCATAAATTGATTTTGAATCGATGTATGGATTCAAAATTGTAAGCATAATGTCTGTGATAACAACGGTTCTAAAAACATATCACGTATCAATAAAATAATCCATTATCAGTTCATAGTGCTCATCATGAGAGAAACCAGTCCTGATCGCTTAAAATAAAAGTTGAATTAGCTACAAACATGTTTCTAATATAATGTCTTTTCACCAAGGATTGACCGTGGATACCTTAAAAGTATTAATATCTCTTTATGACATTGTCGTTAACCGAATAAATTTTCTCGTTACAACATTTTTCTCTTGAAAGTCTGGAAATGAGGCTAAAACTAACTAAGTTAAGCCTATGTAAGCAGGCTAAATCGAATAAAAACACAGACATCTTAATAATACATAAATTCAAAAAAATACGACCTATTCAAATTTTCTCGGCATGTTTATTTAATGTCGGAAAATATTATTTACTTGACCGTGAGATTATGGGTTTTTTTTTTATAAAACAACGAAAAATAAGACTTTATTTCTGGATTATATGGGTATTTGTTTTATTGTGTTGGTGCTGTGTTAACAGGTAGACTATGTAGGCGCCGTGAGGTGCTTTTTTCTCATTTCTTCAATGTCAGATTTAAACATGATAAATTGCGCGGAGAAAACTTGCCAATATTTTATCATTTCCTTGGCAGCGATAGAAAGATTTCACTTTGGACGTTGTCTTGGAAAATCTGGTAAAGTTATACGAACACGTTTTTCTCTAAATAAATATGCATACATGAAATATTTTCTTAGCGTTGAACATTGTCAAATGAATCCGTTGCCAACGTTGACTCAATAAATTACTTTTGCAGTAGTTTTTTTTTGTAATTACTCGATATTCAACACTTTCAACATTCAAACATTCACTTTTTTTAAGACCGGTTTCTTCGATTATTAATACTCGTCATGAGCGAAGCCGATCCTGGAATTATTGAATAAAAACGGAATTAGTACAAATAAAAATTTGAATCGTTCAAATTATGTACACTCCCACAGATTTTGTCACTAACGACCCGGGTTTCGCCTTTCGGCATCTTCAGGCGTTCAAGTGCACGGATAAACTTTAAGCGTCAGTTCAAGTTCATCCGTGCACTTGAACGCCTGAAGATGCCGAAAGGCGAAACCCGGGTCGTTAGTGACAAAATCTGTGGGAGTGTACATAATTTGAGCGATTCAAATTTAATATTGAAATTCCACCAAGCACCTTCAGTTGAAATCTTAAATTATTGTACAAATGAGTATTTTTTTTTTTTAATACAATGCCTTTCCATCAAGTATTGACAGTGAACACACTCAACGGTTACTAGGACTGATTTTTGAGTAGCCTGAGTTGAAATGGTCACAGGTACAAATTTAAAAATTAATAAAGAGCAAAAAATAAAAAGTCTATAAAGGTTGAAGTAAAAATTTGAGCACTGGTAAAAAAAAAAAAATTAAAAGTAATTAATTTCTTCAATTCTACTTGATGAGTAAACTTTATCGAAAAAAAATGTTTTTGTAAAAAAAATAGTCTTCTTGGATAAAATATAATAGTTATTAAAATTATCTTCTTGGTAACACGATCGCTAATTTTTAATTAAAAAATAAGATTTTAAGGAAGCTGTTGTATTTTTTATTATAAATAAATTAAGAAAAATCAAGTGTCATAGTAATCATTTTTGTGTTTTCAAATAATACGTATTATTTATTATCATAAATAAAAACGCAAGTTAAAAATTATGTGTTATTATTCTTCCTCATTTTTAAAGTAAGAAAATATAAAACACATATTTCATTATTGGTTATGTTTAAAAAAAACCTACAAATAAATACACAAAGCTGAAAATAATTTTATCAACATTTTCATCAAACTGTTTTATAATACCATTCATTGTATGGAAGACTCGAAAAATTTATTATTTTTGAATGAAAAACATAAATCGATATTACTAACGTACATGTGTGCCATTTCATGCGCAATAATGAAAGCACTGGCAAGGCCTTCATCTTTATTAAGAGCAGTGCTCCTGGATCTGTCACAGGCACCAGCCACTGGAGCATAACCTGATGGTCCTCCAATATACTCTCTTGTTAGCCAAACAGCTACATCATGGGATGAGTCATCTGATAAAAAATAACATATATTTTTTAAAATAAAATCATCAATCTTGTTCTATTTGACCATAGTCGCTCCCTATGTAGAGAGAAAACGGGTTTTTGAAAACCGACAAGCCCTACCCAAAAGATTTTGGCGTGTCACATTCGACACGCGTGTCATATACAGTAAAACCCCCATTTACACTAAAGTCGGGACAGTGTAATTTGGGGTAGTGTATTTAGGAAATCACATACAAAATTAGTGATTTGGTTTATTTCTCAAAAAATGTAAAACTAAGATTTCCCTTAGTTTTGCAAAAAAAAAACATGAACGAAATATTTAGTTACCAAGTGATAAAATGCAAAACTCCGCCGAAACTCAACACATAGTCGTCGTTTTTTTGCAAATCGAAATCGCATTCCAGGTTGTTACGCTTACAATTTATAAGTATGTAATTTTATTTTAACTAACGTTAAAAATATAAAAAATGATTTTATTTTCGGCATGGAACGCATTATCGTATTTTACATTGTTTTATATAAGAAAAATTGTTTCGCATAACGAGTGTTTCGCATAACGAGTAAGACACTGGAACGAATTAAGATCGTTATGAGAGGTTCCACTGTATACGAAAATATGCCAAAGCGTGTTGCGAGAAAAAAAACCTTTTTAGAAGACACACATCATAAACAACAACTTGCATGAAAAATCGAAAAGTTTATACTCACCGTACCCTAGTTTTCCAAGAAGCTTATAATTCCAACGGTTGACAGCTTCCAAGGATTTTTTTGCGTTTCCTCTTCTGACTTGAGAATCTTTTTTGTCATCGTAAAATATCAAACGTGCCATTACTAAGTGTAAATTTGCATCTAAAGAAGGATCTTTGTATATTGCACTAACCTAAAGAAAAAAATATATAATTTTCTATACGTATACCATAAAACATCAAATAAGTAACAGTGATTTGATCATTCATAACAGTAATCAAATCAATTGCATTCTTCTCACTAATAAAATTATAACCACCTATGCATGTACATACATTTTTTTTCATGCTCGCTCCCAATGAGAAGCATATGGGTTTCTGATGAATGTATCTCAACATAAGTTGTTTTACGAGAACTGTTTGTTACTCAGTCGCTCAACCACTCTTTTTTCAATAGATATGGTAGGTATAGAAGGATAATACTTTCGTGGAAGTAAATTTTAATATAAAATAACTTAGATTATTCCACGTATTGTGCTACCTGCTATGTAGCACATATTCACAGTTTGTAGCCAACGTTCCCTCTTAGCCAGTGGTTCTTAACCTGGGGTGCCCGCGCCCCTGGGAGTGCGGGAAGATATTTTTGGGAGTGCGGGAGAAGCCTCTAACAATATAAATTCTCTAGCCTCTAGCAAAAAAGTCGAAACACATTTTTAAATGGGGGTGCGGAGACCTATTTTCAGATTCCGCTAAGCCGATAAGTTAGCTGCGTGGGAATTTCAAAGGCTGCGAGAAGGCTGCGCGGACCGATCAAATATTAATTGAGCAACTGTCTTGTAGTGCGCGCCAACCCGGAATGAGTGCGCGGGGGCTTCCCAACTGGTGCGCGGCCGCGCACGCGCGCAGCTTAGAAGGAACGTTGTTTGTAGCACAATACGTGGAATAATCTAAGTTATTTTATATTATATAAGGACAAGGCTGGACAGAAATAGTGGTAAACTAATCGCTCTCGTTACGCCCAGTTGTTAATAAATCTGAAACAACAGAAATCGATAAATCTATCGAAAAAATGCTGTTCGTATTAGGACTCGAACCCGCACACGTTCACGCCTTTTAAAACACATCCATAAACCGATTTATATATTTTTTTCAAAAGTCTACGCATCAAGTATTCGAATCCGAATCTATAGCATCCAAACAGTTTTGTAAATTTGCTTGCAAATTCGCCTTATGTTTAGAAGAAGGTTTTAAAGATCATCGTAATTACAAAGTCGTTGTCGTTGGTTTAAATAAGTAAAACAATGGGTCAAGGGTCGCCACTAAGACAATATTTTTTATATTCATTTCTTAACTACTTACAATATTCATCAACGCCATTATATACTGTCGTATCCTGTCTTTTCCGTGAAATTCGATGACCGTGTAATCGACTGCTAGCGCAATCTCTAGCCATCGTTCCTGAATTGGTGGAGCGGCTTTGTATGATTTTGACTCTAAAAAAAAACAATTTGATTATTTTTCAATGAAAAAGGTCAGTGAGGAATAAATTTTAGCTTATTACAAAATTAATTACGGATACTATTAAGGATTCTGTGACGAAACAATCCGAGAATAAATTCCCGGGAAATCGACGCATTAAACCAGTCTCCGGACATTAAAATAAAACCACGCGAGACTTAAGATGTTCTTAATTTGTATAGTGTTTTTTTCGCTGTAAAGAAATAGAAGTATAAGTTTGGAAAAACTTTATACTTTGAAAACTTTGTACCTTCAGCGGAAAGCAAAAGAGATGAAACTTTCAAAGTCGTCTTTTTATTAAATACAATACAATATGACCATTTTATGTACGTACGTGTGACACATTTAAGTTTTCAATAATAAACATAAAACCATCTACTGATCCAATTATTATTAATTATTATTTTCATCGGCAAAAATCAAACGAATTCCTGTGATGAAAATTTCTAATAAAAATCTATATTATATTTTCATATATTGAATGAATTTAAAAAATCTGTTTTTACGCACATTATAATATTAATGTGTATGTATAAATAATGCTACTGTACTTCATGCGCAGACATTTTGGTTTTAAATATATTTTTTAATAAAAATAATACTGCATAGCTACAGTCTCGGAACGCGAGCATTTCCCAGGATTTTAGAGTCCCTAATACCATGTAATGAAAATTTTGTTCAGTGCCTACGTCATAATAATATACTAAACGAAATTAAGTTACCTTAACCTTCAGAAAGTTGATTTTGTAAGAATTTTAAGTCGAACTTTAAAAAGGTCAGAATACTAAAACAGTGAGAGACGTCGGTCCTTTTTTTTAAACTTTAGTAGTTGTAAAATATTATTTTATCAGAAAATATCAGAGGTGATTAATACTTATAAAAAAATAATTTTTGAAAACATAAATCTACAATATCTAGACTCTCTGTGGTCTAGTTATAGCTTTACCAACGATCAGGTTGGTCTCACAAGTCAATTTAATTCTAATTTAAGATCGGTCATATGTAGGTCTTTGTAATGTCTTTTATCTTTTATTTATTGAATTTTTAAAGTCACTACTAGTATAGTAGACGAATTCAAGCTATCTTTTAACATTTACAACACGTGAATGAAAACTAATTTTATTCTATTTCTCCCGATACATTCTCAATAAAAGATTTTCATCAGTATTACGACAAAACATGACATCGAATAGTTATAAAAAAAAATAGTACTTCTTCTCGCATATCGTATTTTAGTTATATCAATAACTGTTTGCCGCGTTTGGGTAGAGTAACAACTTATAATGTTTTATTTTTATAAGAAAGAGCTTTCGTATTTTTTAGCCATCTTGTAAACACACGAATCAGGTTACATCAAATATTAATCATATTAAAATTAATTGATCAAAATACATTTTTACTTATAATTTTTTTCAAAGAATATGAGGTATGAGCTTTAATATGACAATAATAATAACTTTTGCTTTGTATTGGTTTTTTTCTTATTAATCCTGCTTCAAATAAACAGGTAGCGTTTTATTTAAGACTACGTTATATTAAGTCTCATGCGGTAAGTTTGTATGATTTTGCCATTCCAATAATACTAGAATGTAGTTTTTTTTAAAAATCTATTAGAACTTTTGATAAAATATTCAGGATAATTACATGTACACTACCAAATCTAAGAGCATGTTAAAAATCATAATACAAATCTTTTAAATTGCAATCACGTACTTGACAAATAAACTGATAAAATAAAAATAAATCAAATAAGTATTTTTCGTTTTTACTTACGTGGGTAAGGTCTGGTTTCCCAAGTGGTGTCAAGAAAATATCCAACCTCGTCTTCATCATGCTTTCTAAAATGATGCACAGTACGACTTTCAGGATTCTCTGAATACTTCTTCACAGCATCTTCAATAAGTTTTTTTCTATGAATACCATCTTCTTCTTCACCAAAATTGAAATTAATTCCATCAACTACTGTGTCTCCAGTCAAATTAAAACCGCCATTATTATCACAGTCAATACACCTTTTTTGCTTATTAATTTTACCATTCAGATTAACGACATCTTCTTCAACATAAAACGTACGCTTGAATTTATTATCGTTTTCATTTTTTATTAAATCATCTGAACTGTTTTTGTCTGCATTGTTTTCATCTTGTATTTCTGCCGTGTTTTCGTCAGAGAAATTATTAGCATAATTAAAATCCTGAGGGTTAGACTTTTCTTTGTTAAGTTCTTCTTGTGATTTTGGAACTTTTGCTTTGTAAACAATATGACCGTTCGAAGGATGAGTTGTTGGCTCAACAAAATAAGATCTCCCAGCGGCGGTAAAGAATCCATAATAATTGTTTTTATTACATATAGTCATGATAGCTTTAGAATCAATTTCATATAAAACAATACCAGTGTAAAATTTGCAGTTAGTTTTTTCATCGTTTTTTGTGTTGTATGTTTCAGAATTTACGTCGGAAATCCATTCTTCTTCAAATCGTTTTCCAAATGAAAAGTATTGATTTTCTTCCAAAAGCAATATCCAGTCTTCAATTTCCAAAGTCGTAATGCTGGGAGAAGAGACTTTGCTTTTCAAATCTGTTTCAACTTCCTCTTCGCTGTTAAATATTGCATATCTTTTGTGTCTCTTTATAACGTCTTGTATTTTAACTGAGTCATACGACTTGGGTTCAACTATCAAATTATCAAAGTTATTATCCGCATTATTCACAACGTAAAACTGATCATCTTTAAATGATAAATCTGACATACATATAATCACATTAAAACAGATCAAAATTAAAATATATATAAGTATTACGCACGAGATAGTCATGTTTGAACTTTGTGTACAGTATTTATCAAAGGCTTATAATATTAAGCTAAAAATCAATTGATTTATAAAACTGAGACGCATACTTTCCGTTAGAAATTAAAACAAACTTTCGAAATTCACAAAACATAAACCTAAAGCACATTTTACCTAACAAAGAACACAAAACAATTTCTTGAAACTTTTAAAATATACGTAAACGATGACTTGCTTTGTTGGATGGAGTAAAACATTTTTTCACTTTATTTCATAGCCGGTGTATCAGAAATAATATACTTTCGGTAAATACTTTGCGGGGAAATTAAATTATTTACGTCGCTCCAGTGTTTGTTTCTCTTTGAGTGTTCAAAGGAGCAAATGAACAGAGATTTCTTTGGAGAGAGATGTAGAATCTGCCTGTAAGATACTAACTTATTCTCATGTTTTCGTTATGGGAATGCTTTACAATCATGCAAGTGAGTATTATTAATTGCTGTCATTTAAATACTCAAGCTGCTCGGTCGACTGGAAAGATACGCTACATAATATGTCGTTATTGTTAGACTCGTGCTGAAGTTACTGAATAAAACAAAAATATTTTATAAATATATAGTTTATTGAATTAAATTACATTTATTTGTAATTTATTTATCAGTCTTTTCTGAAATCACTTATTAATCTGATATTTGTCAATTTATTTTTATTTTGTAATACAAATAATAGCTATTTTTTGCATGACCGACATCTTGATAAATTGAATCGGGAAAAAATACGTACGGCTCAAAGCTTAAATAATACGTTTTGTATAACTTTATAAGATCTTACACTCATTTAAATACTAATCAAAAATCTTAAAAAATTGCATTGGAGAAAATATTATAAAATGTTTCATGACTTGGGAAGCAGTTAAATAATTGACGAAAGACTATAAATCTACGAATGTATGCTCTACATAAAGAACAAGTATGATCTAAGGTAAAATAGTTTGATTTATACTAAGTTATACCAGTGGCTTCCAACCTTTGCGTTACTACGCCTCCCTTTGAAGAAAAAAATATCTTCGCGCCCCCTCATCCTTTATTTCTCATAGTAATAAAGACACGTTTTAAAGGGTAAATACATATTTTGGAATGTTCGCGCCTCCCAGGTTTAAAATCGATGTGTTATATTTATTTCTAAATGGTTTAATTTTCACGTTATTTAATAATAAATCCAATGAAAGCAGTGATATTAATAAGATTCATTATCTTCAAAGTGACCTTTTATATTTCAACATCTTTTTTTATGAATTTGATTTTTCGCTTAAAAATACTAATGAAAAAATAACGAACACCAAATTTTAGGGAATTTTATTTCTCATAACACGGACACTTTATTACTTATGTGATTATTATAATGGATCATTATAAACTTGGCTGCCGAGATGTCAGAACTATAACAGCCAATCGAACGTTTGTAGAGTTGTAGCTGTTAAATCTAAGCTCACCCGGTGTCCTAAAATCTGTTTTTATTAGTTATAATAAATTGGCTTAAAAAAATTAAGTCAGGTTTTTATATAGAACTTTTTGATAATACAACAACAGACTCAGAAAGGATAAATTGGTAATCCCGGCCAATAGCGTTGCAATTTGCACCTAAGCTTTAACAAGTAAAATAGGTAATATTATTCCCATGACATTAGTGCGCCTTCTAAACGGACAACTTATAATAGTTGATCTTTACTATCCCTTCTTTACTGGGCCCAGCCACGGGCATGTCTAACCCGTTGACCTTAGGCAAAAGCTTTAGCCGTGATGTCAGTAAAGTAAAATAAGATAAACAGAACAGTAAATGGAATAAAGATACTCTCTGTTCTTTGCTTTGCGAGCAATTAAAATACCAACTCGTTTATATTAAGCACACTTGATAATTTGTTTATTTAATAAGGTCATAAGATGTTACTTATGTTATCAACCACATGTTACTAAAATGACTCAGCAGTAGATACCCCCAAACCTTATTATAGAAGTTTACGCACCGGAAGACAGTCAATATATTATAGATTGATGTCCTAATTGAATCTATTCGTTGTTAAGTATTTTTGAAGTCATGTCCACCCCAAATGTGAAGTAGATGGCGTCCTAACCGAGTTTATCTAAGCATAAACCGTTCTACAAAAACTGCTTGTTACTAAGTGGCTCAACCGCTCTTTTTTCAGAGAGTTTGAGGATATGTAAATAGGAATAAAGATAAGACAGGAAAAAGTGATTGGATTATTTCTGGATATGCTTTTTTAAAGGATCGGGTGGTTTAATTAAGGGAAATTTACACATCATTGACATTCGTGCTTTTAAACACAAATCTATTAATAGATTGAAAAATGTTGATACGATTACTAGTCCTGCATTTTTGAGTTCTCAGATATAGTAGAGCAACTATACAACAACTAATTCCCTTAAAAATCAATCTCTGTTAAGATGCTACATTAAAATAACATATGCTCTACATTGTGAGAGAAATGTTGACATATATTCCCGTTTGTTAATTATTACTGGTCTAGAAGATCGTCGTTTTTCAATCTACGTATTTCAATTTTTGAGTTTTTTGGTGTAATAAATTCTAAATTTTAATATACATATATTCTATTAACTAGTATTCTAAAAAAATATATTTCATGCTTTATTTAACCTAATACAAAAACGTTGGAAAAAAATATGGTCTAAAGTATAAGTAATAAGTTTTAGCATGAAGGAGAAAATGGCACGGATGAAAACGTCTTTGCTTCCTTTCTTATAAAATTTTCCTCAAAGATACTGAGAGTAAAACCATTCCAGTGGTGTTTTATAGCGATATCAATAAAGGTAGAATAAAGTACGTTTATGTGTCTACTAAAAACTTGTACTTTTTGAGATACGAGGCTGTAGATAATTAACGACGATATATCTTCAGTTCTAACTCAACCTTGTAGTAACTAAACTGTTAATTCTTTTAAATATTTGAGAACAATTGTTATTTTTTATACTTTTATTGTGAGATTTATTTGCTCTGGTTAGGATTGTGCTTAAATGCAAAACACAAAATTACAACATTGGGCTAAAACAGTAATGTATTTAAATTGTATTCAGTATTATTAAACATCGGTCTTATTTTTATAAAAGCTAACCTCTGTGTTTCCTAGCTTTATCCTCGACAGAAGAAGAACTCATGCTTTTTTGCGGTAAATATTTGATTTATATGTTAATTAATATTGATAATATATGCAGAATGAATTTACGATTTTTTCTCACTCCACAGCCTTGGAATTTAGTTCTTCAAATATTTTTTTTTATAGTTAGCAATTTCGGTGTATTTATTCATCAGAACTACGTTTAAGCCTAAATTTACTCATCCTATACATACATATACATACTGGCTTAGAAAAGATACACAATACATCGTGTTAAATGATATAGTAAATTGTATTACATTTATAACATTGGTGTTTCTCGAGGAATTTGAAATCCTAGATTCGCTACACCTTTTCGCCAATTTTCGGGATTTGCTTAAAATTTCTCAATCACGAAATCCCGGGATTGGATGCCATGGTACTAACTAAGTATTTTTATATTTAATATAAAATACCGCTATTAAAAAACATATCGTGATTATAAAATGGTGATTTTCATAATTATCTTGACGGTTTCTTAACATCTAAATACGCTCACCAATTCTGGAATATGTGAATATTCATGAAACTCTTCATCGCAAAATAAATAAGTTATTATATATGATGGTTTCTTAAGATTTAAAATTCGATGTTAATTTATGTTCAATACCAAAACACCGGTATTTTTACATTTTAAAAATCGGAATTCTGGTATGAATACCGGGATATTGGTTTAGATAATACCGTTATTGCAATCTTTACTTGCTTCTAGAGGTCTGCACGGGCCGAAATTTTACAAAATTACCCGGTCCGAGCCCGAAAAACTCATGTCCGACCCGGCCCGGGCCCGAGTCTAATACCACACTTGTTACCCGAACCCGACCCGAAGCCCAGATTTATACTCCTCAGCCCGAAAAACCCCGTTTTTACAAACTTACAACAATTGACGATTTTCCATAGAACTGGTAATAATTAACATCATCATGGCTGACCTGTGACACGAGCATAGTCTGAAATATTTTTCTGAAGAAATAAATTCCTTACCCGGGCCCGGCCCGAGCCCGAATCTCAATTGCGATTACCCGCCCGAACCCGGCTCGCGGGCCGGGCCGGGTAAGAACCCGAGGGCCAGGCCTGGGACCGTGCAGACCTCTACTTGCTTCCTATTGATGGCTTAAAAAGAAAAGTAGCTTATCGGAAGGAGCAATTACTTTCATACGACATTATACGATGTTCCCGCATCGTAAATCTTATCGCTATTTTAACTGATATCTTTTTTCCAAACTCTTATGATTGGAAAAAGATATTCATTTTTTTTTTTTTTACTTTAGTTATTTAAATTCTCCCATTTTTTTAGTTGTTTTATGACGGTTATATAATATGAAAAATAGAAAATATCATTTAAACACACAATTATTAACACCTCCATGCCCATGATGCAATCGTAAATAGTTGAGCCATTAAGTCATTAAATATTACTTAATATTGTTAATAAGTATTTATCATTTTAGGTATTCTAGCATATATACATTTTTAAAATTATTTTTTAGCTGCCAACATAGGTTTAAATACTGTCAATAAACAGTGAAACTGAGATGCCATCATGGCAGCGAACGTGATTTTTTAGGATGGCATGTTATGGGTTAAGTATCAATATTTTTTTTTTAAATCTGACTAATTCTAATTCTTCTATCTCTATTCTCTTCCTGAAAAAGAGAGGTAAAGCAACTAAGTTATAAGTTATCGTAAAGCTTAGGTAAACTCAATAAGGACACCATATTTTCTAAATTATGAGTGTAAATAGTTTACAAAAATCTGGACAAAATAGTTCTGTATAATAGGGTAAAATATCAAGGTATTTCAGTTCTACAGTTTTTAAAAAGTTAAAGGTTAATAGCTATTTCGGCTTACGCCATCGTCAGAACTAGTTAGACTATAGTTCTGACGATGGCGTAAGCCGAAATAGCTATCAACCTTTTACTTTTTAAAAACTGTAGAACTGAAATACCTTGATATTTTACCCTATTAAAATGGAGTTCTACCAAGTAAATGCCAAATCAATAAATAGTTGTGTATATTTTTAAAATTCTGTCATTAAAGCAAAAATAATTTATTTTGCTCAACTCTTTTAACAAAATCGGACGATTTAAGAGTCATAATGTCTTTTTTTAAATAAAAAATCTGAAATTTTCTAAAACCCGTATTATGTGTTGACCAAGGACTTTGGTAGATATCTTTACAGTGACTGTGTTATACCCAAGCCGAAAAGCCATTAATTTATTACAGAAAAGGAAAATATTATGACCGACGTACGCAATATATTTTTAAAGCCTGGCTTCACATGATCCAGCAGTAAATCACGTTTTTATTTTCACGAGAAAATTTAGTGCTTACATGCCGGTTTTAATGTTTGTATTTTACTCAGTTAAAACAAAGCGTTAAACAGAACATAACTTCCTTAACGTAATAAATTATTCGATTAAAAATATTAAATAATTTATTTTATTTATAATAACATCATATAGGTTTGTACGTATAACAAATATGGCTTAAAAAAATAAGGATAACTTAATTATATAACATAAAATCAAAATGTTTTATAAAACTAATGCAGGGTGACTTTAAAACTAAGGTATGATAAATAACAAACAAAAAATATCATACAAATGATAAATGAATGAACTCTACCCTTACATTATTAAAATGAGATTTTTTACTCCACGGTCGCCAAAGGGTTAGTCAAAATGCAAACGTGTTTTTCAATATACTACATAAAGTGTTGAATATCCAAATATGATTGTAAAAATAATTGCCACAGTCGAATAAAATCATCTATATAATAATACAAAATAATAATTAAGTTTGTATTCATTATTTGTTGTTGTTAAATTACACACTAGCCGGTTTCCGGCAAGCGTTGAATGCCACTCAAAAAAAGACAGTGTTTGTATTTTAATTGTGTTTATTGAAGTGCATGTCTTCTTTTTATGTCTGTTTTGACGTTTGATGCCAATTGTCTATAGTACGACACACGCGCCACATACTGTAGTTTAATTGTACTACGCCTACAACCTTCGCGCAAGTTGCATGAACGGTATGGCAGACATACAAACATTGATTTTTATATATAAGACTTACTGTAAGTTAATTTTAATATGCCTATAAACTTGGCGCAGCTGCAAGTAAAAAGTTTGTCAAAGTTAGATTGTAATCGGATGAGCGGTGTGGTAGCCCATAGAGTACGAACAAACAAAGATTCATTTTTATATATTAGATAGCACACAGCAAGTAAAATAAATCTAGTAAACAAGTGTTTTTACGTAATGATGTTTGATTGGTTTTGTAGAATATTTAATTTAACAAAATGAATTTTGATAAATAGGGAATATTTTTAAAAACGAATTCACACAAATTTCAATTAAAATGATTTTTTTTTAATTATAGAAGTCATCTTGCTAATCATATTTCACGATATAATATTTAAAAAATATACTTTCTTGGCTTCATTATAAACGTCACACACAGTATGTTTTTTAAGTTCATTTATAAAAAGTCATAATATGGTCATCTCCAATGAAATTTCTTGGAAAAACCGCCGCTGAAACTATTGAGCTTTGAGTCAATAAAATAGTATTTATGAAGCATTTGTCGCAAATTTATGAGACCAAAAGACATTTGTTCTAGGATAATATATTTTTATGGACTACTTATATGCCATGGCTGAGAAAAGTAAAAATAATACTTCTTAGTTTATGACTATGTATAAAATTTATAACGTTAAATAGTAAGACTTTAGTTTTCACGAAGCCTTGAAAGGAAATTTATTATGCCTGTGTATTTATTTAATTTGAGTATAAAAGTATAATAGTATATATGGTTTTTAATTATTAAAAAAAAACAAATATTTGTTTTAATCCATGTTCGCCGCCAATATGGAAATATATTAACAGAAGTTTTTATTTGAGAACTGCTTGTTACTCAGTTGCTCAACATATTTTTTTCAAATATAGTAGAAATGCAATCGGGCTAGGGCAGGACTTTTGATTAGCTAATCGCTCCAGCTACGCCTTGTCTATAAGACCGGATGGATGTAAGGGAATTTCAAGCATCTCAGACATCCAAAGACATCGATAGAAGGTCTGGGTTAATAATTTGTATATTATATGAATAATATTAATAAAGCATTTTGACTAGTATGAGCTTCTCTAAGAATGTGATTTCCTTTTTTCCAACCATATCCACTCTCAATGTGGCGGGTATAAAACCCTAATGAATAATTTATAAATTTAGTTATTCTATAAGAAATGGTTGTTATTTGGTCACTGAGCCTCATTTAAAAAAAACAGAAAATTAACTAATAGGGTTAATATTAGTAGTAAGATAATCGCTCTGAATCTGAATCTTTTATAGGATCCATTTCATTAACTAAAATTTTTAATGTGTCTATACTTGGATTCGATCCCGTGGTAACGTGACCAAATAAGACAACGATGAACCTTCTCTTCAATTGGAGGTGTCATAGATAACAGTACCTGATCTAGGTCACACTTTTCTTACCTTAGCAATTTCACTGTAATCTTGGTTATATACAAATGTATTCCAATGTGGCTTGATTCTATTTCCATGTATTCAACTATTTTCAGATATCGATATGTTTTGAAGTAGCTTTTTTCTCTTTCGTCTTGTGAAAAAATGTGTTGCGAATTGTGTAATTAAAAACTCAAATTATATTTTTCATATATTTATTGGGTTAAGAGCAGTGTGCACTTACCTTAATACTAATTGTATTTCATAGCAAAGTAGTTAATTTTTAAAACATTACAATTTTTAATTCTATCTAATCTCAAAAAATTTACATTTCTTTAAATTTCATTATCACCTTTACGAGACCTTATTTCATAATTGGGCCCTTGAAAGCTGAACATATTCATTTATCTGAAATACATACTTGGCATTTTTATCAATTGAAAAATTTTCAAATAATCACGTTTACATTTTAAATTTGACACACGCTCAATAGCGATATAACCAAAATAATAAAAGTATTGCAGAATATTCTTCTCCAAAAAACGCAAACGTAACATCAAAGAAATCTGGCAGTGAATAAAGTAAATGTATTCCGAATTGTTTTTGAAAACAGTCAGTATTCAGTTCTGTTAAAATTTTGTTTCATTTGAATTGAATTTTTCCTGTGTGATTCACGAAAATGAGCGATATTTTCAAAAATATTTCAGAATAGCTTGATATATTATGTTTATAACAGAATAACAATACTGCGATAAATTAATAAATAAAAATAATTGACTGATCCACAGCAAAACATATTGTAGGTATTCGAAAAAAAAAATTGAATCAATAAACCAACAAAATTTGCGTAGTCTATACTTTGTTTGTAATTTGAGTTGGCTGGATAGCTAAATGTATTTCGTTTTTTATTTTATTCAAACTCAAAATAATTTCAAATCTCCTTAGGTAATCTATATTTTTTTTTAAATATTTGACATTACAGCTTACGCCAATGCGTCAAATATTTTGAAGTTGAAAGATCATACGAGATATACTCGACGATATACAGATCTCAAATTGAAATTGAAAAAAATCCAATTTGACATTGACCTTACCGGGAATCGAACCCGGACCCACCTGATCGGTAGAGCAAGCTCTTACCAACTAGAACAAAGCTATCAAATCTATTGGTTCAAGCTTTTACCTGAGAATCAGATGGGTCTGGGTTCAACCTCAGGCAATTTAAATATCAAATATATATATATATATATATTTTACTGTAATATTTGAAATTTTGGGTATTGGTGCATGTAATATCTTTTAACTAAAAAATCTAGGCCCATATGCAGAAGATATCAAAGGGCTTATATTTTTTTTGTTACAAAAATAAAATTTATGTAAAGAAAAGGACGAATTCGAGTTGTAAATTCCCAGCTGTCGACGGATTAGGGACAGTTAAAGTATTATCAAATAAAAAAAAATTGATTTAATTCATTTTGAATGAAAAACCAATACATACAATTGGCTAAACAGAGATTCGTTATTAAGTACAGCTAGTAAGCCAATATTTATTGTAACTTCGGTAACATACATTTCTATATGCTTGTGGCCCCCGATACCGAAAAAGTATTTAGGGGTATTTTATAGAAATTTAATTTAAAAAAACATGTTTTGCAATATAACAACCAATAGTAAAAAAAACATACGTGACACTTTGAAAAGATTATATTTAAAATACGTGTACTATATATGTTAATAAACTGTTTTATTTGTGAAAAGTTATTTTATCAATAATTTGACTAGGTGCAGAAAAATAATTAAAACACTATTAAATTTATTTAACTTACTTGAGTAGACGATAGAAAGATTTTTCATCACAATTTGATTAAGTTAACAAACTTTTTAAAATAGTTATTGATTAACTTCAAAGCATTTCTCTTACAGCTTTAATTTTAATTATTTATTAATATTTATAAATTATATAAGTTTTGCTTTCAAAGGTTGGGTTCAAAAATATTATCGACATTTTATTTATATGATAATATATAACATTATATAATTTAAAACCAAACTGTCTCATTGAACCATAGTTAAACCATTTTTTCGAGTATTATTCATTTATTATTTCATATATTGAAGGATTGATCATGTATTGAAATACTATTTGGCAAAAAAATAAGTATAGTAAACAATTATAATATATGATATAATATATAAGACAGTTTGGTTGTTCTATATTATTTCTACAAAGACTTGGAGAAGTTTTGAATATTGTGGTGCATATAACGATATAAGAGTCAATGTATTATAATACAATTTGGTGGTTGCCAATTCAATATTTTTTACCTTAAAAGCAAATTTATATTCACGAAGCTTTCGCAAATAATTAATCTTCACTATTATTAAGTAAAAAAAATAAAATATCTACGCGTGAAGAATGTATTTACAATTTATTTTGTGTAGTTTTATACTATCATATAATTCAAATTTATTCTAAGTTAGATAGATAATCGGAGAAACTTTAACTGAATAAAAATTACGATATTTTTAAAGAAATATTTTAATAGTGATTTTTTCAGTAAGATCTTTCCATTATGAAACTGTGATTATTTATGATACAAATAGAGAAATAAAGTTACGCAATTTAAATAGATTTTTCTGCCTTAAAATAACAATGTTTAAGTATTTGAATGACCATTTTTTAAATATTTTTTTTATTTATAAGTAAAATTAATCTTATTGAATAACATTTTTAACGTGTAAAGTAAGCATGGTTTCCGGAAAGAAGTCGACCTGCAAATAAAACAAAAAAAGTTTTTCCTGTAAAACTAAATTCTACAGAATGTTACAAATTTTATGAAGAATTTAAATTGCAAATTGTGTATTCATTTTTTACGACTCATGCATATTGTATCCCAAAAATTCATCATAAATGAGACGTCAGAAACTCAATCAATAAATTCAGGGAATACAAGTGAATTTAATACAACAATATTATTTGGAAACAGATGGTCGGTGATATTTTTTACGTATAACGTATTTTAATATCTAATATACTTTAATGATCAAGATCTGTTATTACAATCAATTTTTAAAAAAAAAAAGTATTTTTGCGTGGCTTCGGTAGTTATTTATTTTTTTAAAACATATACATATTTTTAAACTGAAAAATATGGATATTAGAATAATTATAAGATATAATTCATAATATTGTGTTCAAAAACAATAAGATGGAATGTATTCTTGTTTCTGTGGTTGTCCATCAAATCGAGAAAATACTTTATACAAAACATTTACATTATTTTTCCCTTTTACATTTATTTCTTAATACATTTTCCATGGCGAATTATTTACCCATAATAAAAACTGAATGCAGAAAGACTCAAAAGTGTCCCACAGATTTACACCACTGGTCAACAGCACAAAATGAATATATTTGATCATTAATATTTAGTCTGTTGAGATGCTGAGTGTGGGTTTGTACGACGCGTTTTGTGACTGGTCGTATAAATAATAAAAAATAAAAAATAAATTATGTTCATAACTTACAAACCTAGTCCAAGCTCATCGTATCATTTATGTTGTAGAAAAACATACGTAATCGATTTACAATACAATTCGCTCGAGCGAGCAATAAACGTAAATAAAAACTGATAAGTAATTAAGTATAAGATTTCAATAAGCGGCCGTATAGGCTTTTTGATTTTTTCTTTATAGAATTTTTAAAACCACTACTATTACAAGACAGCATCGGATTTAAACTAACACTCCGACAACCCTGATCACGATTTGGTGAAAAAAAAAAACACCGCTCCAACACATAGACAATAATAATATGTAACACGCGAATGAATCACGCGGTTCAATTCAAATTTCAATACACACTAAACACTGACTTTTATCTAAGGTTTGCTTATCATAAAATGTTAAAAATCCAATTAATATTTTGCGTAAAGGCAATCGAAGAAGAGAAGCTTAAGATTAAGTGGAAAAATGTTGAATTTGTCGCGTCGTCTTGGCTCCTCGCCCTAGTAAACAATATCGCAAACAACGACGCGATTAGGTTAAAGTTCTGGGAGTGCCTTCCCCCTCGTCCTGTTCCGTTGTTGCACAGGGAGGTCTCGCAACAAGATGTGCAGGCGTACAATTTGGTTCGCTCGCCAATTATAATGCAGCCGGGCTCGCAGTGCTTAGTGCAGTTTCGCTCCAGCGACCACATTTTCAGCGTCGACGTCGAATTTTCGTTGGACGTAGTGTAAGAAAAGCGCTTCACCTGCAAATTAGGCCATCGATATTGAAAATGTCAGATTCATTCAGTCGAAAAATTCAACACTTGTTATAAATAATTCAATTTTACGTATTTGTAACCTCGTGCATTATTAATAAGAGACTCAGTTCAGAATCCCTATAACTACTGGATTAGAAAACGTATTCTTTCCACTTTTCTCGAGAGCTGCTTACAATAAAATTGTTTGCGCATAATGTTTTTATACTAGTTATTTGTGACATTGTAAATTGTAATAAAAAAATCTCATTAGCTAATTTAAGATGTACCTTTTATCTGACGAGATTGCAAATTGAAGCATTTATTTGTCAGAGGTCTCGCACATTTGAAATATAGTTGGAGTCACTTATTCATATTTTCTACTGTGTGTTGTATCAATGTAAATTTTTATCAGTTGAAAATTTTCACTATGAGCAAAAACGCTCATAATCTAAATTCATTAATTTACAATTAATACAGTATTTTATTTTTCAACAACTGCCGAGCAAAGAATTAAGTTATAAAATAAAAAAGTGCTATTATCTATTTGACCTATCACAATATATTTCTGCATTGTGCGTTAAAGCGTTTTAATGAATGTTAACAAGTGGTATTGTACCAAAGGTAATTTATTTAGCTATGTTAATAATGAAATATTCTTTTATTGTTAAAGACAAAAAACAAATCGGGATATAACGTAAAAAAATAAATACTAACGGAGGTATACCTACTAGATATAGTATATGTGAAGGAATATATGATGTGATTTGAATATGTTGTGTCCAGTACAGTGGCTTCCCTAAGGATTTTTCACCTCTGTAGCGATCACGATTTTCTGTCGGCAACAATGGCATAAGAATACAAATGACCTAAACATTAGCGATGAGTTGAAGAACTTTGATACTGACGCGCCTTACTGCTAAAGTTTCATGAATTTGATATACGAAAAAAAACTACATTGTAAATTTTGAAAATCGATTGGTATCCTTAATTTCCTCAGTAAAAATATTGATATTTTTTGAGGAATGCAGTCATAAAATCTGTTTTTCATTGTTTAGGTTTTGTTAAAGCAACAAACCATGCACATTCTCTTCTCATCCTTGCATTTGTGTTGCAGAGAGGTGTCGTTCCCTCGAGGGTCAGCGCAGCGGTCCGCCCCGTCCATGGTGTGACATTTGTAGCACCACAAATCGTTCACGGGACGCTCTGCAGCGGGAGTGCGGTGGACACTGTCTGGCTGCAACAGCTGCGCCCCGGCAGCTGAAGACGTCAGGATATTTTGAAACAGAAACACGCAAATATTATTCAGTTAAATAAGAGTTGTGTAAGATAGTTGACAGCCATCGTCAGAACCAAGGCTAGCAAATGATTACCATGTTATGAAACTAAATACTTTACATTTTTTTTACCAAATTATACCTACAGAAGTTTCTTTAGTTAAACACCAAATCAACCAACAAAGCGAATAGTGTCACCACGTCCATAACTCATTCCGCAAGAGAATAAGAATAGAATAATATGGTTAGGACAAGACAAGTAGTTAGCTAATTACTCTCGCTACTCCCCGTTCTTAGAATGGAATGGATGGGAGTGAGGAATTCAAGGCATCATATACATCAGTGCTTTCAAACAGAAATTCATAAAACGATTAAAAAATCAATTTATAAAACTGTACGAATTGGGATTTGAACCAGTGACCTTCGGAATCGAAGCCAACGACATTGACCACTCGACCACGCAGGTGGCACATATATTCCATGCATATATAATAACTCCTAAATACTTATATTTATACATCGATAACATGTATAGTGTTTCTTAAAAAGACAGTACTAAACAAATATTTTACGAGTAGGACAATTTTTTTTCAATTGTGGGACTCTTTTTCAAAACTGAATTTTCTAAAATTGGTGGAAATGAATTGAGTATGCAGGATTGTAAATTTTTCGCCAAATCGGTCAAATTGCATGTGAATTTGCTATTTAAAAATGTGATTGTTTTCTATGACAAGCTTGTGACCATTTCCTGAAAACTTGAATATATTATTTTAATAAAAATTCCTCCTACATATTTAAACATTTATAAAACATGAAAAAGCTGTTTTCTATGAATTCGGCGGTAGCTTTTTTTAGGTTAATTTTTTTATATAAAATTAAGTTTGATAACTTTGTAATACAATCAAAGGAATGAAAAAATAGTTTTCTAAATTGTGGTTATACAACTTCCAGCCTCTTGTTTTTCCCTTTCACAAGTTGGCTCGGCTCCAAATTTCTTCCTAAAATAGAAGTTATCTTAAGCAGTCATGTGATTTATCTGTTATGCCTACATTTTCTTTATACTGTCAGCTTTATCAGTTTTAGTAATTTATTGTCAAAAATTTCAACAACAATACATTGACACAGCCATCTCTCATCCTTCCCGATGTTTTTGTGTACGGTGAATTGCCGGTGTTTTATTGTATTAAATAACAATTTCACATTTTAAGCATACGATATGTTTCAAATATATAATCCCGAGTATGACAGACAGGGGAAAAATGGTGACTCACGCAATCAGACCATGTTGTATCTTTTTGCGGGCGAACTAACGTCAACCCTGATAATGTTCACTTCGTAGTTCTGTTCAATTATTAACACAATATAAATATGTCCGACTAATGTATGTTTATTTTTTTCATAAAAATGAAGTAATTGTATTGTACATTCAAAATGGTTGATAAAAGTATCAGTAACAATCAAAGATACAAAACAACGCTAGGTATTTGAAACAGCCGAAAAATGCTCGATATCGGATTTCAAAATTTTCGAAATAACTCAATAAGACGGATCCAGAATCAAGCAAATAATATCAATGTCTTTTCCGGTTTCGATAACTTAACTATATTTTCGTATCAATTTTTGAACACACAAATATTCAGCTATTAACTTTTCCGGTTCTATGCTCAAGAAATGCGACCCCAATACCCACATTTTCTTAAATATCTATTTTAATATGGGTGATACAATGTTTATAATTAAGGTATTCTTATATCATAGTTTTTTGGACCTTTTGTAGTTTATATAAATACGATAAGATAAGAGATAAGCGCACGCTTATCAGCGATCGTTCGTAAGATTATAGGCTGAACGCCGCTAAGCATCAGGCCAGTCGCGCATTGACATTTGCACTGAAACCACGTATATTTTACGCGCAACTTAAAATATGATTATTTATTAAAAAACCACAGATTTTTATAAAAAAATGTATGAGGAATGATGCAGAGAGATATTTTAAAGCCCTTAGACTATTTTTTTTTTTTTGAAATTCATAAGAATAAGGCCAATAATGAGGAAACCACTGGGGTCCTTAAAAGACCCCCATCGGCCGAGAAGTATTTTTCTAGTCTCCGAGCCGCGAGAGTTAACAAAATTGAGACTGTCATTTATTTAAAACTAAATTATTTTAAGACAGTATTTTGAAAATAAATTGTTTCATTGCCGTCATTACCAAAAAAGCATTTATTAAAAGACGACGAACTTCATTAACATTTTACTTAAATTGAATAAAATGAACGCTTTCGTTTATGACATTTATATTAAACAACAGGAAATTAATTTGAAGAATAATTATAAAACTGTGGAACGTTTATATTATCCTTTGTATCATCAACGGTTTTTCAATTATTGACTATTCCGGTAAAGTAAAAAAATATTATTTTATTTGTTATTAGAACCAGCTGTTCCATACAACTTTAATACATATTGTATGCACCCTAAAAATAATCGTGAATATACAAAATCATATATTAAAATATTTCATGGGAAATTATCAAATTTCCATTTTAGTTTATCACGTATGATTTCATCTGTCGCATTGACTATTGAGTTGAATAACTATTAATATATAGATTTTTTAATGAAATATATTTATAAAGTCCTTTAAATTAGTTAGTGCTCATTATATTTGTTATAGAATTCCTAATTTTGACAGACGATTGATTAATTATCGTTAGAGAACTGCCATATGGCCCCTCGAGAGGTGAAGTGAGTCAACTAAAAAAATGGTAAAACTTTTTTCTTTGACTTTTAAGTACAATCACGTCTTTATTTGGTGGATTAAATATATTTATTTTGCGGAGATAACACTATTGCAATGTGTGTTAACTGAGGTTACTTCACTTTTACGATACTTTAAGAGGTGTATTACAAAACATATAACATTTTTTTCTTCTAATATCCAGTTGGCCCACTTCAGCTCTAATGGGCCCATATAACACAATAATGACATTTTATTCAAATAAAAATTTAGTTATAAATTTTTAGACAATTAAAAAATATCAAAGATTTAATCAAGTAAGAGCAATTATACAAAAAAAATGACTGCCGACCGTAAGACAATTAAATAATTTTCTGTTAGCACGACAGTTTGCTTTCCTGAATATAATTCTATGTCAGCAAAAGTGTTGTCTGCTATTTTTAGATATGACCATAAAAAGTTGTAAATGGGATTGAGTATTTACAGAGAAAGAAGTTTTAACTTATCTATGAAATGTTATGTTTATGTAGGAGAAATTTTCATATGATATAAGAATAGTTTTTGACCTGTTTTGCGTGAATTATTATTCATATCATGTGCTCTACTGTGCTTCGTTTGCCGAGGAAAATAATAATTTGTTTCAACAATAACATTTACAACTTTAAATAACGATACTGTATTTTAATTTTCTCAAAACATTAACTGATTTCTGCAGTCTTATTTCACTTCAGTAAATTATAGCCGCCTGTGTGGTCGAGTGGTCAACGTCGTTGGCTTCGGTTACGTAAGTCACTGGTTCGAATCCCAGTACGGACAGTTTTATAAATTGATTTTTCAATCGATTTATGAATTTCTGTTCGAAGGCATGGATGTTTGTGATTTCTTGAATTCCCCCCTCCCATCCTATCATATGAACGGGGCGTATGGAGAGCGACTAGCTAACCACTAGTTCTGTCCTAGCCCTACCCTTATATTCCTACTGTCTTTGAAAAAAGAGATGTTGAACAACTGATTAACAATCAGTTCTCGTAGAAACACTTCTGTTGAGATAAACTCCATTAAGAGTCCATATGCTCCACATTGGGAGCGGACATGGTAAAAAAAAATTATAGTCCAAGTTTTATTTTTTATTTTACCGTTTTGTTTATATAATGTAATTTTGAGGCATATATGTAACGCTGTAATGTCAGGTCCTATAACGTAGCGACCAGCGTTGTTGGCTTCTGTACAGGATCTGACGGGTTCGAGTCCTAGCACGAACAGCATTTTTTCGATAAATTTCTGGTCGAAAGCACGGGTGTTTGTGATGTCTAAAAATTCTCTCCCACTCCTTCCAATCCTCTACTAACTGGGCATAGCGAAAACGGTTAGTTAACCACTAGTCCTGTCCTAGCCTTATCATTCTATCCCTACTACTCTCTTTGGAAAAAAAGGTTGAACGACTTAGTAACAAACGCCTGTAGAAAAACTTATTTTGAGACTTGAGATACCTTTATAAGAAGGCCATGGATGAAAAAATGTAAAATATAATGATCCATATTTTTCACGATGAGAGGGGGGGTACAAGGAAAAAAATGTTTTTTTTTTATAATATCAATGTAAACGTGCGTACCTATTTTAAATAACACGAATAGAAAAAATAACAGTTTTCTCTCGATAGACAGATATTTGCATATGGAAATAAAAAAATATAAACAATCTTCTTTCATTTCCATATAAATACAACTCGAAATATCATTTTATTATTTTATCAATGTTGCATTGAATTTAAGTTGAATTAAGTTAAGTGACTTAATGATTCATAAAAAATGAGAAAAATAATAATTATCACTTTTTTATAACTCGGTTAACATGTAATTTAAGATTTCGACTGAAGGTGCTTGGTGGAATTTCAATATTAAATTTGAATCGTTCAAATTATGTACACTCCCACAGATTTTGTCACTAACGACCCGGGTTTCGCCTTTCGGCATCTTCAGGCGTTCAAGCGCACGGATGAACTTGAACTGACAGTTCAAGTTGTCAATCAAAGTTGACAGTTCAACTGTCAGTTCAAGTTCATCCGTGCGCTCGAACGCCTGAAGATGCCGAAAGGCGAAACCCGGTTCGTTAGTGACAAAATCTGTGGGAGTGTACATAATTTGAACGATTCGGTTAACATGTGTCAAAACTTTTTTCAGCCGTATCTCAAAACTACAAATGTCCAGTTTTAGTAGAATTGAATCATCTTGTAGCTGTCTTCAACGATAGTAATAAATTCTACTTAGACTTCATTCACTTATTTGATTTAAATGTACAAGAAAAAAAATAAACTTTCATTGAACAAGGTGATCAAGTACTAATAAATTTATTTAAAATAAAAATTCCATGAATCCAATATACATATTTCGAAATAGAAATGAAATAAATGTTATTTTGAGAACAAGTAAGCTTTTCATTTCAATAACGGAAGTTTGACGGGTTTCATTGTCGATAATATTGACTTCCGTATTTACCTGTCAAACAATGAAAGTAATTTGAAACTAAGAGTTGGTAATCAAAAGTTATGTTTTATTCTTTAGTATATTTTATAATAAATAAGACGATGTGTACTTCAGTTATTATAAATAATTTGAAAATAGCTAGCGAGAATATAAACCGTTTGAACAAAAAAACTGAACGTTTAAGAGATACCATTGAAAAATTAGCACTGCGGCATATGTTGTTATAAATAATTTAGTTTTCAATATGAACAGTAAATGAACATGCGTCCGTTGAATGAATAATTATTTAAAGCATACAAACCTGAAGCAACATTGAAGAAAACCAAGGCGAGCAAATTGAGATTTGTTATCATTTCAAGTACATTTATGCACTGCCACAGTCAGTAGACCACAAGATGACATTTAAAAAAATATGACAGTGATATTTCTATGTCAAACAAAACTCACTGTATCATGAACGTACACACAATCGATTAAAACTAACTATAATACTCATTTGGAACACTGACGGATTTAAGCAATACCATTATTCGGAAGATATTTAATTTCGATTCGCATTGTTACATGACTTGAACTGTCATACTGCCCGCATGTTGGTCAGCCATGTTGCTTTCAAGATGGCGACATTGCAGATTTTTTGCGCACGCGTAAAGCGATTTTCCTTTCAAGGAAGCATCAAAGGAAAACATTGTATTTATATACTTGTACCTGATCCGTAGACTTTTTAACCCCTACTTCATTGTGCTATATTCTGTTCAAAGGGACGCAAAGGTTTTTCTAGATTTTTGTAAATATATTATTTAGCCGCTTACACATACACGTAAAACATGTTCATAACTGAATAAAATAAATACTTCGCATTAAATAAATTGTAACTTTTAGGGTGTTCACTGTCAATACTTGGTGGAAAGACATTATATTAACAAAAAAATATATTACTTTGTACTTTAATCCACTTTATTTAATAGTTTATGACCGGTTTCGCTCATTGCGAGCATTGTCAACTGATAAGAAATTTAATTTAACAATGCTAATTATACAAATAAATTTAAATTTATTTTTGTATAAATAGCATCGTTAAATTATATTTCTTATCAGTTGATAATGCTCGCAATAATCGAAACCGGTCCTAACCAATTAAATAAAATGGAATAAAGTACAAAGGAATATTGTGTTTTTATTCAAAACCCAATCGTGGTTTGAAGATTGTAGCACTGGGCTCAAAAAAGCAATATTATAATTTATTTAATAAGCGTATTTTTATTGAGGATCACTTGAAAGCCTATCATTTTATTTTATTTGTTATATGGTCGCGTGAGCAAAAAAAACAAAATAATAATATATTTAAAGCAGTTACTTTTATGAAACAAAAAGTTAAAGAATTTTAATAGGGTTAAAGTAGTCAAAATTAATATTTCAATCAAATTACTCGTATGTTATTCCGATCTAACATTATTTGCAAAGTAGTCAACGGATAAACGGACGCCGAACTAGGCGTAAAAATATCAATACTGGTATTACAAAAACTGTGATTCCGGTATGTTGGTACTGAAAATAAAATTAAAACTAATTTTTAACTGTAGAAACCATCGTATGTTTGAATTTAAATATTTTAAATCTGCTAAGGTTTACATTAATTCTTTCTTTCATAAAAATAATTGCTTTAAATATATTATTATTTTGGTTTTGTAATATCAGTAATTCCTTTTGTGTAGTACCAGTAATTAATTTCAGATACCGAAATACCGGTATTGATATATTCGTCAAGTATTGCAATCCCTAAATAGGAGTCTATCAGTCTGGGAAAAGGGAGAAACATATTATTCTTATGGGTGATAGAATTTACATGATTCTATTCATAGTCTTCCGTATGTAATATATAATACCAAGTTGAATTTATGTTTCTCTGACTAATACTTTGTTTAATACTTTTCGCAATCCAAAGTAAATTCGACGAATAATAAGAAATGAAGTGGACTAAACTTCATCATTTATTTATTATATACAAACATAAACAATTATATTATTTTTTTTATAAATAATAAGTTTTTTATATTTAATAAGTTTGATGAAACTGCAGTGATTATTAATAGTGCTCTGAAACCGTTCATTATTAATTTTATAGTAAATCAAAAAACACATTGTCGATTCTGGTTCGAGTTCGGGTTTCTTATCTCAGTTCGAACTCTTGTATACATTGGTTTTTAAGCCGATATATAGATTAGTAGCCGGGCCCGTGGCGCAGAGATCAACGTCGTTGGCTCCCGTGACTGATATCACAGATTCAAGTCCCAGTACAAACAAAAAAATTCCAATCGATTTTCGTTCAAAAGCATGGGTGTTTGTGATGTCACACAATTACACAATTAAATTCAACACATATTTGTCTAGATTTATCTACTATCCGTATATAACCCACAGCTCAACACAGCACACTCTGTCTGTGTATCACATTCATCGAGTGAATTTATAACTTGTTTTAATATAATTGTATTTGATTCATATATTCTCAAACAATCTTTTGGACTGATATATCGATTATCCATGGCTTTTCCATCTTATCAATTTTGATGCCCTCAGTCTGTGCAATCTCATTAATGTTTCCCACTGTCGATAAATAATATCAGAGGCAATCTTGGCTATTCTTCTGTCAAATTCGGTCTTTGTTGAATATCGAACAATAAAGAAAGCTTTGTTCTCCTGTTTTTTTCCTGAACAAGCACTACCAGATCTGCTTATCTCTTAGTTTTCTTTTTATAAATTTTCCTTTCGATCATTTTCTGTACTTTTCTTACATTTTTTTACCCAATAAATCTTTCTTTTATATTTCTTTATTATCATACATTTATATTTATGAATGTCTTTGTTTTTTAAGTGTAATATAATCTTAAAATAAATTCGATATAACCATATAAAAGGATAGTCGCCTGAGTTGTAGAGTGATCAACGTCGTTGGCTTCGGTTACGAAGAGCACGGGTTCAAATCCCGATGCGTACAGTTTTATAAATTGATTTTTCGATCGATTTATGAATTTATGTTCGTAGGCATGGATGTATGTGATGTTTTCAATGATAGTGATTTCAGTGATAGTCGAATTGAACGAATTGCGCTTCGAATTGCTTTGCCACTTACCGTATAGTCCATATCTGGCTCCCAGTGACTACTGGCTGTTTGCAGACATCAAAAAAATGCTCCAGGAAAAAAGGTTTCCCAAAAATGAAGAAGTCATTGCCGAAGTTGAAGCCTATTTTGAAAGCAAAGACAAATCGTTCTACAGAAAATTTATAAAAAAGTTGGAGGAGCACTGGACAGAATGTATCACTCTTGAAAAAGAGTGTCTTGATGAATAAAGTTGAATTTTGCCTAAAAGTTTTTGTTTTATTGGTTAGGCTTGGCACTTATTGAGTGACATATCATTTTAAACAAAATTTTTGATTTCTATAAATATTTGTATTTCTACTGTGCGCTTCGTTTTACGAATATATTTTATTATAAATAACTCAAAACATGTCTATATTTATTGAGTAATGTTTTTTGTTTTTATATAGAAATCGTCAATAATGTTAGAGACGAAAGCAATTTTTCTTTAAAGGAAAGGTAGTAGTAATTTATTCATATATGTACGTTGAACATTATTATTCGATGTTGATTATTCGACAAGCATCCCTATGTATATTACCCTGAACCTGTTGTAATGGAATTTTGAGAATTCTTTTAGTTGAATAAACATGAGGTAGGCAATTTAAAAACGCTATATAATAACAGAACGCAAATCCACAGGTGTTTTCTTTTCCTACTGAATATCTTTTACCATGAAAACACAGCTTGTCTGCAAATCGGATTTTAAAAAAACATTGTTATAATAAAATGTAATATATTTTATTATTCAAGTTTTTAAATAAACGTCGGGATTTTTTTTTCACAGTAAAAAAAAGAAGAATAACTATAGTATATGATAAATTTAAACTCAAAATATAAACCGTAATGTGTATAGATTTGGACGATAAGGTGAATGTTTAGGGTTTGATAATATTTATGACAATATAAATATATTATCAAATGGTGTATGTTTGAATTTACAATACCATTTAAGTTGAACACGTGTTCTTCGTTTTTCTTCGAATAAATCTCTTTTGTTTTATATTTTTTGAGTTTATATCAAGTGATTTGATATCTATAAATTTATTTTGCGTTGGTAGTTCGCTGAAATGGCAAATTTATTATTTTGAACCCTTATCACAATAGTATCTTGAATACATAGTTTAATTCAGGGTTTCTCGACGGGAGGGGGAGCAAAGTGTGTTCCAAGGGGGCCACAGGCAAATTTTTGCGATTTTACATTAGAAATTCTTGGAAGAGCTTTAAAAAAAAGGTCCCACGCTGTTCATTTGGACAAATCTGTAAATCCTGAGATTTTGGATTAAATAATTCTTGGAAGAGCTAAAAAAAATGTTCCACGCTGGTAAATTTGGGAAATCCGCAATTTTTTTATATGGGGGTCACAGAAAAATAAAGACACTCAAAAGGGGCCACAGGCTCAAAAAGGTTAATAAACACTGGTTTAATTGGTTGAATTGGAATTTACTTGGTAGAACTCCATTGTAACAAGGTAAAAAATAGCAAAGTATTTAGATGTGCGAACTAATTCTCCTTGGGTAATCCCATATTTGTAACCGTCCTTAGAAACACTTAGTATTTTTTTTTTTACCATGTCCGCTCCCATTATGGAGCATATGGACTCCTAATGAAGTTTATCTCAACAGAAGTGTTTCTACGAGAACTGCTTGTTACTCAGTTGCTCAACCTCTCTTTTTTCCAAAGAGAGTAGGAATAGAAGGATAGGGCTAGGACAGGACTAGTGGTTAGCTAATCGCTCTCCATACGCCCCGCCCCGTTCATAGGATAGGATGGGAGGCGGGAATTCACGACATCACATACATCCATGCCTTCGAACAGAAATTCATAAATCGATTGAAAAATCAATTTATAAAACTGCCCGTACTGGGATTCGAACCCGTGACCTCCGTAACCGAAGCCAACGACGTTGACCACTCGACCACACAGGCGGCATTAAGTATATTTAATCAATTTAATACTACAATCTGTAATATAAGTTACGATGTTAGAGTAAATGACAAGATGTATTGTATACATCTTCTAAGCCAGTATATATGTATATAGTTAAGTAAATGTAGGTTTAAACATAGTCCTGATGAAAGCATATGCTGAAATAGCTTCAATTTATTTTTAAAAAAACGTAGAACTAAATACTTTGTTATTTTGTTTACCTTATTCTTAATTGCATAGTTAAGTTGAGAATTTTATGGCGAGTAAATTGGTTGTCGAATTACCTAATTTGATAAATTATAAATAAACTTTAAGAAATGAAAATATGTTAAAAACACATTTTACTCCAGTAACTTCAATGTCGTTTATTTTCTTTCAATTTTATTTCAGTTCCTTATTTGTGCCAAATAAATAAACGTTGAAGATCTGCCAAAAAACATTAAATATATTTTTCTCAATTGATTGTAAAAACTATATTTTTATTGTCGTCGTTTTGCAAAAGCAATATATCACCAGTAGAAACTTTTGGTAGATGTTTAAAGATAAACGATGTCAGAATATTTTTTTAAAAGTATGAGGGTTGGACGAAAAAAAAATTGTATAATTTTTTTTTGCAAACTTTTAAATTTCATTTTCTTTCATGACTTTTTTAGAATTTCAATAAATGAGAATATCCAAAAAAAATGTAAATAAGAAAACCAGATAGTCGTCGCATCAAACAATAGATTTTAAAACTTATTTCACTTCCGGATCCACTTTCAATAAATCATGATGTTGAATACACACATTATAAAAAAAATATACATTTGTAAAATATATACGGGTCTTATGGCGCAGTAGTTAGCGTAGTGGGCTTCCGTGCCGCATCTCACGGATTTGAGTCCTAGTACAGCATTTTTTCGATTGATTTATCTATTTCTGTTCGTAGGCATGGGTGTTTTTTTGATGTCCCTCCCACTCTTTCCAATCTTTTAACAACTGGGCTAAGCGAAATCGATTAGTTAATCACTAGTCTTAGGCCTCATCCTTTTATCCCTACTACTTACTCTCTTTGAAAGAGAGAGGTTTAACGACTGAGTAACAAACAGTTCTCGTAGAAAAACTTATGTTAAGATACCTCCATTATTTGGTCATATGATCCACATTGAGATATAAAAATATAAAAAGACCCTTGTTACAGAGTGATCAATAATTAAGCCTCTAATATATCGCATATATTTCATTAAATAAGTGTTTTTTTTTAAATAAGTAAAACATATAATCAATAGCTCAACGTTTTTTTCAGAGAAGGTACTTATAAATATTTATTGCCATCGCAAAAGCTTAATTATTTACTGAACCCAATAATTTCGTAAATAAACACGAAATATCGGATATATTTTTATACATTGTTTTCAATTGACATAGGTAATGTCAACGGTTAATGAGGCATAATCGTGGATTAACATATCCAACACCCCGTTTCGAGGCCGTCTTCCGAATCATTGAACCTTAATAAATAAAGTCGCCGTTGAAAATTGTCGCGCTAGGGCTTTAACCAGGACCTACAGACCCTACATGACGTGGACTCACGAGGTGGAAATCTCGCTAAGCATAACATTAATCGTTAGGCATGGTTAGTTCCGTCGGTCGCCGAGGGCGGCGCTGCCGACACAATTTTATCGATTACGCCGTGGGAAAGAGACAGAACTAGACAACACAAGGTGAGGTTACTATGCTAGGAGAATTTGACCGCCAAAGTGAAATGATAGCTTTCGGAAAATTCCGCTACGGAGCGCTTTGTGTATCACTCGAATATAACGTTTCAGGATAAATGAAAATATATAAACTTGATAAATATTACATGTTTAATATTTTTATAACAAATAACAATAAGCAATATTTAATTTATTAATATTTATAAAATATTCAACTTGCATTATAAGAATTTCATTATATGAAAATTTATAAGAAAATTACTAAGTACTTTTTATATGGTCAAATTTTCGATTGATTTTGTATTAATTACTCTTTAATTTCTTCTTTTATATAATGTTTTTTTAGTACATACTTGAAAAAAATCATCAATTCTTCTTTATTTTAACCAACCAATAATAAAATAATAAAAAACCAAAACTTGAGTTAAATAAAATCATGAACATTAATTAGTAAGACATTGTAATAGCAGTGTAGTTGAAGCTGAGATTCCGATATTTATGGTGTGTTTTTTAATACTAATATACTGGAATGCAGAAATAAACAATATGTACACTTTTTAGATGATTCAAATATTATTTAAGAATTGCAATTGACAATATTCTTTCAGCTGGTTGAATACATTATAATATATCTTGTTTTGTAGTTATTATTTTCCAACATAAAAATTTAAGCAATTTGTTCATCCAAATAGTACTCTACACGACAAACATTATTTTCTTTATTTTTGGAATAAATAAAATTGCACACAAAAGTTACTTTGCGAAATGATTCCCAGTTGTGTCTTAAAATCTGAATAAACGTCGTAAATCAGATGGCACTAAATCAGTAAACAAGTTGTACTCGTACGTTATTATTTCATTCGCAACGCAGCAGACTGTAGCAATAAATCGAATTAAATTGCTAGCTACATTTTGTAATTACCTATGGCAACGTTCGGTAATTCTAATATTCAGGACAAAGTCATAATCCCAAAAGACAAAAACCTTATTAACATGGTTCATTTACCGTACGTGGTGGAACCAAATCGAACTAACCTAACCTAACGATATTTTTGATTTATATAAATTTATTCGAGACATATGAATCGGTACTAGAGACAACTCAAGAATAAATTCCTGGAAGTTAAAACATTTTACAATCTCGGTTACCGGGTTATTTGAACTTAACATTTCGAGATTTAAGAATTCAACTTTGGTAATTCAATGCAAATATATTTTGAAAATATCTAAACCTTGAATACCTTTGAACATTTCGGAAGGTAATAAAAAAGATAAAACAAAACAAGCATAGAAAATTTATGTGTCTCCCAAAAACTTATACTTTTTGAGATACCAGGTTGAAGAAAATTATCAACAGTAACTTGTGGTTATTAAAGTGGTATTTATTCGCTATACGTTGATGATAGTTACAAATTTTTAATTTAAAATGCAAATTATCGTATATACAATCGACTTTAAATAATATCTTAACTCTATTCCATATAGCGTTGTGTTTATTTATAACTTTCGACTAAATATTTAATTATCTTGAAGTATTTTCCAAGCACTATTATTTAATAGTGTAAAATTAACTTACTTGAAATCCTTCGAACTGTAAATCTTTTAACAAATGTATATAGGCTTATAGTATTACATGTTCTCATAAATATACAAGACCTTCTTGTGTCACCGATAAACTGATATGTTTTCATGTCAGGCGTAACTATTAATTAAACACTGACTTCAAGGTTCTCCCTTCGTATGAATATAATCATATTGAATTGTATAGTGTTGAGATATTAATTAATTAATAAACTCTACCGTTTTAATACAGTTTTGCATCGTAGGAATATTAGAGCAGAAATATTCGTTACTTAATGATTAAAAAAATATATATTTATACAACAGTGACGTTAATAAATAATAGAAAGGTTGTACGATTTCTTTTCTAACAATGTCAAATATTTTTTTTTGATTAAGAAATTTTTACGTTTTTTGATGCAGATTTGATGATGTGGTATTGATTTTAAAACAACCAATACGTGGAAGATAAATAAACTTTCAACTAAATATTGTAAATTAAATAAAAAAAACTTTCATCTTATCTTGTTTTACATATCATATCGACTGTAGAAAAGAAAAAGAACGTTACCCACACATAGCAAATTTTACAGGAGGCACAAAAAACGTGTTTTGATGATTTTGGGACATATGAAGATTATGGAGTATACACAACCTCAAAGTGCACGGAAACTTTTAAACTGGTGTTGAATTGACATAATCTAATATTGATTAAAGAAGTTGTCTTGGAAAAACCTTTTTTTCAGTCTTTATTCTTGGTTTCAATTTTAACAAGCTCATTTTTTTCAAACTCAAATGCTTAATTTAGATACTAATTCGGCATTCACAGCTTACATCCTTTTGATAGAATGTGTATCAAGTTTGATACATTGTGATTATCGAAAAAAGCCTGCTTTGTAAAAACTGTGGGTTAATTTCTTTTTCCTTTCGATAGTCAATTTGTCCATAGCTTGCCAATTCATAACAACGTATTATTTTTAGAAAAAAGTTATTCCAAATGTCAATTAAACAATCAAAATGTATTTTATCACTGTGCCGTAAAGACAATAAAAGTGTTTTTTTTAGCAATTATTATAATTTCAATAAAAAAGATGTTTTTTTATAATATATTCATATGAAAAGCTACGAGTAATCAAAATATATACTTAAATTTAATATTCCGGGAGATGTGAGTATTTCACTCTACTTGCAGGCGGTCAAACTTGACCACATTAATTGCTGGTCGTATGCAAGCTTAGGAATATAATACATGTTAAAAAATCTTAACAAATACAGTCAAATAAAGATGAATTATTTATTTGGGCAACGAATTTCTTGTCATGCGGCACAGCGTCTCATTATTAGCCATGTTAAACATTTATCCGTGCAGATTTGGCCTACTCAAACACGCCGATCCATCTTCATATGCAAATAAACGTCATAGGCTTCCAATTTTGCGGTAAAAATAGTATGAATATATATATATTTTCATTATTTCACTTTTTTTTAAGGTTGCGAGCTTTACATTCAGGTTAAATCTTACAGTGATTACATTCAGTTATTTTTTTTACACGGTAGATAAGTTCCACAAAAAGCTTTAAACCATAAAAAAACAAGTGAAGAAGTGATGGAATTAAAAAAAAAAAGAAAAGATTAGTACGCCGAATTTAAAACCATGCTATTTGAAAAAATAACAAAATTGTGTGAACAAATAATAATAAGATTTTTTTAAATCTAGGTATTATTACTATCGTGTGTGTGTCGCCTGTGTGGTCGAGTGGTCAACGTTGTTGGCTACCGCTACGGAGGTCACGGGTTCAAATCCCAGTACGGGCAGTTTCATAAATTGATTTTTCAATCGATTTATGAATTTCTGTTCAAAGGCATGGATGTATGTGATGTCTTGAATTCTCCCCTCCCAACCATCCTATCCTATGAACGGGGCGTATCGAGAGCGATTAGCTAACCACTAGTCCTGTCCTAGCCGTTTCCTTCTATTCCTACTCTCTTTGGAAAAAGAGAGGTTGAGCAACTGAGTAACAAGCAGTTCTCGTAGAAACACTTCTGTTGAGATAAACTTCATAAGGAGTCCATATGCTCCACATTGGGAGCGGACATGGTTTAAAAAAAAATATTATTATCAACATGAAGAAAGAAAAAAGAATTCACCATTAACTCCTGAATTTTGGTGCTTTCAACGTGGTATAGTTAGGTATTGGCGAAAGCATTGTTTCAGTGTGTATAATAAAATTACGTTAATTGTGTATGTATAATCAATTTAAAAATCATTATATATATTCCTAAAAACAAGTTTCATTCGGAGAATAAGTAAAGTTTATTCATTCTGATTTTTTTACAATGCGGCAACGGGCTTACAGCTCGTAATAATGAATACCCAATAGGCATTCAGTAAATAACACAAAAAAAAAAAATAACATGTAATTTAATTAACAAAAAACAATACTTTTCATTGCTACTTTGAAGGACCAAACATTCACCGTCAGTTCAAGTTCATCCGTGCACTTGAACGCCTGAAGATGCCGAAAGGCGAAACCCGGGTCGTTAGTGACAAAATCTGTGGGAGTGTAAATAATTTGAACGATTCAAATTTAATATTGAAATTCCACCAAGCACCTTCAGTCGAAATCTTAAATTATATTAACCGTTTTCATCGCTAAAAGTTTTTGATTCGTCTGATATGTTAGAATCTTATGAAGTCTTTGTTTGTAATTACTGTATTGTGTTGTTGAATTGCTTATTATTGGAAAATCCGTTATCTACTTCTGTGATTCTGTGGACAAATAATATTCTCTTGCTTTTTAACGGACCGTGTTATTTCAAAATACTGGGCTTTATGCCTAGAATTGAAAAACTAATCTTTAGCGCTATTCCCGCGTGAATGTTATTTAACGGTCTGAAATACCATGCACAATCACGCTTAGAGTATACAGACCGTCCAAAATAAGAACTATGCACGCGGGAACAGCACTACTGCTGATAGAAAGCTTAACTAAGCCGCCCTGTCTAGTAGTTACTACTAATTATCGAGACAACTCTAGCGGTTACTTGGAAAACTGTGTAAAAGCATTTTACAAGAATGTGGTGGTTCTAATTTAAACTTCGGAGACCCTTCTCTACTAATCATATACATTTTTGATTGAATAGTGCCTGGTAGACGTAAAACTTTTTATTTATGAAGTAATAGTTGAATAGTAACATATGTTGTTTTAACTTTTCCGGTTCTAAGCTCAAGAAATGCGACCCCAATACCCACATTTTCTTAAATATCTATTTTAATATGGGTGATACAATGTTTATAATTAAGGTATTCTTATATCATAGTTTTGACCTTTTGTAGTTTATGTAAATACGATAAGATAAGAGATAAGCGCCCGCTTATCAGCGATCGTTTGTAAGATAATAGGCTGAACGCCGCTAAGCAAAGCGCGCCAGTAGCACATTGATATTTGCACTGAAACCACGTATATTTTACGCGCAACTTAAAATATGATTATTTATTAAAAAATGTATGAGGAATGATGCAGAGGGATATTTTAAAGCCCTTAGACTAATTATTTTTTTGAAATTCATAAGAATAAGGCCAATAATGAGGAAACCACTGGGGTCCCTAAAAGACCCCCATCGGCCAAGAAGTATTTTTCTAGTCTCCGAGCCGCGAGAGTTAATAGCATTTGACCTTCTAAAAATACGAATAGTTGTCTTATTGCTCATCTGACGAGACGTATTTCAGAATCATCGTTAGAAAAAATAAAAACATTACAAGCGTCTTCGGACAAAGTATATTGATTTTTTAATTTATTTATTTAATTAACATTACACAAGGTTGACAAATTATAAACTTTAATCTTTTACAATGAACAAAAAAAAACATATTCCAATTAAATATTAAAAGCAGTAGAAAAAATGGCAAGAACGTCAACTGAGTAGGCTCCGACGGACTCTAATTTAATACATCATAAATAGAATTCGTCGGAACTCACCCACGTCTACGTAAAAATGTCGACACCCTAAGCAATATTGTTGAACATCGTTAAAGCACTCCCCAGTGGCATCTCTATTGGCAGGCTGTTTCTACACCTTGGGAGAACAAACAATTCATGTCCACGATTTTACAAAAAATAATCAGGAACATTTAGATTGAGATTAGAACATTATCACAAAATCGTCTCAACAACTTTGACTACTCGATTCAGAAAACTATTTTAAGAACGTTAATTGGTTAGGTATAGTGAATAAAAAAAGAATAGGTTTTTACCAATCATTTACAAAAATCTTTTTTTCCCAGAAGAATATTTTATATTATAAGATGAATATCTGAAATCATACAGACAGACAGAAAATATGTTAAGATGACATCCGATGACAATGCAACTAAAGCGGACGAACGTTTTTCCAATTCAATATATGTATAATTTTGCTTAATTCATAAGTAAATATGGCTATGAGAACAGTTATTTAATGAACAGGTGAACTTAGGCGCAAAGCGATTTTTTTATTTGACACAAAATATGTACATTATTGTGTTATTTATAATTTCAATAAAAACCTTTATTAAAACTCGACATAATACTAAGAATGAAATAATTGTGACGTTTTAAAGCCTTAGAATTTTTCGGCACGTGTAGAAATAATATTTTTTTCGACAAATAAAAACAAGTGTTTACTCAGAAACACGCTTTGAGTGTTAAATTAAAAATATGGTAGTAAAATTAAATTAATAAAAATAATTGCGCTATATATTAAAAAATGGCGTTGATTTTAGTTCTTGAATATTTTTTGAATTCTTTGATAGTATACAAGGGATCGAAAATCATTTATTTTACGATAAATGACAATCAACATTTTTTTTTAATTATAGCATTTTTAATTAGATTAATTAAAACTTGTATTAATTCCACTCCAACAAACTAGACTAGAAATTACCAATAATATAACTAATTGTATTACAATTACACTACTACTTAGAAATTATTTTCTTGTGGTTGGAATTGTGAATCTCATTGAAAGAAAAATGATTGTGCTGCCTTTCTTTGCGTTCAGTAGAAAGAAGAAATACCAACCTCCATTTTGTAGTGTATTGAAGTCACGAATTAAAATTATTCTTTTTTTATAGTTTTACAAAAGTAAGTCTGAAGACGCTTCTCAAAGAGGCAAAGCACGTGTTCATTATTTGTAACACAATAAGTAAAATAATAAAGGGATCAAATTCAATTTGATATCACTCATAACCAGCTTAGCAGTATGTTCACACTTAATAAAGTAACCATTCATATTTGGATACGAAAAGCTCTAGAAAGAAATCTTTGAAAGGATTCAAGGCTCCTAACGCAAACCCTTCTGCTACATCAATAATTCTGTTTACGACTTTTCATTTAACGAGATGCCACCAGGTGGTGTATATAATGCAACATTTTCCATACTCTCCAAGGGATGTCCGCAGTATTACTATTTAATCCTAACTTAACTCTACACATAAAATCTAAAGCTCTTAGTTCGAATTCAAACAAAACAAAGATTATTTTTGTTTGATATAGGTAGTATGTTTTAATTGTTAAGTGTATTCTTTGTTGGTTCGAAAGTGCTTTCTGTAATCACACTGTGATAAAATATAGATTCATTTAGTTAAGTTGTCAGCACAGTGTATGCTAACATAAATCATGTTTAAACGTTAAATTGCAATCCATTGAATTTAAAAAGAATTGTGTATGTAATGAAGTAAATACACCTAGTCCTCTTTTGACGCGAGTTTTTTTACGACACCGTTTCTTTTTTTAGCGCGATTTACTCGTTGTTACGCGATTTTTTCCTTTATTTTTATTTTTTATAGAAGAACTTTGAACTTGTAAACTTTGTAAACTTTCGCAAAATCTTTGAATTCGTTAAATAGCACGTTTCGGACATCAATTCGGAGAGTTAAATATACATTATCTACTAAATAAATTTACCCTATAATTTTGTCCGTTATTGTAAAGAGAAATAATTAACCGTCAGAACATCAAAACAAATCCAATGTAATAATCGACTCAGATTTTTTACAGCATTTTATCAATCGAGCAAAATTCAATGCTTTCGTTCAAAACCACGCAAACGAGATATTTTATATTAAAAAAATAATACAATTATGCATGTATATATTATGTATCTGTTTCTCATTGTATTCAAGTATCAAATAAATAAATTAATGATAAATATGTAAAAAAAAAACTTTTTTTTGGCGAATTTCATTTGTTTTTCAAACATTTTTACTCGGTATTTTGATTTTTTCTGGAACCAATGCATCGCATAAAAAAGGTTTGGGTGTAACTGTTCATCGAACCAGCGGCACAACCAGCAATAGTTGTATTTTTTTAATTACATTTTTTTTTCAATACCTGTAGTTAAATGGTAAAGCCTTTTACCTTTACATTTGGCAAATGCGCAGCTGTGAGTTTGAGTCCCCTAACGAGTTATTTTTATTGGTTTTTGTAAAAATACAAAGTCTGCAATATTTTTGTTACACTTTTAAGATTGTTGGCAGTCAACAATTTGAAGTACAAATAGGGCGCGTATCGTCAACCATTTTCTTAAGGTTACGCTACAGTGGTTAATTTTTACCCTGATTACCAACTGTATCCGACAAGAATCAGTGACACTTTTTCGGTCAGGTTGTAGATGTGTGGAACTGAAATTCCAGCCTTTGGATATTTTAGACTTAAGTATCTTTTAATCCTCAAAATTATGACATAAATCAGCTTTTAGTATGAGGATAAAAGAGCTAGCGAGAGCCCCTTGATAAATTAGAATAAAACAACATTCTCAGGTCAAACCAGTACCAGACTGTTATTTCTTAAATACATAATATTAACATCTTTGATGGCGTATGCAGGGACGTCCCGAGGGCATAGGCGGGTAGGCAGTTGCCTAGAGGTGGCAATTACTAGGAGCGGCAAATGATCACAGGTTTTTAAATGGCTAAATATTACACGAATTTGGCTTAGAAAATATGTAATGCCTCAATGTCTTTGATAAAAAAAATACCAAACCAATAATGAATACTTATATAATGTAAGTTCATTTTAAATTTACATTATTTTTATAATGCGTAGTGAAAGTAATAGTTATTTTTTCATATTTATTTAACAATAATATGACTTTCATAATAATAATATGGATCATATTTATTCAATATATCAATATATGCGTCGTATAGTATCAAAAGTAGAACTAACCATTTTTCGAAGTTGCGAGAAAAACACGAAAAACGTATTGTTGGCTTTTTGAGTTTTATCAATTTAAACTCAATTTCAAACATAGCTCATCAACAAGTGCAACTTAAAATTTGTGTAGGAAATCACTTAAAGTAACTCTGTGATTGGTTGAAATCCTGATTTACCAAACTGTTCTACTTTTGTTGCCAACGTCGTGGACAGTTCTGCTTTTGATACCAAGCATCATTTTCTTTTGCGTTTTTGTACCACATTTATTTGATTTTTAAACATTTTTTAATTTCTAGCCATACACTATAACAAGCAGAATAATGTGACAGCATTAGTTAAATTTCGACATATATGGGATAGTTCTGCTTTTGATACCAGGCGACTCGTATATTATAAATCATCTGAAAGCAAAATGGAATAAGAAACAAAACATTTGTTTGAGTACGTAGGTGGGTGGAGGATTCGGACTTCTATATTTGTATATGTATTTCCAGAATTTTTCTATTTTAAAGCTCTGCCTAGGGGCGGCACATAGCCTAGGAACATCACTGGGCGTATGTTAAGTATAACGTTTGAAACATGGATTTTTAATAAATGGAATCTGTTATGTTAACGTATTGTCAGCCTACTACTGCCTTCAGTTTTTTGACAGGTCATGTTTACAATACAATATTTTCCAGTCGGACTTAAACAAGGGAACATTTTGACTAGATGACGTCACATGGTCCCGTAGGGGTCAGCGGCGGGCAGCGAGTAAATATTTTATTTTTAATGAAAGATTTGATTATTTTGTTGTCTGTTGTAAGTCTTCTCTTAAGTAAAATTTATGTTCATCTTAATTTGAAATTTAATTTTAGCTTACATATTAACTTTTTTCAAACTGCTTTTTTCTGTTTATATAAACTTTCGCGGGGCTTCATTCATTATGAACGGTTATAGCCCGGAGAAATTCAATTAATTCTTGGTACGCGGAAGCAATAAAAAGTTAATCAATAACAGAAAAAACGAGGCTGTACTATATTTATTGCTGGCATAAAGGGTAGTTATTAATATCTAAATACATTTAGTTGCTATTCAAGATTTTCTATCATCGACAATTCTACGCAGTGGCGTTCCAAGGATATTGTGCTTCCGATGAATACACAAATAGCGTCTCCTTGTTTTGTTTTTTATTATAATTATTATTATTATAAGCTTGCTCTCTTAGTCACCCAGAGCCAACCGCCATGTCAGATTTTTTTTAGAAATATCACAATTTAACGCAATCGTCAGTAGTTTTAAAAATGATCACACGCCTTTACAGAAGCATTAATCGGATTCGATGCTGAAATCTAAAACTATAACACTAAATTTCTATGATGAGATAATGCTTCGAAACGATAAGGCATGATGAAATATAATTGCTGGGGCATCAAATCATTAACCATCGATTGATCATCAAAATGTATTGTAATAATAATGACGTTTGTGACGATAAAACAGTTATCTGTTTTGCCAACATCATTATTAGATATACTATTATATAACGCTGTTTTTGTTATTCTATCAATTAAACTCCTTTCGTTTTTCGAATTTTATAAATTTTGTTGTATTATCATTTACTTTCTCAATAATCTTAGACAACTCTTATCACAAAGTTATGTCGAAAAACATTTTTAAGGATATGCGTAATAAAAAAATATATAAAAATTTCCAAAGCAGACAGTAATAATATTACTATTGGCTATAGCTTTGACTGATGTCAGTGATTTTTAAAACTGTTCCTACTCACACCTCTTTCAGTGAACGATATTTCCTATTCCTAAAAAAAGGGCGTAGAGTGAGCAATTAGATTACAATAAGCGCCAATCTTCCATACTCAATCTCTCTGAAATGAGAGCTAGAGTGGCGGATGGTAAGAAAACGATTATTTGTCTATAACATCTGCAGTTCAAATGTCCTATTTAGATCCCATTTATTATTTTAAATACATAACATACATTTAAAAAATATATAATTTTGTTTTATCGTTACATCCGAAATAAGTTAATTATTTTTATACCATGTTGATATCTTAATTTAAAAAATAACTCAGTTATGTGTATTATAGTTATTAAAATTATTTCTAACGCAATTATCAATGTGTTTTTTTCTTATTTCATTCGGCTGCAGAATTGACAAAACTTTCTGCTCATGTTTGAATAGGACTTTTCAATAGAAGTATTTGATTTGATTTATAAAAGCAAGGTCGCTTTTCTAGCTCTATTGCTTTGATAAATGGGTAGAAAAAATCTCATATGAATAATGCTTTTTTATGTGTTCTATTCGTGAAAGGGAAAATCATGAAAATATTGATACAATAGAGTAAATAATTTCGGTTGGAAATATTTAACCCATGTGCCAAAGGCGCGTTTTCAAGATCAAAACAATGTCAAGAATATCAAAATAAATATATATACTAACAAACTTTGAATTGTTACAGCTTGCGGATATTGATATATACATAAATATGTATCTGTCTATACAGATATATATTTCTTATCAGTCCTTTTGAAATGCATTTGAGTTATTACGTCATACATTTGAGATTTTGGTTGAATGGCTTTGCATTAACCACTTGAATACCAAGCGGGCACAGGTGTCCGTAACATATGCAAGCAAACACAGATGTCCAAGACATTTAAAAAAACAAATACTTGGTATTCTAATAAAATATAAGCAATATTTGAATGAATATGTGCAGTGCCATATATACTGAGTCAATATAGGTTTTTAAAATATCGAATTCGAGTGTATATTAGGCAAAATTATTTTTCTCAAAAACACGCAGTATCTCTGGAACATATTAATGATTTGTTTGCGCGGTATTCAAACGGTTTTAATAATCTTTACGGAATTTAAGAACTATCACAAATAACCGACTAATCAAAATTACGCCACAAAATCAACTCGTATCTTTATATTTTATCACAGTGTTTTAAGTTCATGATAGAAATAGTCTACATTTGCATTTTTCTTTTATATATTTACTCATGTATAAAAGAACGTGATTAATGTAAGGCTCTAACATAATGGAAACAAATTTATCTTTGACTGTGTAGCTTCAGAAAATATCAATGAATAATTCAAAAGTTATGTTGAATACTTTTTTTAAATTATAACAGATTATGGCAATAAATAATTCAAAAAAATATCGACACCTCTTACAAAAACAATGAGATATTTACAAGTAAGTGGTTTAAAAAGATAATGCTTGGTATACGTCAAGCTTGATAGTTTTGCACCAAATTTAGGATGTTTATTGTCAATTATACATAGAATTTAGTGAGAAACTATCAAAAGCTAGACTTACACTAAGATGTAGTCGCTTTAAACTACTATACTTAAAAGTACCAATTTTGTTACAATAATTTACGTATAAGTTTTCGATTAATATTAAATCTATTCATTAGATCAGTGTTTACCAAAGTGTGGTACGCATACCTCTTGGAGTATGCGGAGATAAGCTGCATGTTACTAAGCATTGCATAAGCTTACTTTTTTCAATTACAATCATATATTTTTTTGACGAAGAGTATTCAGTGTTCAGGAAACACCGCACTAGCTCATTGGCACTTCTGGCAAATTGTGCTTTTACAAATATGGCAAGAATTATTATAATACTTTTCTGTGTTGCGTGTATACCGATGAAATTGCATTACTTAAATAGTATTATTTTCTAATTATCTGTTAAATTTTTCAATGCGTTCTTAGAATAAAACCTAGCATGTTGTTACTTTGTTCGTATAATTTGATCGACACATTTTGTAAAGTTTAAAGCTGTATACAATCGGTGATTCAAATCAATTTAGTTTCAAAAAGCTTTTATATATTAGTAACAGTTTTTCTGTTTTATTTACAGCCAAATCAAAAACGATGAAAGTTTTTTGATCTATTAACCCTTATAATATTTATACACATATGTGGTAAATGCGTTGCTTAAAAAGGGGTTTTCACAAAGAATATCATTGGCAACATAACACGTACTCGAACGCTAAACCGAAACTCTCTAGCGAGGTGAAGAGTGCTCGCAATTTCCCTACGTGACTCTTTTGAAAACCTCCTCTGGAGTCGCTTTGGTTTCATTCTGCGTCACGAACAGAGACCTCCATCATTTCCAACTTGTTTTTATGTATATCTCATTTCTTCTGTCAAACCTTGCCGCGCCGACAGAAAACTTGTTAACTTTTTGCTATTGTCACTGTATAATTTTGCTACAATAATAACTGAAACGATTTCAAGAAAGTTTTTAGTACTTTTAATAACAATAACAAGCAATAAAAATTAGCTTACTTAGTGTTATCCCGTTTTTATATACGTATATATATATCGACTGTGGAAAGGAAAAAGGACGTTTTTCCAAAACAGGTTTTTTTCGATTATCACAATGTATCAAGCTTAATACACGTTCTATCAAAAGAATGCAAGCTGCAAATGCCGAATTAGTATCTAAATTAAGCTTTTAAGTTTGAAAAAGATGACCTTGTAAAAAATTAAAACCAAGAAAAACAACTGAAATAGAGATTTTTTCTGGATAATTTCTTTAATTAATATTAGGTTATGTCAATTAAACACCAGTTTAGAAGTCTCCGTGCACTTTAAGGTTGTGTATAATTCATAATTTGCATATGGCCCAAAATCATCAAAACACGTTTTTTGCGCCTCCTGTAAAATTTGATATGTGTGGGTTACGTTTTTTTCCTTTCCACAGTCAATATATTTATCCATGTTCGCTCCCAATATAAAGCACATGGATTTCTAATCGAGTTATCTTATTAACAACGGGGCGAAGCTAGACCGTATTCCTTTTCTAGCTCTATTACTATTCTATTCGAAAAAGAGAGGTTTTGCAATTGATTAACAAACAGTTTTCGTAAAAAAAACTTGTATTGAAATTCCTTAATAAGAGTGCCATATGCTCCACATTTGGAGCGAATATGGATAAAATACAGTTATATGGTCTTTCGTTCAATTCTTCTTCTATTGACTTTTGGATGTGCACCCAAAATAATGGATTTCTGTGATGATTAAATTTTCTAACAAAAGAAACAGATCAACTAGTAGCTTTGTATCCATATTTTTGTTCACTTTATGACTAATTTAGATTGGGTAACTGAGTTAAATTAATTTAAAATGAATTGCCTTTTTTTCACGTACTTCATTCCACATCCATAGTTTTTGATGATGTTAGATATATATTGTTTTAATTTATTAACTCTGGCCATACGCTTTGTGTATTTTTTAAAAGTTTTTTATCTTTTTGCAACCATTCTTATAAAATAAACTAATGACAATTCAGAAAATAAAACAATCTTTTGTACTAATTTCACAATAATGAATGTCGAAGTCGAGGTTTTTTCACAACTCCACACTCATGAACCATGCCCATAATGTAATTACAGTTGATTTGGATCAAAGCGACACGTATCTTACTTATTTTGGAAACATCTTCAGACTGACTGACAAAACGCTTCTAAAAGACACAAGCAATATACCTAACAACACCTAATTATAAAATTTTAAAAGTGAAATATTTTTTTAAGTCAGTATTCACTGACTTCTTAACGCTCGAGTTTGCCTAAAATATTTAAAATACATTTAAATTATAAGTAGATCCAAATTTGTCGAAAAAATCTGTTCATTAGTGTATTGCCCTAACGACCTAGCCATAGTGTTCTAGACTCTAAAGGTCAAAAAAGAGAATGAATTATGAAATAATTCTTTCAAGAAGAGCTCATTTCAAATTTTATTAAATATTTTTTTTTATTTGTAAAACTTTTTAAATTAAAAGAAAAAACTTAAAAGAATGGATATCTTTTTATCTCTGAGATATAAAAAAAAAGTTTGCAAGAAATACAATTCAAAATCTTTCCAAAATAAAATTTCACTAAGTTGTTTGTTTTAGTTTCAGCCTTTCAACACAAAACAAAATGGAAGTAAAAAAAGTTGAGATTTAAACAACAATAGATAAGATTAAGAGATACATTTCAAGAAACACGTTAATTGTGGATAAACTATAAAGGGAAATACGTAATTTTCATTTAGATTATCTAAGTATACCCGTTGTGTAATGAATAGAAAGTATAACATATCGGGTCACATGAATACGAGATTAAATCCACATGATGTATATAGCTCTTTTGATTCAGTGAATGTCTGTCTAATTAAAATAGTTATAATTTTATGTTTAAATTTGGAACAATTTTGTTTTCGCTCTGAAATAAATTATGAAAAAAGGAATTCTGACATTTGAAAGAAGAATTGTAACTGATTGTGAAAAACATTAGAGGATGGGATAATCATTTTATTTCTCAATAATTGTGAATCTTATTGAGTAATTTCTCACAATAATTCATCATCACTTTCTTTTGTAAAATATTGTTTATAACCCGTGTAAGTAAATCAATACTATATACAGTGAAGAATGTCATTTTTTTTTAAATAGGCGTTATCAATTTACATATTGTATACTAACATAATTTTTCATAAGCTCCTCTAGTTTTTTCATACAAAAACTACAAATATTGAAAACCTAACAAGTCTAAAATGATCTTATTGACTATTCGAAAATCCTACTTTAACTTTATGATTCCAAGCCGTAGAATTTTAATAAATAATTAATTACATGGAAACTTCAAACAATGTTTGTTAGGTTAGTTTATAAAGTATGTTTATAGATTTCAATTATATATTATATTTCATAATGAATTCACCCTTTTTGATAAATATATTGTATTAAAAAAATCTGTGTTTTTTGTGACGACTTAATATTAACTAGAAATTTGGTCACATTCTATATTTGTGCTATGGATTTAATTATTAAAATGGTACAATTTTGTACTTTTTTTTGGCATTATCAAAACAAAAGTAATTCCCATCACTGTATCTTTATACGTAACATATCTTCAAAACAAAGTTTGCTGAGAAGCTCTGATAAGAGCTCATAAATATACCGCAAATTTTCATGGCTCAAATCGTTATTTAAAAAAAAACTATTTTTATTAATTTATTCAGAACCCTGTTTGATTATTTCAGGCTTCTTACTAAATCCCATGAATACAAAAACCTGTATTGTTCTGAACTTCAAAATAAAAACAATCATGATGCAACTTAAGAAAACTAACTCTGTATAATTCCAATCAGGATGGATAGAATTACAGGCTCTAATCTGATGAATATCTGACGACTGATGTTTCCACCACTGATTCACGACTTATTTTTAAATGGCTCCTCAACTGGGCAACAAGCCCACTATCAAAATGACCTTTTCGAATACCAAGCTCAAATATAACTTAACTACCTTGATGAAGATTTCACGTACCGTATTACATTAGTAAAAAATGTTTATATTTTACATTTTATTTCACTAATACATATGATTATGGACAATTGTTTCACAACGAAAGTATACAAATCTATAATATCGCTTTTTTTTTTAATTCAAACAAAATACATATAGTCCTCGACTTACGACTGAGATACGTTCCTGAGCTTTGGTCGTACGTCGAATTGGTCGTATGTCGAATTTTTTACAAAATATATTATCGCTCCACACCAAATATGGTTTATGTGACGATTTTACGAAAATGAGTTAAATATACAGTTTTTTCTATTTGTTTTCTCAGCCTTCTAAAGTATGAACTATGTAACAATACAACATTATAAATGAGATAAAAACAAACTATGTGCCATCATTTAAATATGAACCATGTGATCTTACAGCACACGTACTGGGTATGTGGTTTATATTTTACGGTTATGATTTCACTTAAAGTAATCGAAATTGCTCCCACCTTGTACACGTCTTTTTTTATTTTTATTTTTTAATATTTAGCATTACAGCTTATGCCAATGCTCCAAATATTTAAAAGTTGAAAGATCATACGAGAAAAACTCTATGAGAATTTTATTGTAAGTCGCTCGAGATAAACTCGAGTTTAATTGACATCACAAACACCCACGTCAGGCAAATGGAAACAAGATTTTCACAAAAATTAAAAGTGATGCAAACAAATTATTTATGTATTATTTATAGTCACAAAAAAATCTGCACATATTTCACAGTTTTTGGAAGGCGAAAACTTGGTCGGAGAAAACACCATATTTCCTGGGCTTTGTAGCAACGTCTGCCATACACCATTATCTCCGGGAAAGCACGGCAATCTTGAAGAAGAATCAAGGACACGATTTTTTTTCTTAGTCAGCTGTGTGCAATGGCACCCCGTGATCCAATTCAAAATTTTCAAAATTGCTATTTTTTTCGGTTGTAAGTGCGAATCGTCGTATGTCGTATGTATGAAGTCGGGGACTACCTGTAACATGGAAATATTGAATGTATATAAGGTAATTTTTGCCTTCAAATAACTCACTAAAAATTGTGTCAAAGCAAAACTTTATTGACCATTCATTCCTTCATAAAAAGTTCTAGTTTCGAGTTTTTATGAATTGTAGAAAGAACTATGACGACAAATTTTATTTTTCAATGCAAACCTATTTTCTTTTTTTCTCATGACATTAGACATTGTTTGCTTGCTATATATACTATGATTTTTTTATTATTAAAAAAATCGGACCCATCTGTGACATAGGTAATGTTGTTAAATATAATCTTTTTTTTTTGTTTTTATAGACAAAAAACGATATCACTCTAACCCTAATACACAAACTTTTTAAAAACATATCTTAATTTGACTGTGTACAATAAGTGAAAAAAATACTCTTTTGATTTACTCTACATTTATTGCTTAATATCAGTACCGGTTTCGCTCATCACGAACATTATTGACTGATGCGTTCGTCGTATGCAAAAGCGGTCCTGATAAAATTATAAATACTTGTATAAATATGAATGTAGAATTAGTAAAAAATAGTGTTTTATTTTTTATATATTGCTTTCCTCCAAATTCTGACATTGAACACTTTTAAAAGAATGTATTAGAGGGCTTATTAAATTACAAACAACTATGGTTTCTCTTGATAAGAGTCCCAAAACAAAAATAAGGATAGCTTTTTAGAAGTACTGAAACGAAATTTTGTAAACATCCAGATGGTAAATTTTTGGCCCATTGATAAATCCATCATCATGAAAAAATGTATCTTTGAGTGAGAAGCTTGTCACCACATTAAATTTTTCAGGTAATATTTCTCTAACGTTATTAGAAAATTAATGGATTGCTTTCATGGTATAGATCATTTTTGTAGAAAAACCTGTTACATAAAGTATTCATTAAAAACTTGTTTGTAAAGAAAGCGTACATATCTCATAAATTTATATTTTGTTTGTAGTAGATGAGTAGTCGTTGCGTATATTTCATTTATTTATAATGAATTAAGCACCTTCCTCGTTTACACAGCTTTGAATAATGAATAACTTACTTTGCCTGGAAGTAAGTTGTTCTTATAAAATAAATTATGGGCTTCTATTAGTCAGCTGAGAGTGTATAAATTTCACGAAACTTTCTCAGGCGTCAGAAATAGGAGGAAGGATCAAGCTTAATCTTATTCAGTATTAATTATGATTTGCAAATGAATTTTGATGAAAAATAATTTGCATATACAATGTAGGCAGTCTTTAGGTTATATCAATTAAACTTCTTATCGGTTGAAATACTCGAGTTCAGGTCAAACATAATGTAGATGAAAATGAAAGTATAGCGATACGATATGATTTATAGACATAAGCTCCTACTACCACTTTCAGGATGACAACTGGCAAACATTTAAAATTTTTAGTTAAATTAATTCTGTTTAATTTTTTTCATCATGTAACCAGTAATATCGATTGTTTGATTGTTTATGACCTTAAATGGCAACACTGTTTTTCGATACCCAAAGCGATTTTTGTTTCTTTCTTTCTTGCTTTTTGGGACACGAACCGAACACAACGTGTGTGGGGGACACTTCCCGATCCTGGAAACTTGCTTCCAGTGACCTTCAATTTAGAGTCACTTGTGGTTTTTTTTTTTGTGGTTTTGTGTGATACGTTATTCACAGAATATCGTATCGAAAGGCTAAGCGTCCGAGATGAAAGAACTGATATTTTTCCATCTCGACGAAAATTAAAATTCATTTTGCTCTCTGTCGCGTGTAGACTTTAGTATAATTTCCTCTTAACTTCTATAAAATCTTTTGTGCAAGCTGGGTATTAATTGTATTGTATTTTTTTTTGTTTTGTTAAATATTGTGTGTGATTAAACTTTAATGATTGTAAATTACTAATAAAACGTTTCCGTAACAGTAAGCGATGTTTTTATTTATTCCTACCTACTTGTCGTACGTCGAGTTTATTCAAACTGTTATTGGTCTTTATGACTTTTATTAGTGAGGATTTATTCTTGGGGTGTAAGTAACATCGTAAACAAAAATTTTAAAAATTCTCACAATGAATGAAACACAACTCAAAAATCAATTACGAGTCATGTCAATAGCATCCCTTTGCCACGCTGCTATTCAAACCTTTTAATGTACAATATATTGTATTTATGTTTATTTTTATCTTTTAAATATAATAAATTATTATTTACAATTTAAATATCAATAATGGCATCTTTGTATAGGTTTTTATCGCAAAAAAATCAATCTGTCGGATATATTCAACATAATATCGTGAGAAAAGTGATGTACTTTTACTGTTTTCGGTGGTATGGACGACTTTACTGCTGTCAGTGTAAAAGTTAGTATTTTTTTAATTTAAAAATAAATATTAGTTGTGTACTTTAAAATAAAGTAAATTAATTAAAATAAAACAACCTTTGAAAATATTTGTCACGTATTCGTGAAACTTCCTGTCAATATTTATAAAGCGAATAATGGCCTTTGTATTAATTAACTATGGGTGTTTTTACTGCGTGTTCACTGTCAATACTTGGTGGAAAAGCATTATATTAAGAAAAACACAATATTCCATTGTGTTCATTTCCACGGGTTTATTTCGAAACCAGTCCTGATCTTTGTAAATAAAAGTGGAAATAAGTAAAAAAGAATATTGTGTTTTTCTTAATATAACTCTGAATTGTTAAGTTAAAAATTAAATTAATTCACAGCGTCTCAAAATGTTTCATAGCAACAGCGAGACACATACAGCATTCTACAGTGTATTGACGCAAGCGATAAAATATTACCACGAGAAAAAAAGTAAAAAAATGTGTATATTTTTCAACAACGATCGTTCGAAGATAAAATCAAACTCTTTTTGATCAGTGATGATAGCATTTGTCACAATTTATCATTTCAGTACCTAATGAACACGTCTTGAGGATGCCTCTTGAAGGTGCTACAATCTATCCATCTTTGTAGCAATCTTCAAGCCATTACGGACGTCTCTGATTCACCGTCATGCGCTGCTCACCAACTGTCTGCATACCGTAAAATAATTGTTGGACAAAATGCAGACAGAGGGATATGGTATGGTTTTGTTTATTCCCTATGTCCCGCTTTAGGACGGATGTTATACATTTTTTAATAATTGTACAATCTACCAATTTCAAACTTCCAAGTCATTGAATTCAAGTCACGTCAAATTATTTTGGAATCTTTGAATTTCTCACTTTTTTCTCAGTCATCGATCCCGAGATCCCGAAATTATTTTGTCCCGAGTCTCGAAAAACTAATAACTACGGGTATGGGGAGAGGGCACGGAAAAACATGACACTCAATAGGGGGTACTGGTTCAAAAAGGTTAAGAGAGTATGTATAAAATAACCATTTAAGGATTGAAAATGAAAAAAAAAATAGATAGACACATTGATAATAATTTACTTGTTTGTTGTGTTAATTTAAATTATACGTTTCGTTTGTTTGATACTTATTTGTGCTCTACTGATTAAATTGACCAAAGGCCAAAGCAAACAAAATTACTAACGAAAATTTCGTTAGCAAATAGAGCCTTAATAAACCATCACTAAATTAATTCGTTGTTAATATTGTCTGGCAAATATTTTGTTGCGAAGTAAAGGTTTTTAATAAGCTATCGCTAATCTAATTCATTAATTATTTAGGACGTAACTCTTCCAAAATGATCATGTTTAAATTGAGTATAAATCATATTTCAATAATTTATTCGAAGAGATGTAATTATTTAGTGGGTATAATTATTCCTCATTATTAAGCTGTCACTAGAATCGGTCTGGCTGAACATGATAAAACCGTGTTCAAATCACATCCGGGCTGGGTAAAGATTGTTGCCTTTCCGTTACTCTTCATGAGGATTAATTTAACTGCTATATTTTGAAATATGACACACAAATATACGCTCTCAAATATGGAGTATATAATCATATATACATGTGTTATCATAAAAAAAGAAAAACAACAGATCCGTTGAATATTCTTTGTTAAAATTAAAGACAATAAAGCATACATACATTTCGTTATCTGATTGACTGCAATGCTGTTATGTTATTATATCGACTGTGGAAAGGAAAAAGGACGTAACCCACACATATCAAATTGTACAGGAGGCGCAAAAAACCTGTTTTGATAATTTTGGGCCATATGCATATTATGAATTATACACAACCTTGAAGTGCACGGAGACTTCTAAACTAGTGTTTAATTGACATAATCTAAAAATAATTAAAGAAATTGTCTAAGAAAAACCTTTATTTCAGTATTTTTTCTTGGTTTTAATTTTTTACAAGATCATCTTTTTCAAACTTAAAACCTAAATTTAGATACTAACTCGGCATTTGCAGATTGAATTCTTTTGATAGAACGTGTATCAAGTTTGATACATTGTGATTATTGAAAAAAATCTGTTTTGAAAAAACTGTTGGTTTTGTATTTTTTCCTTTCCACAGTCGATATGTATACATATCTAAAATAGCCGCCACAAATTAATGAATATATTTTAAAGCTTCCGTTTTATGATCCGTCGATCAAGTTCAAGGTTAGAAGTTTCTATTTTATAATATTATCTTTTCGATTAATATTTTAAATATACAAAAGTTCACGGATACGTGTGATACTCTGATCTCAGTTGACCCGTATTAAAAAAACGATTTATAGAGCGATTGATGTGTCAAATACGCAGCTAGTCTCAAGTTTCTATTTCTAAACCAATATAAAACAGAGAAGGTCACAATATCTAATTGTTTCATATGCTCCACTTATTACGCAATGTTAAGTCTGTCGTGTTAACAGGATTTATCTCAAATCCAGATTAGGGTAAAAATAAATACTATTCACATACGTGTCATGTGACGAATTCAGATCAAGGAAATAAAATTGCAAAGTATCTTTTTTAACGAGAAGGTAAAAGGTTATTGAATATTAATAATCCGAGCTGAAGATGGTTTAAAATACTCTCCAATTAGCAGGGGGATTCGACAATCACCTCGTTAAATATTTACGTAATAAACGGATTACAAATTTAATATATCATGATTCGAAATTCAGCATTTAGTTTTATAAATTTACAAAAATGTCATGCTATTTACCAGGTATTGGCATAATTAAAGTCAACAAGAGCCACATTCTGATTTTTTATTTGTATAAAGAGACACACCATAGTTAGGTCCTCACGTATAATTAAATACACAAATTCAAATTAAATTAAATTTTTACACAAATATTATTTTGTATGCATAAAAAATGAGAAAGAAAATACAAAGTAATTACATATTGGGTGCTGCATTTAACCCAATAAAGTACCTCATTTGTCTACGGCTGCCATATAACATACGTTAAAATGGGCTTGATGCAAACGGTGGTATGAAGACAAAGATAGAGATTGAGGAAAAGTATTTGTGTGTGAGTTTTTCATTAAATATTCACTCAGCACTAAAGAACACTTTAAATTACATCCGTATTTACACACGCTCTCCTTTGTCTCTCTCTCTGACAAAGAAAGTTTGTTTGTGTGTGTGCTTCGTAACATATTGACAGATAAATCAAGAAAAATTTATTATATTTTTATTAAAAAAAAACCTAAACAAAGACTATCGCAGGCTTTGCTTTGCTTTGCTTTTGTCGGCAACTCGTGACCAAAACCGTAACCGTAACTCAAGGTAAAAGAAAAACAAGGTATAATCTGGCTTTTAAACAAAGCTGAAATATTGAGCTGTAAAGTAATGAATATGAACAAAATCTTGACTATAAGCAATACATGATTTTAGATATGAACAATATTATTTTAATCGCATCATTTTTGCATTTTTCACTCATTTTATGCTCAGTACTACAATATCTATCAAAACCAAACACTAAAAAAAATCTGATAGAACTTTTTTCTCAAAAATCAAAACAGTTGAGAGCAAAAAAGTTCCTTTTCGCTATTTAATTAACCTCAATTTCAATGATTGATGTAAAAACAATCTGCCACATAAGCTCAAATAAGCTTATTTGTAATATTTTAAAGTTTAAAGATACAGATAATATCTATAATTTTACAGAGCTAACAAAGTGAGAGGCATATTATTTTCCATAGTAATTATGTTTTAAGGGGAGCTTTATAATAAAATATGATTATGACAATACCGTTGACTAGAAATATGTGTTACATAATATTTGTAATATTGCCGTGTTTGAAATTGTAAATAATACCCTTCTCAACATAAATTTAACAATAAATGTCATATATTATTTAAATTTATAAATTTATGAAAGTATAGGTGGTATCTTTAATTTAACGAAGTTTACAGTGTATTATTTTCTATGTTCAATAATTCTACATTTAATAGTGCTTTATTTTAGAATTGAAAGAGTGGGAAGGAATTTTATAGACACTACAAAAACCCATGAAATAGAAAATAAATCTATTAGTGCTGTGCGTACTAAGACTCGACCCCGTGAGATCTGTCATGGAAGCCAACTATGCCACGGATCCGACAAGCAATGTGATCCGACATGCAATGTGTGCGCGTGTGCGTTTGTGTACTTCCCAAAATGTGGCCGCACACATTTTTATGTATGCCGCACAGGCCGTACACAGAAATATTGTAAAAATAAGTTTTATTTACCAAATTTTATTTTTGCTCAAATATGTACATACTTATATATTTGGGATTTTTTTACAAAACAATTTCAGAAAAAGATGCAAATAATGGGTTGACTAACTGGACTCTAATGGGATAAATCACTAATTAACCGGGTAAAAATATTATACAGTCTTCATAAAATTCATGATATAACAAATAAATTTATCAAGCGTCAGTAAGTAAGTCAGTGAGTATCTACCTTCATACTTTTATTTTTGCTAAAAATTAACTGCATAAAGAAGTGGATGGTCCGCACACACAATAGAAAAAATAAAGGTAACGTTGCCGACAAGTAAAATGGATCAAAAAAAATCCAAATGCTTTCAACTGATTAGAAAAATATCGAAGAAATATTGAAGTTATGCCGCCTGTGTGGTCGAGTGGTCAACGTCGTTGGCTACTCAGTTTGTACAGGCAGTTTTATGAATTGATTTTTCAATCGATTTATGAATTTCTGTTCAAAGGCATGGATGTATCTGATGTCTTGAATTCTCCCCTCCCACCCATCCTATCCGATGAACGGGGCGTATCGAGAGCGATTAGCTTATGACTAGTCCTTTCCTAGCCCTTTACTTCTATTCCTACTCTCTTTCGAAAAAGAGAGGTTGAGCAATTGAGTAACAAGCAGTTCTCGTAGAAACACTTCTGTTGAGATAAACTCCATTAGGAGTCCATATGCTCCACATTAGGAGCGGACATGGTAAAAAAGTAAATAAATATTGAAGTTATAGACGGGTAAGTTATAGGTTAAACAACTTCACAGTCCTGGTTAACAGTGAATAGAAATTGGAGGTATTATTTCTTATACAAAATGCATATATTATATGTTAGCGCCTTTCTCTTTGGAAGGGCAACAGAGAAGTCATGATTAAAAGTAGAAAAATAAATTTTGGATTTGCAAAGTCATTTGAGTAATGTTTAATTTAAAACACTTATAGTGAAAACACATTTATCGTGGTTTTTATTGATTTTGATCTGCCAGTTTACACGTAGTTTTTTTTACTCACTTTTATAGTTTTAACGGTCAATTCTTGGTTAAAAATCAATATGTATCTAATACAACTGTATTAGATACGCACATCTTTCAATTATTTGATTGCTGACTTATCATTGACAATGTTAACGTGTTAATGGTCATTACCATTTAATTACAATATAAATTTGATTGATTATGTGCGACAACGTGACACGATGTTTTTACCATTGCTTAAAACATAGATAAACAATATATTTGTCAACTAAGAAAACAAAAATGTTGATATTATATTATATATTTTGCTTCGTTTTTATTTACATTGTTATAGAATTGTTGACAAAAATGCCGAGACAATGCTCACAACGTTATTTACTGTAAGTCAAATAACTTAAATATCTCTTTCGAATTCACTGAAGTGTATAGGAATACAAATATTATTTTGGAAACCTTGTAAAAAATACCCTTACCACTGTATGTAAAAAATATGCTTCATTTAAAAATATTATCCATAAAGCAACCACTTTTTATTATAGTGTACTTAAATTAATGAACGAGACAATCAATTATTATAATAAACCCAACTCGTTAATTTGAGTGAATAATATATATGTATTTATAATATATAGAATATGAGGAGATTACATCTGAAAAACGTTAGTAATAACAGTAATGAATTGTGAAAATTTGTTGTACTTTTGAAAATATTTCGTTTTAATTGAAAAATCAGATCATTTACCAGTGCTTATTCGTTGAGTGTACTCTATCTCGTTAATTAAAAAATATCGAATAACTATCCTAAATAAATTTTGATGGATTTTATGAAAATAATAACTCTCTATTGAAAGCTAAAAACATTACAAATGTAAATTCTATAAATTATGAGAAAAGTTAGACAGAATCTTAATATAATTGTAAAAATATCGCTATTTGAGCGTGATAATGGTAAATGGTATTTTAAGATTATAAATTTATTTTCAGACGTAAAATGTTATCAGTGTTTTGAAAACTTGCACCTGTTCGATTCGTTTACGTTTGCGTTTTCTTATCTCAAGAATTACAATTATGAGCGCGGTTTTCACCGCCGAAATAGCTCAGTTGGGAGAGCGTTAGACTGAAGATCTAAAGGTCCCTGGTTCGATCCCTGGTTTCGGCAACCAATTTTTTGCAGACTTTACAATTATTCATCTTTAATCAATAACCGATAAAAGTTGAAATATTCAGCCATGGAAAGACTTTATTTTTACTATCTTCTTTTACATTTGATTGTTATGACATAGTACATTTAGTTTTAATATTATATCTACTAGCACCATACGTTTTAAAATAATTATTGGTCTAAAATTTACACCTCATAACTGACATTTGATTACTTTTACAGTAGTTCGTTAAAAAATAAAACTGCTACATATTTTGTCATAAAAATAATTGAATAACTACAGAAGAGTGGAAAGTTTTGTTAATATTTTCATAGAAAAATGTTTTATCAGACAAAATAGTTTGTAAAAATAAAATGACTTTACATACTGTGAGTGATTCCAGCTATGTTTTTTAGTAATCAAAATTTTGCTTGTACTGAATTAGAATAACGTAAAATCAAAAAAAAAATTCTAACAATTTCATATCTTTTATACTATGCATTTACATTATGAGTATTTTTATGCTGCTCTTTTTTTAACTTACGTCAACAATTTGGTTGCATCAAGGACATTATTTAAGTCGTTTATATGATTTTCGATTAAACATAAACACAATTATTTTTTGCGCTTTACGTTAATTTTATTCGAAACACATTCAAAATTCTTAACAAAATTAATTATTTCAGTCAAAGTTTTTATTGGTTCCTGCTAGAGCAGAAGCTTAGCGCATGGTGGCGAAAATTGGCGATATTATCCAGTTACATAACAGTTTTTAAATATTAAAACAGACAAGTTTGAAACATACATAGATATTTTCTTTTTTTTTACCAATAAACATTTTCTACACAGAAATTGCAGACTTTTTACTATCAACTGTGTCTTTTTGATTAAGGAAAACTTACCACTGATAGTATTTTATGTGTTCCACTTCTTTAAAATACTAATTTTCTATTAAATTAACATTTTATTCATTGAACTGTGCTGCGTATTTTAAAATATGTCATATTGATGGGATGTGCCTCCTTTTTGGTGGATTTACACGCCACTTTAAAAACATGATTATGACATTAATAATTAGTCAAATATATTACATATGTACAGATACACATTAAAACTAATAGACTGTGAACTATCGTCTGACTGTGTTTAATATTATGAGAAAATACTTTTATATATTGCAGAATATTTAATATGTCTGAAAAAGAAGACAAAATGAAAATAACTTTATTTTAATCTGAATTTCAATCAATGATCATTTTTATATATTGAAGACTTTTAAAGATAAAATGTTTTTGATCGAATTGTTGCTCTCGAATAAGAAGCAAGCGTCGAGCTTTTGAGCGTCGCAACTTTTCTTTCATATTTTTTTTCATAAAAAAGTAATGTTCTTTTTAGATCTTTCTAAGAGCGCATCCGCTGTTTTATGTTTCATACTAAAAATAAAAAGAAATCTTTTGTATAGTTGAAAAATGCAATAGTGAACAAGAGCAATGTTCATTTGCGTACAAGTGCATCATTAAAACTTTGTATTGTATCCATCCATGTACATGATATAGATTCAGATAATGTTGACAAATCACATAATCGTAATATAAAGTGTCTTAATCTATCAGTTTTATAATCTATTCAGCGAATAGTTCTGGTGATCTTAAAGGGTATATAAAAGTAAAGAAAAATATTTGAAACCCTCATATCGTCACTGTACTGACACAAGTTGGTAAGAACCGAACTGTCAAAAATGAGGTAAGTACACAATATTTTTTTTTGATAAAATTCTTTTTGTCTGGAGTAGCTCATTTGGCGTTTGAAAGATCGAATAAAAACACAGTGAATAGTCGTAATTATTACATGTAAAAATTGTGTTGACTATTTTAATATGAGACCGTCTTTATTTAGTGTCTAGGTCTTTAAAAAAATGAGAAAAGACATGCGAGACTCCATCTGATCTATCTAGTATGATCCATCTGATCTATCTATGGGTCGAAAAAAATGGACGACATAAATAAACTTTTTTTAATGCATCTTAATGAAAGGAGAAAAAATATGTTATGTCTACAATTCCATTCAAAAAAAATATCAGAAACATTAAGGGTATTTTTATGAAACGAATTAATCAAAAATGCCCATATTTTACTTTGTTTATGCAGTTAAGCAACACTTATTCTATTATCTCGCCACTGCAGAGTTTCATTTCAACATAAAGGCCGATTAAACTAAATCCGCCACGTTGGGCGTCATAATGTAACGTTGTGTGTGTATATCCCTTTTATTGAGTAATAATGGCTCCCGTTTTCCCGATTCTCTGTATGGTCGTAATAAATTACTTTTATTATCTACCTTTTCCATTTTCCCATTCAATTGTATTTTGTTTTTCAAACTAGAGCGTAGCAAACGATTTTTCATTTTTAGGTCATAGCACATTTATGAACGTTTGTGGAATAAACGTGTGTGTTCGTACACGTCTCAACGTTAACCTTTTGACCGCGGCTAAGAATATAGAGAACAAAGTCTGTACGCGACACCTTTTTGGCGAATTTTTAAATACTATTTTCGACCATAAATATAGATTGTAATATTTTTTGAAGTATCCAGAAACGTTAATTTTGTCGGGTCTGATGGTGCAGCGGTTAGTATTGTGGGCTTCCGTGCCAGACTTCACGGGTTCGAGTTCCAGTACAAAAAAGCATTTTTTCGATAGATTTATCGATTTCTGTTTGAAGGCATGAGTGTTTGTTATGTCTAAAAATTCCTTCCCACCATTTTAGATTCTTTAATAATTGGGTGTATCGAGTGCGATTAGCTAACTACTTGTCCTGTCTTAGCCTTATCATTCTATCCCTACTACTCTTTTTGAATAAGAGAGGTTGAGCGACTGAGTAATAAACAGTTCTCATAGAAAAAATCTGCTAAAATACCTCCATTAGGAGGCTATATGATCCACATTAGAAGTGGGCATGGATTTCTTTTTAAATGTTGAAAACCATAATATTTTTCATAGTTTCAATATATTTTTATATATAATGAAGGCATATATATTTCTCTATTTTATTTAATGAACCTTTCTGGCGCTTATAACGTTTAATGTTTCCATGTTTTCACGTAAAAATGATTTCTCATATATAAAGTTAGTCGTCACATTATCTTTCATCGGTACATCGCGTTTCTTAATGCAGGTTTTAATATAACAAAACTCGATTTCATAGAAAAATTACGAGTTGCTTATCTTGCAATGTTTCATTAAACGTTAATAATTAAATAATTTAAGAAGATATTATTTTTCAAATAATCTGTTGCAAAAGGCACTTTGTTAACAAAATAAATAATATATCATCTTCGTAGGGCTCTTGTGGCACTATTTTATTATGATTCAAATTATTTCAAGGTTATGATATCACTTGTCAGTACTAAGGGCTACAATCCAAGGATCGCGGAATCCCATAATTCCGGAATGGTGTTAGTTCTAATCCCGGGATTTCGGATTCTCTATAAAAAGTGAAAAATCCGTAAAATCCGCTAAAAAAATAATTTTGCAGCCGTAACTTTTTTAATTGATTTTTTCAGACATTTTCAGACAAAAAAAAGGTCTCAAATTTTTCAATTATTGTGAAATCTGTAAATTCCCAGTTTTTTAAGCAATCGAGCTAAAAAAGAAACAAAAAGGTTTTCGACTGAGTTTTTCCCAATGATCAATCCCGGGATCCCGAAAGTCCACGTCTCGAAATAATTGAAAATCCCAAAATTCTACAAGAACCTCAAACAAGTTTGGGATAATTTTATGGTGAATAATCATTTCTGGGATCGAAATATTGTGAATTCCGAAATTTCGGGAACACAAAAAAAGGATCTAGGATTGGATGCCTTAGTCAATACTAAGGCAATACGCTTGATGCATGCAATAGGCAAATAGAGAAAATGTAAGCAAGCCTTGACAGTTTATATAAAAAAATGCACTTTAAGCTCGTGCATATTATGTATAATGAGTACAACATTATTTATACTACTAATAACAATAGCTGAATATCAACAACATTACCATTTTCTTGGTCTTATTAATATTACGTCTTGTACGTGTGTCATTAGTTTATCTCATTAATACTTAATATCACTTGCAGAAACTTTAGCTGTACTCTTAACCTAAGCCAATGTGCGCTTGCCGTTCATACGTAAAGACAAAATGTATAACTTTAAAAGAAGATTAAATATTTTAAATTTTCAATGTGATATGGATAAATTTGTGTAAAAAAACAACGTGGAGAGGTCAATACTAAAATAATTAAATAAAAAAGCAGAAAGACAAATATTTGAAATTTAAATAGGCATGCTACGTTGCTCGAACGGAGCTGAATACTACAAGGTTCTAAGTGTCGACTTTTGGCCAAACTATAGTAATAATGAGACAGTCTTAAGCGTAGCATTATCTACATGCTGTATTAATATGAAGTCGAAATTTTGCTTAAATTTCCAATGAGCTGTACTTTTATGTGCGCGTCGCAAGATATCTGTGGTTTCAACTTGATCGCCTGAAGATGCCGAAAGGCGAAACCCGGGTCGTTAGTGACAAAACTTGTGTGAATGTACATAGGTCTAATAATATCTTTTTTATTTTTATAATTTTATTCCTGTATTTTTTTCAATTATCTGATTTCGATCAATTATTTTTATTCTTCAGCACAATGGTGTTATTTTTTATCTTTATGATGTTTTGTATTCTTGCAGTGTGGTATTATTACATTTTACAATATTAACTTAGTACTTAATGATATCAAACACAAATTACAAAAAAAAAACTCCTTTTCCTATTTATCCTCCATTTTTTTTTTATATATTTTCTCCAATAATAATGATCACATTAGATATCTTCCATAGAATTCTTTTTATTTTAATATAAAAAGCGTAAGTCTGTTTTTTTAATCACCTGTGCTTTCATACAAATTTCAGTTAGAACCTTGTAACACTGGCGGTTTGTTTGAATTTCAGATGAACAAGGTTCGAATAGAAGTTAAGGTATTTATAATTTGCTATGAAGGACTATTTTTACTAATATTTTATTAATAGTTTTATCATGCCAGTACTATCATTGATACGTATAATTAAAAAGAATCTTGAAAACATTTACAATTTTCAAAATACAAGCATTAAAAATTTCAAATGCCCATATCTTTTTGGTGCACCCGTCCACATAGAGCCTTGTAGTACTCGGCTTGCGAAATATTGGTCTCACAATAAAAAAATATCTGAATTCAAAAAGTAATGTTTTGTAAAATTAATAAAAACGTCTCCTAAGTTTTAATCTTTGAAAGTTTTCACGTATTTAGCTGCTTTTGTAATTGAATAACTGTTTAACTTTCCGTTAAAAAGAAACGTGTACCAAGTATATGTTCATTTAAAGTAAAAGTTTTTTTTCAAATACGCACGAAAACGTTCACAGTATCTAACGAAACATATTAACCAGTTGTATAACGAGCGAACCTGACCAATGAAATAATACTAACTCAATAACTCGTGAACATTCTGTTTCATCGTGGAGGGTAGTAATTGGACTTATACTCTAGAACTGCTAATAAAGGGTAATGCTTGAAGCCGTTTGTTCATAGCAGTGAAGCGGTATCGAAAGCTCGCGGTTGAATCGTGAACCAAGAAAAGCTTCTGTGTAGCAAACTTACTCATTAGTTTTCGAATTATTCGGAAGATTCGCCGTAGCAATTCATATTGTTAACATAAAAAGATGTTTCAGTAATTTAAGTAACTGATCTTTTTCACCAAACTTTTTTCAATAAAAATATATTCGTCACTTTTAGGGTGTTCACTGTCAAAACTTGGTGGAAAAGCATTCTATTAAAAAAAAACACAATATTCCTTTGTACTTATTTCCACTTTTATTTAGCAAGATCAGAACAGGTTTCGTTAATGACGAGCATTATCAACTGAGTTGAGTTAATCAACCCTGATCATGGAAATAAGTACAAAGGTATGTTGTGTTTTTTTAACATACATTCGTAATGAGAAAAGCCAAACGCCAATTAAGTAAGTTACCATTATGTTTTTCATTTTCTTTACTATTGAAAAACTTATTTCAGCTCTGGATATTTGACTGAATTTTTAAGAAAGAGAAAAAATAGAACAGGATAAGTTCTCAAATGATATTTCACATCAACTGATTAATTTTCAGACTTGGCAAATATTTCAAAACAAAAAAAAATTAAGCCATGAACGATTTTTTAAAAAAAGTTACTCTTCCTTATAACAATATTTTCGATGGATTCGGTGATTCGTAAAGAGGTCAAGCGCATGTCATAATTTGTGAAAAAATTAGTGAAATAGAAAATTAAATTTCATATTACACTTCGTTACTTTTATCATTTTGTTAAGTAAAAAATATCAATGTGTATTTTTGGAATTCAATTTGGAACAAATAATTTGCATATACATATGTATATATGAAAATAAATTAAAAAAAAAAAACATCGTACAAGATAGTAAGACACAGTATAGTAGCTAGTGGTTGAAAATTTATACACTCTAAAGCGACGAAGTATTTCAGTTTGGAATCATTTATTTTAATTTTATTTAAGTCATATTAGTTTATATTTACATAAATCTACAATTTGCTACAAATATTTTGCGTTTCTCTAAATGCAGTGTCTATAAGTGGTAATATTGTTTTATCCTACATCATACTGTGTCAAAATCAGCTGTGCCTTCAGAAAACACGATGATTGTACTATTAGAGCCCACTAAAATCTCAAAAATTCATACAAAAATTATGAAGTTATTAGTTTTAATTTAATCATATGCTGAAAACTACTTTTATATAAAATAATACAATTACAAAAAGCTACAGGCTTAGATTATTGCATCGTATTTTTAAGTTTATGAAACAACGGTATCTGAGAATTTGATTAGCATGACAAATAATCTTTGGATAAGTTTATAAAGTAAAGATGACGAGACCAGCTTAAAATCTGCTGGATAATCAAGAACTTTTGGTTAAATATTTGGCATTAAGTATAATCGGAACTATTAAGCACCTTCATTTGAGACTTAAACCGTTAATCGAATAAATTAAATTTGAATCAAATATTGTAATCTATCGTACATGATAAAGGAGAAAAAATACGCAAACATTTTCAAAAAAAGTATAATCAAGAAATACTTTTTTAACATAAATTAATCTTAATGCGATACTTACGCAACAATTTTTTAATTTAACGAGCGGAAAAAATAACTCGACTCTTTAAAAAGCGTTTATTGTGGCTTTGTGGTTAGGTCTAGTAATCTGGTTCATAAATTAATTGAGAATAACTGCCCTAAAGTGTTAATGAATACGGTAACAGAGGGAAAGCAATTAAATTTCCAAACAGACCCACAGTCTGGAATACAAACAATGCCCGAAGCCTCCCTTTACTCTGCCACCCCTTAAATCTCTACACATCCCTCTTAGTAAATAAATACTCTGATACTTTATTTGAGATAAGCTTTTTTTATTTTTCTTTATGTTTATTTTATTATTTTGTCTCAATTCTTTCTCAAATATAATATTGTTATATATTTTGATTTACAGTAAAAAAACATTAAACTAATAACAGTGTATCAAGTGTAAATATAGTTTAAAGAAAACACTATGTTTTAATTTGTTGTAATACGCAATTTTTCCAATAACAACATTGTGCTACCCAAAAAGCAATATATGTTGTACATAATATTCAAATGATAAGAGCCTAAATACTTATTCAATATTTTTAAACCATAATATATTAAAATACTATAAATACCACTGCCCCAATTTAAAGTAGTTTATAATTGAAATATTGTCAGCACCAGACTAAGAACCCTAGCTGTGAATTTTTTTATGTCAAACAATCAACGCCATAGGTTTGTAATGTGTCTATGATATTCAGTTATTTCAAATATCAATGTTATTAATTTAAACAATAACCAATTTACTTACAACATAATTAAACTAAACGTGAAGTAGATTATAATTACTCATCGTAAAATTATCATATTAATTACAGTGGTAGAATTTTAAATGTTATTGAAAAATAAACAAAATTTCTGAATAACTTATACGTTATACTTTAATAATATTTGAGAAGTCCAAAACAGAAAAAGTATTAACGAAAATCAATGTTAAGGTACTGACATCCGGTTTAATGGAACTTACTGTTAGGGATTTATTTATTATAGTTACAAATATAATAATGCGTGGCAATAAGAAAGTATGATTTGATTGACGATGAAGGAATATGAAAATATGTTTTAGCTTATTCTACCTTTTTATTAAAAACATCTTAAAACAAACTTAAATTATATAATTTCAAGTATTTTTAAAACTGAAATATAAGTAAGCAAGTTAAACAAAGAGATAACTTACTTTGCGTGTAGTAAAAATTACAGGTAACTCTACAATAAATACTACGGCAGATAATAATTTATAATAACAGAAAAAACACTCAAGTCACGTAGTCTAACAAAAAGACTTCCTCATTTCTAAACTTTTATCGCAGGGGGAAACTTTTAAGGGAAGCAATAGCTATCTTTGAGAAGACAGCCAAAGAAATTTCTTTGTCAGACGGGAATGACTGCGCGTGTTATTTAATTCTTTTTCTTCGTAAAGTTCGCCGAATTGTGGGAATTATTATTTTAACCTCTTCATGTTTTTTCTTGTTATTTGCATCAAAGGAGCCATTTTTACTAACGCTTATTATTTTCGCAGAGTAAAAAATAATATAATAAGTAAACTAATAATGTTAAATGTTTATGAATACTTTACAAGCACAAATATTTTACTAAGCCGAAAAGAAACCAAAGAAAAAATGGCGTTGAAAGCCAGTTAGTTAAAGAGAGAAAAACAGTGAGTAGACAATGTGAATTTTACAATATTGGACAGTTATATTATATAAAGCTTTGGTAGATTTTTCATTATATTAAAACGACTCCCGATTCTTATGAGAGCACATGTACTCACAAAAGACTGGTTGATCGAAAATAATTTGTCGTTAGTACAAGATCTTCAGCCTACGATTTAAAATTTTCAGATTTTGGTTTAATCCATTACTAATTAATTTTATGATTGAGACGTGTCCATAGTCGAGTGGTCAACGTCGTAAACCTCGGTCTTAACGATCATGGATTTGAATCCCAGCACGAGCAGTTTTATTTTTTAATCGAAGGCACTGTTTGTGAGGTTCAAAATTCCCTTCCGACAATCCGATCACAAAAAAAGACGATTAGCTTATCATTAGTGATGTCTATACACTATACTTATATCCCTACCCTTTTAGAAGAAAGGAGAGGACATATATAAAAAATAAGAAGATAAGAAGCACAAATAATGATCATATTGAGATAACGAGCGTTTGTTTATTATGTCAAACTTCTTTCTTCTTTGGCCATGTTCGCTCCCTATGTGGAGCATATGGCCGCCACGCGGCACCTCCATGTTTCCCTGTCTCCTGCCAATTGCTTTGCTTCCTTCCATGACATGCCAGCATCCCTCAGTTCCGCCGAGTACATCCTATGGATAGTACCCGACGGACGTCCGGGACGCCGGAATCCCACCGGTCGAAAGAAAAGGCAGGCAGGATTGAGGCTTTCCGGAGGCATCCGCAGCACGTGACCCAGCCAGTTCCAACGTCTCTCCATAACCACTGACGTGACGGGACGCTGTCTCGTACGCTCTCTTATCTCTGAATTCCTCACAAAATCTAACCACCTAATCCCCATTATCCGACGCAAGCATCTGTTCTCGAAGCTCAGTATACGGTTTTTCTGAGTCTTCGTCAGGTGCCATGATTCGCAACCGTAAAGCAGTACCGGCAGAATGCAAGCGTTGAATAAGTGGCATTTGGTTTTAATCGAGTACAGCTGTGTGTCCCAGACAGTCCGCATTGAGTTGAATGTTGCTCCAGCCATTCTTAAACGAATGGCGAGCTCCTTTTTTGTACTACCGTCTTCGGGGATAAGTACGCCGAGGTATCTGAAGCTGTCAACCCTCTCAAAAACTATGTCAAACTAGTCAAATTTATTAATTATGAAAATAAAAGCAACTTTATTACTTGTTCTGAATTTGCTATAAGATTCGTTACAAATACAAGTGTCAAGGGAAACGGGAAACTGTAATCGGATTTAAGATTCGTATTGACCTTCAGTCAGGAGATTGCATTGTAGTGCCAGTCCAGTCACCAATATAAAAAGGATCAAGATTCGTATATACCTGTAATTGAATAAGGTTCGGTCAACATACAAAATGTATCTAACAGGTGGGAAAACACTTAAATTTACCATACTTGACCGATTATATGTGTTTTTAATAAGCTGTTAATGATTCTTATATAACTTATCTGAAATACGTATCGTTGACGCTTTTATAATTATGAAACGGATTGTAAAAAGATTTTTTTTTTCGTCTAAAAGTTACAAAAAATCAATGAAAGTAAAAATCTTTAACTATCGTGCCCGTGGTGTAGTGTTCAACTTGAATGGTTACAGTTGCGGTGCCCACGTGTACAAATCCCAGTATGGCTATTTATGATTTATAGACTACTGTTCAATATTATGAATGTCTGAAATTATTTTCCTGTCATTCAATTCTATTAAAAGATGCCGCAGCAAAAAGCTAATGAATACAATAGCTTATATTGAAAGAAAATCTTAAATGAAATACTTTAACCCTAGAAATTAGCTGTTATATTGTACATTCGAAAAAATGATTAATATAATATCGACTGTAAAAATCAAAAAATGGCGTAACCCACGTTTTTTTCGATAATCACAATATATACAAATTGATACATGTTATATCAAAAGGATGTATGCTCCAAATGCCGAAACCTAAATTTAGGTTTGAAGTTTGAAAAAAAGCATAGTGAAAATTGAGATCAGTAACAGTTTATTTATTTAATATTAGATAAAGTCAATTAAAAACAAATTTATCAGTCTCCGTGCACTTCATGGTTGTGCATATTTCATAATTTGCCGTTAGCCCAAAATTACCAAAAAAACGTTGTTTGTGTCTCTTGTAAAATTTGTTATGTGTGGGTTACGTTCTTTCCCTTTCCGCAGTAGTTTTGCTGAAACAATGCACAGTTGGCTTTTTATTGAACCATCGGTTAATCCATTTAATATATAAAGCACATTTTATTGGAGTTACTAATATTTTCTTTCATAAAATCATCTGATACATCTAAAGAGTGAAAAACAACCAGTGATCCGATCACCAGTAGTGGATAGAGGTAATATTTAGTTCTTCTTTTTCTCCATTTCCCGCTAGCGGTTGACAAAACATGTCGTATTAGCTTTAGTGAGAGCTAGTCATGGCCGTTCCAGAAGGGTATAATGTAATATTGCAGGTGAGCTATTTTACTTTAAAACACTCAGGTGTTTTTATTTATACTGGAAATCTTATTTTAAAACTAATTCTTTTCAATCATTAATGCAATTTTCAAAGTTATGGAAAATGTTCAACAAGAAAAAAGGGTACACGTAGACCACTCTTTCAACATAGAAATACAATATTCTAAATAATAGACAATACTGTTCTGATGAGAGCGTTAAGCCGATATAATAAAAACAATCTAAAACTAAACAACAGAGCTATTTTTACCCTCTTCTAATGGATTTCTGACAAGTAATTGTCAATTTTATCAATAAAAGTTAATCACAACGTAGAAATTTTCATTCAATTTTACAAATATTAGAATTACTATGAGTTGATAGTAGGTGATGTTTATATCCATTTATTATACAATCTATAACATGTCAAAAAAGAAAATTAAGTGAAACGATTAGTTAACAACAACTGCATTAAAGGACTAATCAGTAATCAGCGGTTGGTGACTACTTTTTGAAATACTAAATTAGAATGGCGCGTAGTATTTGCAAAGAAAAAATATTTTCAGAAATGAAGAGAAGTGAAGAGAAGGTTAAACACAAAATTCTTACAAAATTAAACATTTTAAAAGTTAAGCTTTTGTGTAAGATATAGCGTTTTCATTATACACAATATAAAATAACGTCCGAGATAACATTGTCGTAAACGGGTTAAAAGCTTCTTTTCCCTGGAGTGAAATGGCGTAATGGTGAAATGTCTATGTAAGGCGACATCTCGCGACAAACCCCTTCAACTAATATCGTCAGCTCTTATGCAGTGGTGTACAAAGTGCACACCAATTTAGATGTTGAAAATTATACATATTTAGGTTAAATTATTCATTGACTCCTTAGAACTGCTTTGGTTGTATTTAAAGACAGAACATTTAAATCACCAAATTTTAACAATTGTAGACAGTTATTTTTAGACCCTTAAATATACAATCAATATAAAATATTCCTTGCCGTACTTTATAATGATACAGCTGATACCAAGACTGTCAGAGTTGATCAAAAGTTATTTTATTATTTTAATCAATAATTGGCATCCCACTGAAATATGATAGACCTTTAAATATTTTTGTTTTTTTTGTAATTCACAAATTACTGTATTTCAATAACGCAGTCTTTGTAATACTTCAAACGACAGATAAACACTAACGTAATACAATGCTGTAAAAAATCGCAAAATAGTTTTTTTTAATGTTTATATTTTAATTATTTAATTCCCAACGCTACGCTCGAAATATTAAACATAAAGGGCCAGGTTATCCAATCACAAAGTTATCAAAATTCTAGCATATTTATTCTACCCGCTATAAAACTTCTCGTCAGCTGCACTTGAAGCTAAAATAATGAAATGATTTTGTCTATGAAATTTTAAAATAAATTGACAATTCTAACTTTTTTACCTTTTTTAATGTTTGAATTCTGTACTAATAACGAATTTTTTTACAAGAATTCATCAAAAACTTCGTAACGTAGTACTAAAATTTCTACTAAAACAATTTTGTTGTACTATAGATAATTACCAAATTGCTACCGGCAATCTGTGTATAAACAGTAACTTCTGTTACGCTCTTGCAAATTAATCCTTTACGTTGAAAACAGTTTCTAATTAACGTGCCATCAAACGTTATTAAACTTAGTTGTAGAAATAATTACTATTATTTTCAGACCATTTTGATTTCACACGTCACTGACTCGTCTACTTATCCTTGAAATCTATTACAAATTTAATTTTACCCTATATTAAAAGCACTACTATCACGACTGACAAAATGCACGAAGACAGGTACGATTATATGTGGTAAATATGGTTACATTTTTAACTTCGTTGGCTTTGATGCTTTAGTAAACTAATGCTCTAAAAGACAGTATATAACAGATTTTGGAATAATCAGACAGAACACTTACTCACTTTTAAGACATTTTTGAAAGTAAATTAGGGACTGATAAATTTGAATAAATCCCTTTACTTTTCAAGCCGCATTCATACAAGTCTTTTGATTACTTAACAGCTGCAATCAGTTATCTTAACGTATTTTTCTTAGTTGTTTCACTCATTCAAAACATTTAACTTACAGAATCTTTAGTACTGAAATGGCCAAAACACTTTTTAACATTTCTTACTCGCCATTGTGTCATTTACCTAGAGATAACAAAGCTAATCTTAGTTTTATAAAGCCATCCCAACATTGTAAAATATTATGTTTCATCTACGATTTAAAATAACAGAATTTCACATCTGACACACCTGTGGATATTAGTTCGCCTTCGTTGCACAACATAGTTACGATTAAAAAAACGAAACTCATGTAACTTTTCTTAAAGCTATTAGCTTAAATAATAAAAATAAAACAACCTTTGTTGGCGTGTGTTATATATATCGCACTATGAGGATAAGAATTATAATATAAAACATCTCGGAACAGCGGTGAAAGCTTTTTTTTTAAAACGTGAGATTCCTTACTGATCCTCGCTAAAACTCTACAAAGAGAGATAATAAGAATTTTGAAGCGCAAGGTAAAGAAAGATCTAAAAAGAAATTGGATAAACAAATACCTAACGATATTTTAAAAAAACATGACGATAGCACAGTAATAAAAATAATCACGAATGTTTTCTCACATGCTAAATAAATATCGAAGACTTTTTTAGCATCCTTTTCCGGAAAAATTATCAAAATGCTCTTATTATTCTTCTAATATTTTATTTATGAATTGTATGATTTTTTCCATAAATACTTTCATAAATATTCTACAATTTTATAAAAACACTTAAATTGCGAAGTTTTTTAAAGAATGGTTACTTTAATATTATTTAATATTTTTATTTGTAATTAAATGAATATAGAGTCATTGATAAGTCTAAAAGAAATATTATTGTTTCCGTTAATATATAGTAAATTGAATGGAGTGTCTCCACAACAGTTTTTTTTTAGATTTCATTTCAAGAACGGTAAAGATGGAGGGATAGCCAATAAAGAACAAGACGTTGACTAATCACTTGCGATACGCTCCGTTTTTAGGAAATCACAGACATTACTTTCATAGAACTTTTATAAATAATCAATCAGTAAAAGACTGTGCATAGTTGATCAAAAACGTAAAGTTTGTCAAATCTCAAGCTTAATGTGGACATGTTCTTGCAAAATTGTAATCAAAACTGTCTATTTCTTTATCAAAAACTTCACAGTTTATATTGATATTCAAAAAATATCTAGCCTGTATTCAAAATAAATTAAATACGTGTATATTATAAGAATGCTTTCTCTAACTTTGAGTTTTACAAAAGTCATTCTAGTGTATAATAGACAATTTCGGGAATTATAGGGAAAATATTTTCGACAAAAATGTGCACGATCTCTTGGTCACAAACTTTATAAATAATACTGAAATATGTGAATCGCCCAACCCAGATTAACATATAACCAATACTCAGCACGAGTCTATTTAGAGATCAATCTTAAATAGCATATATTATAATTTATACTGAACCATCTTGACCTTTCAGCTAATAAAGTTAACGTTAAATCACACAGATGTTAGCTGTGTCGAGAGAAGACTTGAAGTAATAATTATACGATGAATTTAATTTGAATAATAAGCTGTCACCATATTATGCTTGACATTAATTAGACTGGTTAATTCTCCATTCGACAATTCTAGGAAGGGTAGTCACAAAATGATTAAGGAGATAAAGTTAGCTACAGAAAACATTAAAATTAATTGATATAAACATGGCGTAAAATGATTAAAACATGTTTGTAAAACCATGTCTTCTTCTAATATGAACTAATAGATTTTAATTCGTCAAGAGTTTTTCTATTCGAACTTCTTATTTGACAGGAGGGATTGAAGGTAATCACTGGAGTAACGATCCGTGGTTATGTTTTAGACATTAAAAATATTTATACCATCAAACATATGCTTATAAATTTATTTTGAAAAGCTAATTTATATAAATTTTTGCACTGGAATTGAAACTTATGTACGTCACAACTGACGCCAACGATGTTGAACACTGTTCTCATCTCAGGCGATATTCTTATAATATGCCTAAGTTAAATTGAACGCCTCCTCATTATGGTGGTCACAAATTGTTGTTTATACATCGATCAGTACACCGCACAATTATATGGTATCGGCCTAGCCTATGCTTTAACTAAGTAATTCATTATCTATTTGTAATAGTTTGTTTATTGTAACATAGTAAACTATACCGTGTATATGTGGGTGCATATTAAATCTATACACGTTAAATAAATTGTATTCACTTCTTAAATATGTACGTACATTAATGAATGTCTATTTGTATGTCAACATATTTATTTTATCTTTCAGTGAACTTATACATTTATGATATGACTTATGCTATGTTGTTCTTTCAGTGAATTAATAATATTTATATGTTGAATTTTATAAACAGTTACTGCCGAATCGATCGAAAATAAAATAATATTCTTCTTTTCCATGGATTCGGAGGTAATTTTGTAGAAGTTCTTTTTTAATATAAATAACCTTATTATTCCTCTTATTCTGTTACAAAATTTTGCACGTGTTTCACCGCTTTGAAAAGTATCATCAGACGTAACATTGCATGGTTTATGAATAAACTTAAAATTAAAATTCTAATAAGTTGTAAAATAAAAACCATGGTTTTGTGTTTTTCTGCTGAAAGTAAAGGAGGGGTAAGATACAAACATTGATTGTACTAATTAAAAATTAATTACTTAAATTAGTCAGGCTAAATCCCAATGGAAATATGTTCAAAAATGGTGATCGGCCTATTTAATTTAAAATATTTTTACTAATGCTTCTTTTCTATTAATGAATTTATTAATTTCCAAATTTTTTTAAACTTTTTTTATTTACTATACGAAGTATTTCAACATTTTGCAACATGACGATTCTCAAAGTGGCAAAACACCTGTCACATTTTTTAACACAACAAGTCGAATAACAATCTTATCAAATCTATGTTTGTATTAATAATATTATATTTAAAAAAAAGGCAACCCTGCTTTTGTCAACTATAAGCGAAAATCAGAAAGATAGTAAATGCATAGAAACCGTTTATTCAAAATAAGCCTTCAAAAACACAGTTAAGCTAATACATTTGTTAATCTATCCAAGGTGTATTCATTTTATGAATTTAATTATATTTTTATTGTATAAAAAAAACACAGCATTTGAGTGTGAATGTTTTCAATAATACATATTGTTCGCTTTTTTTATAATAATTCATTTAGAATGATAAGCAATATAAACATTTAGTTTATTGTCACGCACGTAAAAAATGCTTCACTTTTAACTTCTAGTGCTTACAATATAAAAATATCTAAAATCACTTTTTGCGTTAAAGCTTAGCATATAATAATACAATTGAAGTTTTATGCCACAAGTAAAAGATAATTTTATACCTACAATACACATCAAATCGATTAAAACCTCATAAAATCAATAGATCGATAAATAATATTTATTATCACTTCACAAAGGTATTTCATATCACCGTTCAATACCATGTATTAGGCAATGGGCGATAATTATTAGTACATACATAAATTCAGGATTTATAGACTGCAGTGCTTTTGTTGTACAAAATTATATATCGAAAAAATATAAAGAACGTTAAAAACTAGAGTTTCGGAGCACATATCCGCCTGTAGACTAAAAAAGACACGTCTACTTTTGCCAAGCACTTGGTATCAGAAAGACACGTGTTCAATGAGGAATAAGGGATTAAAATGTTGCACCCAAATACAAACGACCATAAATTGTTTTTCCAAGAAATAAATATAGCAAAATTGAGTAGCTTACAAATCTGCCAAATTTCCCACTCTTATGCCCTATATATAAGTAAATATAATCATACTTTTTTCCAACAAACAAACATAAATATAATTTTTAAAACTACTCACCATTCAAATCTGTAGGCATTCCCATGGGTTAATCTTTTTTGCCAGTAATGGTATAAGCTTAGTGATACATTTATTTCTTATATAAACACGATACATTCCTTTACCAAGCGTCAGTTTAAGTTAATCCGTGCACTTGAACGCTTGAAGATTCCAAAAGGCGAAACCCGGGACGTTAGTGACAAAACTTGTGTGAATGTACAATAATGATTTGCGACTCGCAAGAAAGAACAAACAAGTTTTGAAACAGTTGTTAGTTCGAATTGCTCATAAATATGAAAGTTGGAACTATAAAGTTAGGTTCCCTACCAAATGCATGCATTCAACAAAATATTTTTCAGTTTGCTTTTAAATTCAGAACTATGTTTACATGAAGTGCTTTGAATATGAGAGGGATGTCGTAAAATAAGCTTTATACTACATACATTATATAAAAAAGCATAAATTATGCATTAGCTTTATATTAAATTTCCGTTTAGTAAAGTGGTGTAATTAAATATTAATGGTTTTATTACAGACGTGGCTATTACATCACGTCTTCCTATTATATTTTGATGGCCTTTGCATATTTTTTTAAACCACCTATTTTGCTTGGTAAATTACCCATGTGTAAGGTCTTAGATCGATGGTGGTATGAAATAAAAAATTGGACCCACATTTTACGCAATGCAAAAAAAAAACTCACAGTGGAACTAAATGTAAAAAAAATACTTAGAGTTATAGAATTAGAATATTGAACCGAACTGTTATTGTTTTACTATGCGGCCGTAATTTTTTTTAACGTACAGAGTTTTTCTAATGTTAGACTAGATTTGAGAAAAATATACCTCCGATAAAAAAACGAAAAATATATCAGCAAAACCGGCATCTGCTCGAAGAAAACTTTACGACTGTATCCAGAAATCGTAAAGTCGTCAAAGCGGAGAAGAAATTTTCAATCCCCGCGTACTTATTAGCGAGGGATAGTAAAAATGATCTGGGGGTTGTTTATTTTATACTGTACCCTAATAAATGCTACCCTTAGCCAGAAGAAAAACGTCTTGTACAAAAGAAAATGAAAGCTTCATAACACAAAGATGTCGCTGCTAGCACACCGAGAATAGAATACGCTGAGTCTATCAAGATTTCACATTTCTTAATGGCGGGATTTTCCATGGCAGTCTGGGACGTTTTGTTAAGAATACATATATTTTTTAAATTGCTTAGTTTTGTTTTTGACGCTTGCTTTCTTTGTTAAAATTTGTCAGAGCTGTGAGCATAATCAGCACACAAACAATAAGCGTATATTATTGATTTGTAAAATAAATGTATACGCTGCAAACATAAATGTTGGTTATGTTTGCGGTGTCCTATTAAAATTGCAGTTGAATAAATCGGCTTGATCTATGGTGCAGTTATCAACGCCGTTCTAACGAATCTCATGGACTTAAGTCTCAGTTAATAAAGTATTTCTGTCCAAGGCACGGGTATTTGTAATGTCTACAAAACTTTCAAAACTGAAATAACGGGGCGTAGCGAGAGTGATAAGCTAACCACTAATCTTATACATTTTTTCCCTGTTCTTGTCTGCTACAAAAAATATAGGTTGAACAGCTGATTTTATTATTCGGTTGTTTAACATTGTTCTCGTGATAAAAAATCTGTTGAAGTACATTAATTTTAAAGTCATTTTCTCTACATTTAGAGCGAACGTGGATTTTTAACCTTTTGCAATGTTAATTAAATAAATAAATAAATAAATAATATTTTCTATTTTCTATTAAAAAAATACTTTGTAAAAATAAATTGATATGGCTTAAATCATTTTATTTTAGTGGATGACAATAATTATTCTACTAGTTTGATTAGTTGATGGGTTTACTTCCTTGATGAAATTTACCAACCGAGGTATTTTTAATTTTGTTCTCCGCCTTTTTTTACTATGGCCAGTTTCTTTTTTAAACATCACTCATTGCTTCTAAAATGATCCGCGTCTTATTATTCTCTTTGCTGCACATTATTAATTATTTACGTGTATCTTTTGAAATTGGCTATTTTTAGTTTAATAAAAGTATACACAGAAAATTGATAATGTATAACGGTACGTAACCTTTAACGTGAACCGTTTGTACAATCAGATTCTGTCACATTCATTTCGACTCCAAGTCTGAATTTGCTTTAAAACAATATTAAAATATGTTTTTTCTCCCTTGAAAGAGTTTTCAATTTTTTAAATTATTTAGTTTTCTTCTCGTATATACATACAGTCATGATTTCACCAATTAATACAATGAATAGGCTAATTTTCTAATATATTTAGTTTATGTTTTACAACTTACAAGATGAAAAGGAGTGTCAAAATAATAATATTAGTATTTTATCTCATTATCTTTATAAAAAAATGACGAATCCTTCCCTTATTTATGTAATGATACAAAATACGATAAATTAATTAAAGAGTTTAATTGTTTTAAATGGGGTTGGACATAAAGTATTTTTTTAGACTTTGTAGCGTGCACACCAAAAAATAGTAGTCTAAGTCGTTAGTTTTTTACCGATTCCGACTCCTATTTCTACGACTTTACAGTCCTTTTATCACATAACTGATCCTAAAATCAGGTCGTAGCAAGGTTTATCGACTAATTACTAGCCTTTTCTAAACCGTATTAATCTTCTCCAACAAAAACTATTTAAACAACTGTATGACACCAAGTTTTTTAATATAAATGGAGTCATTCAGTTGCATCAAGACAACAGTCATCGTTAAAAAAAACATAAAATTGTTAACCAACAAAAACAACTTATTTTAAAATGAATATAGGTGACAAAGAAACAACAGAAAGAAATAAAAAGTGTCACGGGTATGTTTTAATCCATTTGCACTGATTTAGCGAATTTAGACTCTCGAGTTTTGGGAAAAGAACGGTTTTTATTTCTTTCTCAAACGAATAAAAATCCTTGCTCTCATAGGTAGATACTGTAATGAATAATTCAACCATTTCAACCGATATCGCTTTCTGTGTAAGTATTAATTCTGTGAAAGAGCTTCACATTTGGAAAGAAATGGAAATGAAACCTCTGGTTTTAAATAGAAAAACAGAAAAAGTTATTCAAAGAGCGTAGTATAAGTTTCTAAAATGACATGATTTTAAATATTATATATACTCAAAATAATACAGATCAGTGTTTTATAAAAGTAAACTTCAAAATATTCAATGCTACGAACATATTAATGAGTCACCAACGTTATTTTTGGAAAGCTATTATTAGATAAACGAATCAATCAATCAAAATGTATATTTTTTTAAACACTATTTTAGTGAAATACATATTTAAGCTAAACAAAAATGAATAATTTTATAGAAGAGTCTTAAATCTAAATTCATATTATATCATTATTAAATTGTGTAATTTAATTTTTTTAGAGTACTAGAGCAACACATTTTTTCATTCCTATACTGATAATATTGCTAAGGATCGTGTTTATCTTAGAAATGACTCTCTTTGGTTGGCTTTTTGTATACTATGTATGTGTGCGCATGTGTGTATACATGTATGTGAGGAGGTATTTATAACGTGATTTTCAAATTAATCATATAGTGTCTCCATGAACTGGCTTCACTATGGATTGCTCACCTTTGTAGCAATCACGCTCTTCCGTTGGCAATGAAGTTAAAGGAATTCAAATGACCAAAACATTAACGATGAAGTAGACTCGAAGAACTTTGTCACTAACACGCCCCATGACTTAATGCACCATAATTTTGATAAAAAAAATACTAAAAATATTATACACCATGCTTGCAAATCGGACTCTTTTTTTCTTTTATATTTTCCGTTTCTATTATAGTATAGTTAAATACTGTATAAAAGAAAATTCTGCCAGCTGAAGTTTGAAAGCTTAAACCATCAAAAAATAATTGAAAAAAACGTCTTACGAGGAGTGATCGTGAGTGCTTAGTTAACCAAAGTATTACTTGAAGTTGACCACATGGAATTCGTACCAGAAGAGTGCGTGCACCATCGTTACTGACTTTCTCAAAAAACAATTTATTTTACTGTATTCATCATTTATTTATTCAAATCTATAATTCCCAGCCAGAACCATGGAGATATTACAAAGCACCCAATGCTTCATAATGATTATTTTATAATATTAAGATTTAAGATCAATCAAATTCAGTTGTTATCAATAATCTCTTGGTACAGCACTCCGCTAAGCGATAATAACATCTTAAGTTGATTTTTTTATAATGAGTTTTCCATAAAATATATTTTTTCAATTGTCGAAAAGGCTTCAAATGATTGAAACTAGTTCTTATCGAATTGTGAAGTTAGTACAATAAAATGTGTTTTTGGACCGGGAATTGACAGTCATAACAATCAACCATATAAGTCCTCATGGCTATGAATAATTATTTTTCATTTTAATTTAATCTAAATTATTTTTTTAATTTTTCCTTGTGATGTTTTAATTACAAAATACCTTACAAATTGTCATTAACGCCCATTAAAAACTGTGACTCTATTTTCTGTACCTACAATTTGAAAAGTAAAAAATGTTACGGATAAAAAAAGCTAACTACCTTTCTGTTTCTGAAAAAGAACTCCTCTTTAAGGCTTTTTATTATTTTATTTTATTCCACTGCTATTTTTACGTTGTACTGAGCTTGCGAATATAGTACATTGTTCCCGAATCCAGTTAGGGAATAATACGTTAATCCCACCCGTGTCTTCGTCCAAACACTTGGCCATTTTCAAAGCCTGTCGTAAAGTTCTCAGTATTGCTCGAACATAATATTTTGTGCTTTTTTTCTAAGAATTAAGTATCACGTTATATTTTGAGAGCTTATTTAATGTTAATATCCTAATAAATGGAAAATATCATAAGTAAAATTATTAAATTAGAAGATATGAACCTTATGTAACGTATGCTCTTAGAACTATAATAATTATTTAAATGAATGATTAAACGTATTTTACACAACCAACGTGAATCATATCGACTTTATTTATAGTATTTTCACTTGTGTTTTTAACGACAACTAGTTTTAGCTTATATTTTCAGAGACAATCTGAAAATATTACTAATGGTTAATTATTAATTTTTGCTTGTACGCTCTTTTTCAAGTTCAGACATATATACAGCAATATGAGTATGTATAATAACAATAATAGTCAAATAATGAAATACGAAAAATATTAGATTTGTAGTAATTCCTTACATCTTTTTTTTTTTTAAAAAAACGTTAATTTCATGATTAACATTAAGAGCGAAAATTGATTTTTTATAAAACATTTACAGACTCCATATCTTCAACGTACTTCCTAAAGCTTCTTTCGTCAGCAGAGTTTTTAAATTTTATGTAGTTTGACGTAGAAATTGTTTTTACAGTATTTTATGCCAATCTTGTCAGTAAAATTTAATCGAATGGGTTTTCAGGCAATGAAGATAAAAACATCCAAGCACGCAAAAGACTACAAGTTGTTCGGTTACTCCTAAAAAGTTTGGTAATGTGTGCGAAAGAGTTTGGTTTATCTTGATAAAAACAACTCCTCCAAAAAGATAACAACTTCTGGTTGATATTTGAACATTCTTTTCAGTCACGTAAAATGTAATAGTTCACCAACAAAACATTTATATTATACTCCCATATCCACTTTATAATACGCAATTGATTGGCTGACATAGTTTCTGTAGCATGTGACATTATAATTTGTTTACAAAACACGTATGTTATGTGAAGAAATAAAAAATCGATTTACTTTTGATAGAATCGACAGTAGTTTTATGAATATTAAACTTAAATTAATTAAATTTCCATCAAACACCATCAGTCGAAGTTCTAAATTAATTAATTATGTATTTCAACTGGCTATGTGACTAATTGTGCTGGTTCAAATTTCATAGATAGTTTTTTCTATTCATTCTTCTTTTATAATTTACAATTTAGATTTTAATCTTTTTCCGTATTATAGTAGACGTCAAAGTGTCTCCAGTGTTTGATGGCAACATGTTTTTAAATCATACTTTCTAATTTTAATTTGATCTTATATGCCAGAATTGTAAAGATTATTTTCAAACAAAAGTAAACCATAAGCAATACGTGTATTAACTAGAACCATAACTACTCTTGATTATTAAAGCTGGACGTAAGACTACTTTTTAAAAAATAACAATTCTTTTTTTGGTGTGTTTCATTCTACTTTTACATACCACATCTCTAGTCAGATACCGTTTGCCTGCAAAATGCTCAAATGACTCATTATACGTTTCGTAATTAAGGCTGCTTATGTTTAATACAGGGCATTGTATATATCAATATTACTATTTTTCCGACTAAGTCAAAACCATATTTTACATAGAATGATAACTTTAATAATTTTGCTGTAATTTATTCGACAAGAAAAGGTACGATACAATACTGATGTTAAAAATGTTACCCCGTTTTTTAGGTTCGCGAACGAAACAATAAGCATTTTTTAATCTTTTCTGTCAGTCAAATCAACACACCGTAAGTGTATTGAGTGAGGAAAAATGTTTACAGATACTCAGTTGTCTGAATCTTACTTGTTATTAATACCTTATCGATTATTGTAGAAACTCTTAAGAGTGTCATTTGATCGAATTGGTTTTACAAAGTGCATAACAATGTAATAGGAAGGAAGTTTTTGGCGCTGGTAAGAGTTTTGTGGAGCTTAATTACCGCAAGCACTTTAACTTTAACCCATGTCTTCATAAATATTCACTTACACATTCTAAGTGAAACTACTATTTAAACAACGTAAAGCGAATTTTATATTAGATATATAAAGTGTATTCGACTTCAGCCACATAATACATCAACTAATAAGTGCTACGGTAACCTACACAATATTTTACACCACTGATATTCCAAAAACGTGTTGAAATCATAATAATATAATACATATGAGTAGCAAATTTTCAAAATTCACATGATTTCATTGAAAAAAAAACAACATTTTTTTATGAAAATTAAAAAAAATATATTAATAATAATTTGATCAAATAATTTTTTTCTCCGTATCTCAAAACAAATGAAGAAAGACAAAGAGGAATGTATATTTATAATAATAATGTTGACTATAAAGTTTGGTTGCTTAAAATTTATTTTTCGTAAAACACAGTTAATAATGAAATCATTCTTACTGTTGTTGATTTAAAGTCCCAAGTTTAATCGTAGCCCTCTCCAATAATTGTATTTGACTCCTTAAATTTTGGGCTACAGTCTTCAATATATCAGCAGCTGCTGTATAAGTAAGTACCCCTACTGCTTGCACTAAAGTCAAGACTACCAAATGACTTCCTGGTATGTAACTGGAATAGATTTTAGTGGCTATGTGCTTTTTACGCATGTTTTGCTTGGGGTAGTCTGTTTACTTAAAACAAATCAACTTCATCAGAAATTTTTAAAAAAAATCAAACATTGAATTTGGTATTGATTAAATTGCTCAAATTATTTTTCATTTAAATTAAAAATGTTGGATATCATGGCTACTCTTAACATTAATTTAGATTCAATTGTGTTTTTTCGTTTAGTTTAGTTAATGCGAGCGCAAATGCGACTACGGGTACGCGGTTGTAAATTTCTGCCTGATAGCCGATAATAAATGGTTCCGTATTCTTAGACTGAACGTATCATTGAATAAGCGAAGTGAAATACGTACAGGAGCAGATGGTATTCCAGTAAAACCCTTCTTTGTAAAAGTTTAAGGAAAATGTGGATTTGTAGAATTTGTTTAAAGCATACATGTCAATGAGTTCATGAAACAAACAATTCATTTAAATACGCAAAAAATAATCATAAAAAAATAGATTTTAAATGGTCACTAAATTATACTCAATAATTTTATAGATCTGTTATTTTTATTAATTCAATGTACCGTATTTTGTTTGCATACTCCTAGGACAACTTGTACTAAAGATATATTGAGGGTCTAGTACCATATAATGGCTGCTTTATGTTACCCATCGTATTCCAATAGCTCTTTTCTATATCTTCAAAAGTACAACTAGAACAAATAACTAGTTTTCCTTCGGTAAGCGGATATTGACAAATTATGGACACAAACTAATAAAAACAATCTAATAATCTAAATATCGTTTTCAAGTTCTTTCAGCGTTGCAATAAATTTGAATTGAATTGAGATAAATGACTAAATGATTCACTAAAAATATGAGATAGATATCAGTTTTTACAACTCAGTTTAGATGCACCAAAACTTTGATTAGCCTTGTCTCAAAACTACCAATGTCTTGTTATATTGTAGAACTATGTAGCTAAGCCATCGATCGATATAATTAAATGAATTGTATTTGAAAAAAACTAAAAAAAGTATCAGTATAATACAATGAAAATTTTGTGTTATATGGTGAATCAATAATAAATTTTGAATGAACAAAATAAAGCTGATTACTTTGTTGTCACTACGACACGTGTCTTATTTAAATATTTACTTTTCAATATTTTCTAACAAGCTACCATTACAATATCAAAATAATATTTGCTTAATGTAATCAAAACGTGTCAGATATTATATTTGCAACGTTCTCCGTCATAGCTTGCTCTAATCATTTCCTATTTGGCTGTCGAAAACACTTGATCTTGTCGATTTGGCAAACTCCGCCAGTAATGTTTACCCCTGGGACCCGTTCAAGGATGTCTAAATTGCGAATAAAAACGCGCCAAGGAAACTCTGAGAAGAGAAATCGAAGGGTTCGTCTTTATCTTACACTATTTCTAGCGTGAATATTTTCGCCACATGTTAAAACAGGATATAGAATTTTATTTAAATAATAATGATATTTTGAAAACTGCGAAATGAAATGGTAGACACAAAAACGTGTTATGAGTACAAACTAAGCGGCTATCAGCACTTTCGTTTGTGTTTACTTTACTTAAATTTACATATTGAAACTATGTGAAACTTCCAAAGTGGGGTCTCATTTGTTTTCTAGACTCAATAATGTTTTAGTTTTTTTATCCTTTACCCACTTATACTCCAGGTTTTATTACTGTAAAAATAACGATTTTACCAGCTTTGAATGAAGAAAACAATCAAGATAATCCCATCATGAATTTCAATTGTAGAATTTTACAGATTTTATAAAACAGTACTCAAAACGTTTTACCTAAAGATCGATGAAAAAAATTCTGATAGTGTCGGTATTTATTTTTTTATCCATGTACGCTCCCAATGTCTATATGGCCACCTAGTGGAGGTATCTCAACAGAAGTTTTTCTGCGAGAACTGGTTGTTACTCAATCGTTCAACCTCCCTTTCTCAAAAAGAGTGAGAGGAATAAGGAAAGCAGAATAGTGGTTAACTATTCGCACTCGCTACTCCCAGTTATCAAAGTACCGGAAAGGTTTGAAGGGAATTGTTAGACATTGAAAATACCCATGCTTTCGAACAGAAATCGATGAATCAATCGAAAAAAATCTGTTCGTACTGGGACTCGAACCCGTTAGATACGGCACGGAAGCCCACAACGCTAACTGCTGTGCCATAGGACCCGGTGGCCAGTATTGGAAATATTAACACTGCAAATAATATTACAAAAAAGTGATAATAAGCCAAACGAGCACGGCCAGATGGAATCGCAATTCTAGGCAAGTCAATCAATGTCGGTATTTTGATTTCATATAAAATACCGTAATTAGAAACACGTCATAAACACATGCGGTTGATTTTCAAAAATGATTTTTAGACTTGCAAATTTATAATTGAAAAGCACATCAATTTTGCAACCTGTCAATATTGTTACGACTCTTACAGATTGAAATTATTTCAATGTATCGGAAACAGTTTTTTTTAAATATGCAATGGCTTATTTACAAATGGAGTTTCGTTTCGGCTAACTTCTAATACAGAAATACTGCTATTTTTTCATGTTTATACTAGGTTTTTGGTACTGAAAAAACACCATAAATACCGGGATCGTGCTTTCGGTAATACCGTTATTTCAATCCCTAATCTTATCCAAGCTTTGTATCTGAATGTATGTATCTGAAGACTGATGAAACTTGTATGTGGTTTGGCGGTAAAATTGACCATATGCATCATATTTCATTATTATAGAATTACTTAATTTATTTTCGTTTAATTTGTTTGAATATACTTCAAATGAATTATGATATGTCACTAAATGTGACTTATTGAACATGTAGTTAGAATTCGTATATATAGTTTGTATGATCTTTTCGTAAATCATTGCTTAAATGATCGAGTTTATATTTTGAAAGTTGTAAATAATAAATAGTTTTCCTTAGATAATAAGATATTAAAATATGAATGGCTAATATTAAATACTTACCTCTTTTCTATCATTTAAAGCTTAATGTTCGTAGTTTAAATTAATATATTTTGAAGAAAGCTGAAGCTATTAAAATTCATGTTCATTTTCTATATCTCTCAAAATAATTCAAGTGTAGTTTAATTGATGTTGACAGATACAAAACATTTATATCAGCATAGCATTGTTCAATTTTATACGAATAAAACCATAATTTAATTTTTTTAAATACTTTATAAATAAATAGAGAGAAATGATAATTTTACAAAGTTTATGTGTTACACGTGTTGGATTTAATGTTACTTAAGCAATAACTTTTTAACATAAAAACTCTCCTTTTCACATTCATTAATTACCAACTAGAATAAGTAGAAATATAAATCTTACGATAAAGTTTGGTTGGAGATGCTTTGAAACGAATTAACAGTCACATCTTGTAACACAGTAAGGATTTTTTTATATATATTTAAATTGCTAAAAAAGAATAAAATATATAAAAAGTTAACTACTTTTTTATTTTTAACTTTCAATAACGCTGTTATAAAAGGGAAAAGAAGTTTGTATTTTAATTAGCAGTTAATTAAAGGTAATTTTTCAAAATTTTCTTTACATATTTATGTATTTATGTATATAAATTTATTGTACTGTCTTATTTGTACAATATGTTCACTAAGATATCAAAATATAAAATACTTTAAAAAGGCACATAAACATTATATTTAAAAAAAAAAAAAAAGTTTGTTGTATCTATTGTACAAAGTTTCTTTTCGAAGCTTTATTTTTTTTAGTGTAAAGTTTTAATATTCAATGCGCGTCAGTTAAAAATCAAATGTATAACGGGAGCTTTTTCCTGTTTGAATAACTAAGCTATCAAAGTTTGAAAATTCACGTCAGAACCACTCCAGCTGCGATGCCTCGGAAAGCAAAGCGACGTTCCGCATTGCAAAATCGGGATTTTAATGGAATATCAAAATGCACTGAATAGTTTTCCTTTATTTTTAGCTAACAGCCAGTGTATATGTAGTATGTGTTAGAGACAATGCAATGTTGTCGTTGTAGTAAGCTTACATTAGTTTACACAAAAACAATATGAGTAAGGTATACTTAAAATATAAATATTTTATTACACTCTGTAGATTTTAAGCTCTATTGAATATTTATTGCATTTATCAAAGCAAAATTGAACAAATAACATTCAGTTGAAAGCGATTAATCAAAATAAACATTTTTTTAATACTCTTTTCATTCCTATGTCGTATCGTTAAGATCTGTCACGTATCAAGTTTTTAAAAATAAGTAAAATAATTTTCGTCCATAATCATTTGTCTATAACATAAAACTTAATTTTCTGACGGCAACTTATGGAAACAAATTAAGTCCGCTTTCAAAATTTTCATTTAGTAACCAAACTATTCATTTAAATTATTATTTACATGTTAAATATATCTTTATAAATTTATACTTATATAATATGTATGTTATGCAGACAGAATTTAGTAATGTGTTTAAATTGAGCTGAATAATATGTGGAAGGGCTCTATTGTAATAAGGAAAAAAACATGAATATTTACATTTAGCTTTACATGAATTATAAAAAATTATATAGTTTTTTATAATTCATGTAATCAAACCATTTTTATATTTTTTTCAGAATAATACGCCACCTGAATATGTAAATAATAAGTTGAATATGCGTTATCAAATCGACACCTCCAACGAACAAACCAGTAACTCACCTATGGTAATTTTGTAAACAAGCTAAATAAAAGATTGAAAAAAATATCAACTGAAGATAAATTTACTGATATTGAATAGCTCGGATGTTATTTAATTTAATAAACGTAGATTTATAGTAAATAAATTTGACGGATTGGGTTCTATGGCGCAGAAGTTTGCGTTGCATCATTTTTACGATCGATTTCTGTTCGAAGGCGTGAGTGTTTGTGATGTCTATATATTCCCTCCTACCCTTCCGATCCTTTAATAACAGGGCGTAGCGAGAGCGATTAGTTAACCACTAGTCCTGCCCTAGCCCTATCCTTCTATACCAACTACTCTCTTTGATAAAAATACGTTGACCGACTTAGTAACAAACACTTGTAGAAAAAACTTATGTTGAGGTACCTCAATTAAGAGGCCATATGCTCCACATTGATAGCGGACATGGATTAAAAAAATAATAGTATATAACATTTTGTTCCACTCTCCTGCAAATTAAACAACGGTGACTTATTGTATTATTCGTTGGGGTAGTTGAAATATGTTATGAACGACTTTTCGGACTTCAAAAAATTTAGATACAATCCGATTTATTGAAAATTGTATAAAATACTTCAGTGTTATTAAATGCAATGTAACACAGCATGCTGTGCAGAATTGAATCAAGACAATATTTCCGCCGAAACCAGAAAGATAAACCAACGGCGTGGTAAGAATGAATTTGCAAACGTTTTGCATTACCGAATCACCTTACACCAACCACGATCTTTATACTAAATCAGTTCAATTGTGTACTAGCACGGCAAGCAACCGACATTAAAGCAAAATGTAGTAGGCCATAGAAAATGAACTTCATGTTATGAAACTATAATCTTCACAGCGAAACCAAAATGAATTCTAATATTCTCATGTAAAAGTTTCAATTCAGCAATGTGAATACACTTTGATAAAATTATTAATAATAATTATTTATTTATCAATACGTTTTAGTTACCAGTGCATTCAGATTTAGTATTTAATATTCGTGTAAGTATTACGACAATTCATTGAAATCAATTACTTTAATCTGTTTTTTCTTCTACCATTGGACATTTTTTAAATGAAATTGGATAATTATTGAGATTTAAAGGCTGGATGAAAAAATATATTTACAATATGACTTATTTATATCAACACAATTTCAATACAAATATAACAAAAGAACTGTAAATAATTTTATGTTTTGATAAAAAAAATAACAAACAGTTTCAAAAAGTCCATTAAAAAAAACGGAAAGTCGAAAAATCGCATGTGCTTTTGGTGGCCATTTCTGTCCCCGCGGCTGATGACTAACTAAAGTCTGTACTCTTCTTAACCAAATATGAGTGAAAGCAACGATATTCAGGTAGAAAAAGGATGAATAGTGGGATCAATAAACAACAGTGTTTACTGTGACCATATGGTCACGCTCGTCCTTGGAGAGTTAATAAAAAAAAGCATATTTTTGTTGGAAAAGATTCTAAAGATATTTTGAACCAATGTTTAAAAAAAACTGTGTATTTTGTTTGAGTGATAAAATAATAAACCCAAAATTCATTTATATAAAATACTTAAAATACGCTCGTGTGTGTTTGGTAAAAAAAAAAAACATTATTTTCAACGATTATTATATTTCACATTGAATTTAAATTATGAAAAATATTTATTTTTCCCTAAAACGAGAAGACATTAAGACAGACGGCCTCAATGAAGTGTAAACACAAGCGGCGCTCCATATTTCTCTCAGTTTTTTCTCATTAATGTTGTACTTACTTATCAGGAGATGTTTCCTTGGAACACCAGCGAGGAAGTCTGCCACTCCTTGCCACCTTTTTTTAATTAAAAGTCTTAAAAGTCTTCCGCACTAAGCTGTACATGTCTTTTCATTTTTCTTTCGAGAATTAGCTGCGAAGAGTTTTCTTACATACAGTGGTGTAGGATGTATGTGATAATTCTATACAATGATCGGTTTCATTAATTTCAAATCAGTATTTAACTTAATTCGGATAACTATCTACAATATGTACATAGTTCATAGACGTATTAATACTAGGTTTGAAATAGGGTTAGCCTAAAATCGGTACTTTTCATGACAATCAAAATAAGATTTGCATTAGTATGAACTTAGATGTTTTTTAGGCAATTCTAATTTGACTGGTTCTCTTCTATATTTTGTAATGATTATAGGATATTCAACTCATTTTCCATTTTTTACGAATTAACCCGTTTTTCTTTTTGCTTACAGATATATAAACGATTTATCTTTACTATTTACTTACTGTCAGATTCAGATTCATTCGTGCACTTGAATGCCAATAGTTGAATTTCTGGTAGTTAGTTAAAAATACCTTAAAAAAGCATACAAAATGTGATCGATTTAAAATCAATAGTTTATACCAGAGCTGTGGAGTCAGGCGTCGTGGAATTGGGTGTTTTTCCAGATGTGGAGGTGGAAAAACCGACGAAAATAATTGAAATCTACTAGAATTATTCTAGTAACGAGAATTATCTGATGTATACAAATATGTTTTTAGTCCAGCGTGAATGTTTTAAAAAATCGATTTAGAGTCGGAGTCGTCTTTTTTTCACGCCTTGGTTTATACATCTATACTCGTTTTGTATTAATTGAAAAAATGTTTATTTGCAATGAGTAAAATATGTTTTTCATCGCGGTTTAGATTAAAACGTTTAAAATGAAAGTCTTACTGTACACAAAAAAATAGATAAAACGACTAAGTAAGACCTAGATTGTTAAGGCGATAATATTATAATATCGATCGGCAAAAGAGCTTAAGCAACACAAGTATGTAAATTATATTTTAAAACAGCTTAACGCCCGCTCGTTTTTTATAGAATTTCACCTGGCGGCCAGGCAATTTTGCGAAAAATTCGCAAACAATTGTAATTTTACTAAATTCACTATAATTTGTAAACAAATTAAAATATCTTTACCAAATTTAATTTTCTAGCTTTCAGATACTTTGCCGCAAAAATCAATGCCATTTGAGCAGTGGTTCTTCATCTGTATATTGCATACTAATGTTGTGTACTGAAAAAACCTAAATCTACTAAAAGATTTTTTTTTAATTTTTTCACATTGTTTACGTGTACATACTATAGCAAATTTATATTTTCAAATAATAATACTATAAATTTACATTACTATAGCAAATTTGTATTTGCTATAGTAATGTAACATAAAAGAATATATTTCAAAGGAATATTTTTTAATTTATTTCGTAAACATAAGTTGAGAACCCCTGTCACTAAGTTTGAATAGGTCATAATATTATCAACCACTCGTTTAAAAATTTAAAAATTGTTTTCGGCCCTCATAAAAATGCAGCAACGCATGCCCAAGCAATAAATCACTAAGCAATTCGAAACTCTAAGGGCCCCGCCCCAAAAATGCATCTGGACGACAGGATACCCTGCTCATATTACGTATGTATATCGTCGCTAATCATGGAAACAAACCAGACACGATTTATAAATCAAATATTTATACAGAACGTAAAATAATATTATGAAAAATCATATACGAAAAAAAAAGTCTACCGTCTAGGGGTGTTTTTTCACGAAATATTTTTGCATAAAAATAATTTATTTTTTGTCAAATAATGCGTCAATATGTATACTACCATCTCTCGTTAACATTCGAAATCAAACTCGATCCTAACCAAGTGATTTTTCAATATAATGGAATGTATGACGTAGGACGCGTATATGCGTCCACGGTCCGCAACCGTTGGATTTAAAAGACTTAAATACGCGTTCACGGTCGTTAAGCTGATAAAAAATAAAGGATTATCTCATTCGCCTCACCTTATTTACGGTCTATACATTTTAGTGTTTTTTCTTGTTATCATTTTTTCCACTTGGACTCTCGATGAATAACGCTGATCTAAAGAACTAAAAGAAGCCAGACAATTTAATTTTTATATCAGAATAGGTACTATTTACTAACAGTATTTAAGAAATTTCTTATTCGAAAATATCACGAGAGCAATTTAAAAAATCCTTATTCTGTAAAATGTATCTTCGCTTACAATTTTCTGCCTGTTACAGGTTGATATTACTTCTTCTACACCACTGCATGTACACAGCCTTGTTAAGACTTGTTGTTGAGAAACATTGTTTTCTGAAAGTTATAATTACGATGTACTTTGATTTTTTTATGTTTCATAAAAACTGTTACGACCATGTAAGTACGGTATTAGTCGAGGCTGAAGCAAAATATTATGGCAATTTGTGTTATTTAAAACTACGACTTTTAATTATTACTGTAAATATTATGGATATTTTATCCTATCGTAAATTATTGAAACATTTTTCTATAGTTCATTTTTATGGCTTCCATCGTAATATAACATATTTATTGTAAAAAACAAATCAATTTCCCACTTAATTGAAACATAAATCGTCGCCTTGATTAAAAAAGGTTTCATCTGAAAAAAATAAAACTGTGCAACTGTGCAAGAGAAGCAATTTAAGATTTCAGAAGATGTAGCTTTTTGTAGAAACGATATTTTAAATTAAAAATAATTTATTTACAAGTTATTTTGCTAAAAACCCAATATTCCTTTGTACTTAGGAATATTGTGTTTTTATTAATATAATGCCTTTCCACCAAATATTGACAGTGAGCACCCTAAAAGTGATTATTTACAAGTATAAATATAATCAGAATTAAATTTATATTTTACATAATAATTTTATTTCAATGTTGTTATTTTATTAGCATATATGAATAGACAAAACTGCAGATAAAAGTTTGGTGCTCTCAAATATTCTTAATTTTTTTAAAATTTATAAACAATCTGTATGAGTACGTACTTAGCTAAATCAACACTCAACAATATTATGTCCTTCTCTCTTAAGTACGTTATATGGAGTCTCCGTGAACTGGATTCACTAGGGGTCTCTTCATTCTGTAGCAATCACGCATTTCCGCCTGCAACGATGGTAAGAGAATACAACTTTTCAAAACATTAGTTGATGAAGGAGTCTCGAAGAACTTTGACGATAAAGTGTTCTGGTACTTAAAGCTCTATAAATTTGATATCCAAAGAAAACTGTTTTCAATGCATAGTATGCGGTTTTTCTGCGCTTTCGTAAGGTGCCATGATTCGGGACCAGATAATACATTATTATA